>JACGWL010000009.1:5114332-5564091 GCA_034509725.1 Sesamum angolense | reverse complement strand
ATGGACTTACTGGCCAATGGGCTGAACATGCTAGGCCATACTCGGCCCAGCACTCTTCTGTGGATTGGGTTTTAAAATTCCTTCTTGGGCTCTTTTTGGCTGAATTTTGTGTGGGCTTTGTTGTGCCCCTTGCGTCTGTTTAATTTTCGACACTGTCGGAAACTCTATGTACTTGATCTTTTTATCGAGATGGGATGGGGAGCCCGACAAGTCCCCTTTTAAATTAAAAAAAAAAAACCCTCAACCCTCAACCCCAAACCCCAAACCCTAAACCCTAAATGAAGGGAAACGACCGACCGACCGCCAAGTCTACCGCGCCGCCGGAAAATCTTTCGGTGCGTCTCCAGCCACGCGCACCACCAGAAAAACCGCCGCCTGACGACCATCATAGCCGTGCTACGCGTTTCCTGGGCTTCCATCGGACGTGCTGTCACTCGCCACTGAAAGCTGCTGAAAATCGCCAGTTTTTCGCCCTTTTTTCGCCGATCCTTCTCTCTACAAATTGTTTAGGGTTTTTTGTGCTGGTTTCTAATGTGCTAATGACTTCGATTTAGGCCCGTTCGCAAGTCGCGTTTCTCGATCGCCAATTGGGCCAACCACTTTTAGGCCTCTTTTTTTGGAGGTTTATTAATTTTAATAGCTTGTAAAAAATAATATTGTTTTTTTCATTTAATTTAGATGGAACGTGGAGCCCGACAAGTCCCCGAATAATCTATATAAAAACCCTGAACCCCAAACCCCAAACTCTAAACCCTAAACCCTAAAATTGCGGAAGCCTGTCACAGGTACGCCCCTGTCGTTGATGTTAACAATGCCCAAAACAATGATGATATAAGTGAATTTGAATGTATTCGTGTATATGTTATGGAAGAGGCTTTTGATAATATGGATGCAACTGAAGATGGCAACAAACAATGCAATGTTGCTCATGTTGACGCTAGTAACAGAGTAGGTGATGATGTTGTCAATACAAGAAATACATTAAAAAGATGCTAATGAAAATGCTCAAGTGAATGATGCTGAAATTGTTGAAAGTGATGCTAGTAATCCCCCAAAAACTGATTGTGGCTTAGACGAGGAGACTGAAATTGATTGGGAAGAACTGCCCAGAGGTAAACAGATAATTGTTTACTACCTTGTCTGCACGAATTTTTGGTGATACATAGCTTGGAGCATTGTGTTGATTTTCTATGATTTTTTGTAAGAAAAAGAAGAGAAAAATGAAAAAACATATTGTGGTCTGGGAATAGGAGAAGGAAAAAAGAAAAAAGAAAAAAGATGGGGGAAATTATTAATTGATACTTAGAATTCGCGGTTGTGGTTTTGATGCCCTGAAGGTTTGTTAGGGGGCTTCAATTTGGTGAATTTTGGTGGTTAACTTCAATGAAGAAAAGAGGAGCATGCATGTGTATCTCCTCGGAAAATTGGTGTGATTTTTGAAGAATAGAGGCTCATAATTTTGTGTTGTTGGAGTGGGTTTGTTGTGAGCTTTTTGGTGGGACTTTTTTTGAAGTAGGCTGGAGGGGCTGAATTTGTTGGGGTTGACAGATGGAGCCTTCAGAAAAATTCACTTTGCTTTTTCTGCATTTTCTATGTATTTTTTGTTGCATTTTTTGGATGATTCGGGTTTGACATGGGTGTAAAATGTGAGAACATTGGCAGAAATGAGTTGATGCTTTTTTTCCAAAATTTCTTGCCTTATTCTTTGGCAAATGGGTGGGATTTCTTTGTGATTTTTGAGATTTTATGCGACTCTTTGACGATTGATTTCGGTGATGTTGGATGGATTTTGAGTTTGCTACGATGTCGAAAAAAAAAGGGATAATTATATTTACACCCCTTCATCTATTGTCATTTTACACAAACCACCCCTGCCTTTACAAAAATTATAGAAACCACCCCTAACAGTCTTTAAAACCCCAAAATGTCCATGTTGACTTGGTCAAATTTTAATTTAATTTTTTCAATGACAGAAATGCTCTTAGGAGTATTTTGTAATTATCAAAATATAGAGGGGGGGTGTCAAAGTAATATTTATGGGGATGAATAATATGACCCCATATATTTTTTTATAATTATTTATATTAATTTTAATTTATTTTTTAATTATTTTATTAACTTTTTTTATTGAATCTATATATAAATTTATACCTCTTAATAATTAAAATATTAAATTATTTAATGAAATATATTAATAAAAACTAGTTACAAGCTTATAAATTCAAATTTAAAATTATCACATTTGTATAAATTATTTTAAATTCTTAATATTAAAAGATTTATTTTTTATTTTTATTTATAGCTAAATTTTATTAAAATTAATAAATTATACATATATGTATATATCTATATAATATAAATATATAAATATGTATATAATTGAACATATTAATATGTATATATTTACATTTATAATAATTTAAAATATTTTAATATTTATTTTACTAATTCTACTATAAGTTATATAAACTGCATAATTTATTTTGAATTATAATTTATTAATTTTAATAAAATTTAATTATAAATAAAAATAGAGAATAAATAATTTTTAATTTTAAGAATTCAAATTAATTTATACAAGTGTGTGATATTTTTTTACTTGAATTTATAAGCTAGTAACTATTTTTTTTAATATATTAATTAAATAATTTAATATTTTAATTATTAAGAAGTGTAAATTTATATATTCAATAAAAAAGTTAATAAAATAATTTAAATTTTAATTAAAAATTAGTATAAATAATAATAAAAAAAATATATGAAATCATATTATTCAATTTTTTAAATATTACTTTGACACCCCGTCTATCTTTTGATAATTACAAAAACACCCTAAGGGCATTTCTATTATTAAAAAATTAAATTAAAGTTTAACCAAGTCAATAGGGGTATTTTGGGATTTTAAAGGCTGTCAGGGGTGATTTCTATAATTTTTTAAAAGACAGGGATGATTTGTATAAAATGACAATAGGTGAAGGGGTGTAAATATAATTATCCCAAAAAAAAAAAAAGAAGGGGGTTGGAAATACTGCAAAATCCATGGGGAAGGAATGAATTTTAATTTTGGTGGGCTGTTTTTTTTTTTTTTTTTTTTTTTTTTGTGGGCTACAATTTCACTTGATGAGGAAAATTGTTGATTGGGCTCCTGGAAATGCTTCAGGGACCAATGGATTGCTGCTGTTTTGTTGGACTTGTCTGCTGCTCGCACCACTGGGCCTGCTCGCTGGGCCTCATGGGCTGCCACTGGCGCTGGACTATGGCTGCTGCAAAATTGGACTGAGACTGTATGCTGGGCCTAACTAGAAGGCCCTGGCGTGCTGGGCTGCTGGGCTGCACTTCCTGTTGCTGGAGGCCTGCTGTGGTGTGGGCTAATGTGGTGTATTTTCTCTCTCTTTATATTGAACAACCAATGCTGTACAATGGCATGAATTTACTTCTAATACCTACCCAACTTCTTGTTGCTTTCTTAGTATTGCTGCATGTAACATATGTCTTCCCTTTATCTTGCACTTCCAGAGATACTACAAAAATATTTATATTGGTCCAGAATCACTTTGAAAGAATCATTGATTTGGTTAGATGTTATTGCCATCAAATTTCATCGAAGATCACGAACTGATTTTTGGTTATGCAGGAAGTGGAAATTGTGATTTTTATGGAATCTGGAATCATTTCTCAAGTGCTCTAGTGTGATATCTTCGTAGACTTGTTTTGGACTTGCTATTTGGGATTGCTTCCTTATTGCCTGATTGTTTTATATGTAAAGATTTTCCTCATGTTACTATTAATGATGAAATAGTACTGCGCATTAACCATTGACATTTCCATTAATTACTCTTCCAATTATCCCAAATTCCCAATATAAGATTCTTACAATGTGTAGTTTTTATTTGGAAATCGAGAAAATGTTGACTTCTCTTCTCTTCAGGAAAATGAGTTGTAATCACTGAGTGTTCAAATGAATGGGTAATGTAGAGAAGTATTCTTTTCCAGTTATTTTGGTCTGTATGGGTACACCGTACATGTGTTTTTACCGGCCAAGTTTGATTGGTAACTCATTCACAGTATGTGTGGTTATACCAGCCAAGTTTTTATTCATAATTCATTCTCTAGGGCAGCATTATGAGCAGGCAGCAGGCCAGAAAGGTTTCCTGATGGCTGCTGCTAATGCATTGAACTCGTTTTGGTATATGTTTCGGACATTTCTCCTAATCCTACTAGCAAAGGAAAGGTCTCCTTAAATCCGTCTTCTCCATGATTACAACTTATATTTTACTCCTGTTAAGAGTAGCTCAACATTCAGAAGATGTAGATATTAAATTCTCTCAATTGCCAATTTCACACTTAATTAACTCCACAATACAAACCAGCCATTGGCATTTTCTTATCTGTCTTTCTTAACGTACACATCTTGGTTTATACAATTCATATTTCTGGAAGATTCCAACAAAAAGTTGAAAAGTGAACGTTCGCTTAGCAGTTACACCAGTAGTTCCCCATTCTCAGACAAGAGTCCACGGTACCTAGTTTTAATAAACTGCGTCAATAGAAAGTGGGAATTGACAAGCTTATAAGCTATTCTACCGCCTGCCACTACCGGAAGCTCGATTTTGGACATAAGTCCTCAGGGAAGGTGATTGAGTAAGAGCAAATGGAGTAATTGTTGTATTTTGATTGGCACTTTTTCGCTGTATTTCTCGTCTTGCAACATAGCCACGAACCCAAGGGGTCACATCCTCATTAACTTTGATCATGATGAAGAAGATGATGCGGTAAATGACAATCATGCTGAATAGAACACTGAGGTCGACCCATTTTGATCGATGCACATCAATCTGGAAAACATTTTCCAAGATATATTCTCCTGGAATCTTGGGAAGATCAGGCGACTGGTTGTCGAAGATCAAGCCTTTCAGATCATTTTGGTATTGTCCCTGAGGACATATAGTTTATTTATCAATTAGTTTGTTACTTTTTTTGGTTTGTCAAACAAAAATTAAGTATATCAATACGTGGTAAGAAAAAGAGCAGCAAATATGTGGATTTTACCTGTAAAGCCCAGAAGTGGAAACTTATATAAGACATTGGGTAACGCCAGACAGGCTTTGGGATGTCATTTGGTAGTCGGAAATAACCCGAGACCAGCATAAATATTCCCTGCACCAAATTTGACAAGAACAGAGTGAAATAATTAAGAAGAGTGGGAATTAGCTAGACAGTACGAGTTTGAGGCAAGACTGTCTTCAAAAAGACAGCAAAACATGTATATGTTTGTAATAATTACGGACCTGAATTCCAGCACCTATGATGATACCCATGAGGAAATTTGGAACAACACTGGCTATAGCCATCATCAGGCTCTCAACCACGGTTACACTCGCGTAGAGGCACAATACGAAGAATAAGTAATGTGAAAAGCCTGGGTGGAGTCGGACCATGAAGTAGCACACAGTACCAGAAATAAAGGTTATTAATATCAGAAATGGCATTGCAGATAAGGTGTTGCTGATCACAAAGGCACTCACGCCATAGTGCCCGTTAAGCCTTTCCCTTTGGAAAACCTGAAGCACAAGAAGCAGTTTAATTTGTTTCTTTTCATTTTCTGTTTTTCAGAGAACAAGGGAAATAAGTTATTGATCAGTCCAAGTGGTTGCATTGTTGTACCTTCATATCTTCCACAAATGAAGGAAATCCACCAATGGACATAAAGGTTACAAAACCAAAGACAAAAGACGCGCATGCACCTCTTGCCTGTAAATAAACCAGGTAACAAATAGAATGAGATCCAGGCAATTATAGTTGTTATGTTGCCAACTATTTGAAGGCAGTGATATTTTTCAGTACTCAATTTGGGTATTCTCGGTTGAAAACTTTTTATTTATTTATTTTTTCTGTATGTTGGAAACTAAAAGAAATGTTAGTCATTTCATCTGGGTTGAATCATCTACAAGTAACAATGTGACCACAAAGCAACCCTGATGATCCTCGAAACGATCCTGTATCACTCACACTAGCTTGCGTTATGAGGAGATCGTTGAATAGCACTACTAACTACTTCAACTGCTGTGCACTGAATAAGAACATTACCAGGATGGAGTTGTAGCTTGTTCCGACATTCAAGTAAATGGTTCCCGATGCAAATAGTGACCACGATGTAGATAACAAGCCTCAGCCAGTAATACCCAAAGTCCCTCGACATATTAACAAATGACCGTGTAGTTAAGGTAAAAGCCTGCATGAAGAAACTAGCCTGACTCCCTCCAGAATCTAACACAGTTCCTTTCTGAAATATCAAACACGAGTCATCTAGATCAGAAAATAAATCTGATGAGCCAACAAAATGTTAAATTTCAAACAGAAAAAACCTCACTTACAATTTTGGAAATCTCCTCAATCTTTTCTTTTGCTGAGTAACAATACTGAGAAGTACGATACGAGTCGACAAGAGTTCGAATGGCTTCTGCTGTGGTTACTTTGTCTAGAGGATCATCATTTGTCTCAAACTGATTACATCAATACAATGATTTTTGAAGTGAATAAGGGGACAAGTCTTGTTCTAGTGAAAGATATTGTCCTAAATGCACATAGCCAAAGACATGAACTAAGCAGTGGTACATACAAGAACGATAAATTGGTCCAATTAATAAGTATATAGTGAATATGGGATTGGCATCAACTGATATATGTAAAGCCTCTTGTTTTCCTGTATTTTGAAAGTTAAAATTGTATGCATCGCCTTATGAACACTTGTCTGATGCCGATTGCCTCAATTGCCCTCCACGAAGATCACGATAGAAATCAATCAAATAAATAAATGTTGTCTGGAACTGTGAGGGAAGCGAGAACAGGGGAAGAAGTTCATACCCGCATTTTCATAGATCCTTTCAGAGTTGCTTTAACTTTGTCAAAATCAGAATTGATGCACCGGAGAAAATGATCAGAGGGGTTCCTGAGAGCAGGACAAGGAAAGCCAGCTTGTGCGAAAAACTGCATGAACCAGACTCATCACATAATTAGATCTCCATTCCTCACGAAGCAAATGTGTTTCAGTAAATAAGGTAAGCAGAGAAACTATAAAGTTTTCTTCTTGCCTCATAAGCTTCTGAGGCTTGACCAAAGTAAACTGTTTTTCCACCGGAAAGTAGGTACAATCGGTCAAACAGCTCAAAGACTTCACTGCTAGGCTGGTGAATCGAGGCTATGACTGTCCTTCCATCTCTGGACAACCCGCGTAATGTCTGGGTCACAAAGAATGCTGATGCACTGCCAAAAGCAATACGATTCCACCAACAGCTCTATGTGAGATTAAATCCATTGAATTATCAGTTCTATATATGTGGCATGCATGACGTACGCATACACATGTCATCAATAACCAAAGCTAATTCTGCATATCACAAATGTATAGCATACGCTGATTTGTTCTGATCCCTGCTCCAACTTAAAATTAATTTATGTCTATATTTATATTTATTATCTATATATATACACATTTATAAATACATTATATGTGGCCATTTCTTAATTTTCCCAGAAGGTGATACTAATCCATGTGAGACTAGGATTAATCTTAACCTCTAAATTCCAAAAGAAATTTGGATTCACAAAAAAGGAAAATATTATATGTATATATACATACACACACAACACACACACAAAGGGGAAATTTTCATATCTTATTTTTGTAGGGCCAAACACCTTAGCTTAAAGTATACCCGTCATTAACAGGTACTTTAGCTTTAATTATGCTACCTATTTGAAGAGTGGAATTTCTTTCAGCATTTGTATAATTAAGTTTAAACATGTTATGATGCAAACGATTGGGGCTGCCAGGAACATTCGCCTACTTGAAGAGTGATAGAAGTTTAAAACATGATGGCCGGTCAGGAAGTGCTCTGTTAGTTTTATTTTTCATTGATTAAAATATATTCTTATCTTTCAAAATCTTAAAACCAAAGGATAAGGGGAAAAACAAATGCAAAATAAATAGTGGATGTGATGCCCATCCCAACTATCTAAGTGAGTAAGCATATGCCCAAGATTCATTTTCAGAACCGTTAGATGAGAATATTATAATGTTATGCTCACACATTTTCATATTATTATTTATTAATTAAAAGTCTGAATCAGTATATATATAAGGAGCATCCAGGGTTAAAAAAAAAAAAAGACCTGGAGCACTAAGCAGGCATGATACTTATGGAAGAATAGAAGGGCCGGATTTGAAATGGCCTAACCTGTCCAGACCACTGGTTGGCTCATCAAGGAAAAGTAACCTGGGCCTCGTCAGGATTTCAAGTGCAATGCTAACCCTTCTTCTTTCTCCACCACTGATGCCCCTCAAGTGCCAATTTCCAATGACGGTGTCGGCACAATCTTGAAGTCCCATTTCAATAATTGTGCTCTCCACCAGTGCGCGTTTGTCCGACCATGCCATTCTATCAGGAAGCCGCAATCGAGCTGAATATGATATTGTTTCACGAACCGTCAGAGTCCCGATCAAGTTGTCATCTTGTGTTACATATGCCTGCATTAATTATAGCAAAGAAGTAGCATTTTGTGTCAGTTTCGCCTCCTGCTTCCTTGGGGTAGAAAGGGGTTTGAATACACCCACCCGAATTAGAATAAGTAGAAAGGAAAAAAAAAGAGTGCACAAGTTGATTGGGAGAAGTAAAACTTGACGAAACTAATGATAGGCTGGAACTCGAACGTACTGACTACCCGACGTAGGTAAGTTGTATTTCAACAAATTCAAAAGGGAAAACACTCGTCATAGGAAGTTATCTGGACACAAGAAAGCATGAACGGGAATGCTGGAGGGCAAGAAACCCACAAAACTTTAGGCGCAGAAATTGAAAAGGAAAACCATGGCTCATCATAGGAAGTTATCTGGACACAAGAAAGCATGAATGGAAAAGCCGAAGGGAAAGAAACCCACCAAACTTTAGGCGCAGAAATTGAAAAGGAAAACCAGGAGTACTCATCATAGGAAGTTATCTGGACACAAGAAAGCATGAATTGAAAAGCTGAAGGGGAAGAAACCCACGAAAATTTAGGCGCAGCCTGGCCCTGGAGAGCTGGAGAACTTATCTAGCAAACTAATAATCAGGTGGCAAAAAATTATATGTAATAAAAAATCGTGTCAGGTAGATATATAGGTACTCACAGCAGTCCCAAAAGATAACTTGGCCTTGCGACCGTTGAGGAGAATGGTTCCAGAAAGGAATGCATTGGCAGCGAGTCGGCCAGACAGGGCGTCGAGCAGTGTGGATTTGCCGGATCCGGAAGGACCCATTAGTGCAGTAAAGGATCCAGGCTCCGCATAACCAGAGAGTTTCTCCAAAACATTCTGCGTGTCTCCGTTGCTCAGAGTGACCACCACGGTTAGATCTTTCCAGGCGAGCCTGGCGGAAACATCGCCCACGAATTCCGTATTGGTTTTCTCCTTCCACAGGCTCTCACTCAAAGGGCTCAGCCCTCCTACTACAAGCCCATTGCCTTGTGGTTTGTTAGACTCAATCTCCATCATAACATCATCTGCAGCTGATGAGCTCTTCATGGTCATACCAATATGGAATGGATCTCTCCAGTACACTAGCTAGCTAGCTAGAAGAAGTTGTTTTCTTGAAGATTGAATATTAATGCTGCAGCCACTGCACTACTACTAGTACTAGCACATTAGTGTTGGGTATTCGAAGATAGTAATTATAGGGGATGAAACAAGAAATCTAACAGCCAAAAACTATCAACTTCATTAGGAAGATGAGAAAGAATAAGTTGGGTATGATGAGAAACACAGATGATGTGAGTTTGACTTGATGAGTGGGATGTTGATGATGAGCATGAGCATGAGCATGAGCATGAGCAAAGGAATAATGCATGTCACTACAAATTAAGTTTAAACCCCCACAAAAGGAGCCGAATACATATATACTAATTTGCTCATCCAGTCCAGAACAGAAGTTGCTACTGCAGGTTGTGAATCACACAAATGAATTAATTAATTAAAAGCTAACCACCGTACGTGCATCACGCTCTCATATATCAGAATTATAGAGTTTCTTGCCAACCTCCAGCTGCACCATCTTGGACTTAAAATTTAATGTGAACAGTGAATATATAAAGAAGAAGGTAGAAAGACGACTAAAATCCTCCTCGGTCGGCCTGGAAATTGGTATTGGAATGGATCTCCATTGTTATGCGCGCTGGCTTATTAATGTGTACAGTTAGATGTAGGTAGAAGCATTTAATGCAAACCGACCCCAATTAAAACTTATATGGTAGGAGGTTGGCACATAATTGTTACGACTCATCTTTAATTTCCATATCATACGCAAAACCTGCATACGTCGTCTATTGTCAAACCTTTGTGCGCGCGCCCAACATGTGAACGAGTTGATGATTCACACTTCTTGCCCCTCCCCCGAACAAACTTTTTTTTTATTATCTTAATTTAACCAAAATATTTTTACATTATATTTAATTTAATACTATTAATCTTATAACAAAGTCATCAGTTGTTTGAGTAATTTGCATATATATATATATATATATATATATATTTCTCAGCTATTCACTATATATATATATGGCCTAATTTTGTATTACATTGAAAAATATTTACCTATGTACAACTAATTAAATTATTACCGCAAGAAAGGAATTAAAAAATACTTCATCAGATTTATTCTTGTAAAATTAAAATTTTCAATTATTGTCTGTTTTAGACCCATTTTTGACTTACAACCCAATATATCACCAAGTCCAACTTCACTTGGTCACTTTGCTTTAGTGTATATTAGAGATATGTATGAATATGTCTTAGAATTTCTACAAAAAAAAATTGCTTTATTTTTAAAATTATAGGGAATAAATTGCTATATTTTTTTATAGGGGGTAATTTACTTATTTTTAATATTACATGGGAGTAAACTGTTATTCATCCTCCTTTTAAGGGTTATTAACTTTAGGGATAATTACACTCTCCTCCCTTGAGGTTTGATGTAATTATATATAGACCCCTGTGGTTTGAAAAATTACACCTAACACCCCTGATGTTTGCCTACATCTAACAAATAAGTCCCCCCATTAGTTAGAATTCACCTAATTGACTGATATGAACAAAAAAATTAGAAAAAAAAAAAACTATATTAACCCTTGATTGACTTATTATTGACTTATTGCATGTTAAATAAATTTTTTGAACTAAATTACCCTTATAATTGTGAAAATATAAGTCTTTAGATATATTAACACGTGAAGACGTATTATGGTAATTTAGTCATAAAAGATTTATTCGACCTGCAATAAATCAGTAATAAGTCAATTAAGGGATAATATAGATTTTTTCTGATTTTTTTTAATATAAGTTAATTTGATGAATTTTGACTAACGAATTGACTTATTTTTTAGATGAAAGCAAATCTCAAGAGTACTAGATGTAATTTTCCAAATCACAGGAGGTCTATGTGTAATTACACCAAATCTCGGGAGAGAGGAGTGTTGGAATGATGAATGATAAATTAAATAATAAATTCAATTATTGTAAATCGTGACAAGTGATTGGTTACGATGTGGGACGCATAACAAAATCGTGACACGTGGATGATGATTGATGGCGCCCAATCATCATCCAATTGTATTTGATTTAATCGAATAGTTGTGTCATTTGTTGAAATAATGTGTCCGTTGTTGAAACTCTTTGAATGAAACAATACGTCCATTTGAGTGAAGTGGTATGTCATTTGGGTGAAATGATGTGTTTATTCAAAAGAAAAGTTATAACCTTTTGAAGGCATCTTTTCTAATCAGACATGACCATCAATGATACATTTCTAACTTCTATAAATAGGCCCCCATTTCATTTCATCTATTCAATTCATTTTAGAGCATTTGAATCTTTTATCAATAAAAGCATATTGTCTTTTATTAAGAGAGTTCCAAAATATTATTTGGTTCGCCGTTTTTCAAAGTTTGTAGTGTTGTTACTTTGAGATATTAAGTCGTTGTATCTTTGGGAGACAAATAGCCATTTTCGTGAGCACCAAAGCGGACAATAATTGTTTTAAAAATAAAAAAGTCTAACTCTTATTTCGACTTCATAATATACAAAATCCCGCATACCTCAAATTCTCCCAACAGAGAGTGTAACTATCACTTAATTTTAAGATTTTTTTTAAGGGGTATGGGTGGGTGGGGAGGTAAACACTTTTTTTATTTATTTTCAGTCCACGACCTAAAAGAGCCCCTTAACGCGATCCACCATATTTTAAGCAGGTATCTAACTTATTTCATGATAATAGAACCAATAAGAGATCTATTAACTAATTACCTCTCAAAATAAAATAAGAAAAAGATCTATTAACTAATAGGGAATATCGACTTTACAATTTAGGCATTGATCGTATTTTTCTATGAATTTAAATGAATAAAAGAAAACTTCCCAACCAATCTATTAATTAAAACTAAGTTATTATAGTACTCTGTGTCCTTAGTTTTGGACATGCAACTATCCAGGCTATTACTTTAAAGTTGATTCGTAATACATACATGAAGCAATTTAATTAAATTTACTGTTTCATATATTAGGAGTGACAAAATAATAATTTTAAATATAGGGGTGGTACCCTAAAATTATTATATTATTATTATTATTATATTATTATTATTATTATTATTATTATTATGTAATCAATTTTTTTCTCTAGAAGAGATCAATTCATTAAGAATAAATAAACTACTTGAAAATCCCAAATTACAAGGAATAATTAAAATGATTCAAAATATATTTGAAATTGAAATATGTGATGAGCATCCTAATGCATTTGGCATAGGAAAAAATACATTGTGAGTCTTCCTTATGAAAATGAATTTTCAGAAACAAATATCCTCACTAAAGCAAGACCTTGCCAAATGAATACTGAGTATTTAGAATTATGTAAAAATAAGATTAAATCTCTAATAGAGAAAAAACTAATTAGATCCTTGAAATCACCCTGGTCATGTACTACTTTCTATGTGAATAAGCATGCAAAAAAGAAAGAAGAAAACCCATATTGGTAATAAAATTATAAACCTCTTAATAAGTTCTAAAATGATAAGATATTCGATTCCTAATAAAAAAGATTTGTTGGACAGGCTACACAAGGCAATAATTTTTTCAAAATTTGATTTAAAATCAGGGTATTGCAGATTCAAATAAATGAATTAGATAGATATAAAACAATATTTACAGTCCCATTCGGACATTATGAATGGAATGTTATGTCATTCGGCCTGAAAAATGCACCTTCAGAATTTCAAAAATGAATGACATCTTAATCAATTTGCAAACTTTAATCAAGTATTGATGACATTTTAGTCTCTCTAACAGTATAGAAGATCATTTTAGCATTTAGAATATTTAAAAATTTAGTTATCCAAAATAATTTAGTAATATCAAAATAAAAAATGAGTATCTTCCAGACTAAGATTAGGTTCCTTGGTCATCATATTGGAAAAAGGAAAATTATACCCATTAGTAGATGTATTGAATTTGCGGATAAATTTCCTAATAAAATCTTTGATAAGACTCAATTTCAAAGGTTTTAGGTAGCCTAAATTACATAGCCTCATTCTACAAGAATATTGCTAAAGATACAACATTACTGTATCATAGACTTAAAAAGAATCTACCAGAATGGACAAATGAACATATTAAAGCAGTAAGACTAATTAAACAAAAGGTAAAAGCATTACCATGTCTAACCCTTGCTAATCCTAATTGGAAGAAAATCATTGAAATAGATGCCTTTAAAATAGGATTTGGAGGGATACTAAAACAAATTGATGAAAATAAACAAGAATATTTAGTTAGATTTCATTCAGGATAATGGAAGGCAGCTCAGAAAAATTATGCTACTGTTGCCAAAGAAGTTCTTGCCATTGTTAAATGTGTTTTAAAATTTCAAGATGATTTGTTAAATCAAGAATTTACTATTTATATAACATATTGTTCTGCTGCCAAATGCATGTTCAATAAAGACTTTAAGCATGATGTCTCTAAACAAATGTTTACCAGATGGCAGGCACATTGGTCCCATTTAATTTCGCTATTGAGCATATTAAAGAAAGACTAATAGTTCTCGACTTCTTATCAAGAGAATATATTGATGAATCCTGATGAATTTCAAAATATGAAATTCTTTAGGGGAATGAATATCTCCTCTAAAGTTCCAGATATTTGGATTGAAAAATTAATCAAAGGAAAAAGCTTTTTCATGAATGGAGTTCATTGGCCTATTTATAAATTTAATTTTTGGGATGAGCCAATTGAATATAAGGCTAGATTAAAGAGGAGACAAAGAATACTCATGAAACGAATTGATGATATCAATGAAATTATTTCTGACATTCTAATTCAATTTTCAAATGCAAATGTCTCTGCAGAAAATCGCACAAACAACTCTGGATAGCAAATTTTCTATATCATCAGCAAATTGCTAGTTATTATGCTGGCTAATGGATTATTTTTATTTTTCAAGAATGCTTCCTCGTAGAGGAAGGGAAAGAAACTCCTCTAATCGAAGAGGAGGTAGGTTTCATCAAGAGACCTAATTGGCCATGAAAATAGGTCACTAATTAGAGAAAATATTTCCAGAATTAAGAGAAATAATTCTGAAGAAGAAAATGAACTCTTCAAACAGTTTCTTGAATTTAAAAAAGAACAGAAAAAATTAACAGCTAGTGAATCATCATCATCCTCCTACGCAAAAATAGTGCAAGAAGATGAAGATGAATTAATGACTATAAATTCAGTGAGCATCATGAGGTAATTATACTTCTTAAAAATAAGGATTTAAGATGGGAGAATGATCCATGGTATCTAATGAAAATATATCTTGATGTTGCATCATTCACTGCAGGGTCATACAAACTGAGAGCACATTATGAATTCATTTTGAAAGCTACTCAGAGTGTTGAAATTAATAACACATACTCTTGTAATGGAAAAGAATTTAATTATTCAAAAGCAGTAATTAAAAAGTTCATTACTGCTATTGAATGGGGAATTAACTATTAGGAGAAAAAAATATATTCATCCAGAGTCAAAAAATCTTATAAAATTTAATTATTGGGATTATGTTGAAGCATTCAATAAAGCCTTTCTTTACGAACATTATAAGAAAAAACACACATGATTTTTTAAAATTTGTCCATTAGTGTTTCAACAGAAAATACCAAATTGGGTGCTTCAATAATGGATAAGTTTTGGTCCATCAATTTCTATTCTTCCTGAAATTTTTCAGGAATATTATACAGAATGGGTTAATTACTCGCCGAAAATTATCCAGGCAAAAAAATTGAGAAAATGGGTTGAAGAAATGGCTTCACTATATTTCGTTATGAAATTTCCATTCCTTGAATTTGGAAATGGTTACCAGAAGTAGGAATTACCTTAAAAAAAATTCCATGTACTAAGAGAAGATTTTGCACCAAATTTTGGAATAAGTTAATGCAGATAAATCTAAAAATCAAGAAATACTATGGTTAGGAAATTATCAATGAAATGGAGGAGAAGCTCCAAGAATATAAAAGCCTTGCTCAACAGGAAGAAAATCAAACTCCCAATCCTTTTGAACATATTTCTCAGAGAATTATGAATAGAAATGGAGTCACGAAAGAACAAATGATTGAAGAGTATCTCAGCCAAATGCAAAAAAATCTTTCAGGATTTGCATCCCCAATGGAAATCTCTTCCAAAGAGAGAGAAAATAAATTTTCTTGTGTTGCAGGAGAATTCCAAGATCCATTTGATGATATCACTCAAGAAAACCTCCTAGATAATTTGTTCAAAGGAATTAGAGAAACTTTGAAGGGAAAATAAAAAATGGCAATTTCAGAATCTTTTGAAGCAAAAGGCAAACAATCAGAATCAGAGTGAGAAGAGAGCAACTTCTCCAAGATCATGAAAAAATAAGGTGACCACTAACGGCACAAGAATTAAAAAATTAAGGTTGATGGGCACATGTCGACAATAGGACGACACTTGGCAAATGACTGTCATGCGGACATGAAAGGAAAATTTCAAGTCCGAATCCGCGGTTATAAATAGACCATCCTTTTCATTGTTTTTGCTAAGCCCTTGGAAGTCTTCATATGCTGAAGTTGAGGCATTTGTAATCTCTTTGTATTATTTTAGTTATAAAAAAATTATTCTGCAGAAGAAGAAGTAGGAAGTTCTTTTACATGTAAGTTTTGCTTTTTTATATTTTGGCATTTTAGTTTACTTGCAATTCTTTATTTTGCAATTTTTTAATTTAGCCTAATGTAAGGTTAAGCAACTACTGCTGAATTATTCATAACAACGGAGATAGCAAGTAAAAAAAAAGAGTATTTTTCATTACTGCTAAATATAAGGAGAAATTGGATGAATATAAGGAGAAGATATTCTGGGTCGTTAAGTTAAAATAATGGGTATGAACAAAGTCGGCTTCGCCATTGCTGTCCGATTTTGCCCTGTTTTGTCATTGTTTGGGCCTTGTGTGGCATTTCCTGACTGAAATCCATACCTGTTAGTTTAACAAAACATAAAAGGTTCCCAACTTCATCTTCTCTTGATTTATTCAGTTATCTTTATATCTATCATAATAGAAAATATTCTTTCATTATACTCCGCCTACATGATCGGTTCTACATACCGCCTGCATAGTCATATTTATTTTGTATTTTTATTTTGTTGCATTCCACTTACATGGTTGGTTTTACATACCACGTACGTGGTGGATTTAAAATTTGTTTTGCTTTCTTTTTTTTCGATCCTCCATGGCCTTCGTCCATGGCTCCTATGGTATCATCATCATCATCATCATCATAATAATAATGATGATGATGATGATAATGATGATGATGATGATTATTATTATTATTATTATTATTATTATTTTGGTAATTGCAAGACTTTAACCATCAAATTTTTAAAAGTGGCCGGATATTAACTACGTGAACAAAATTTAGAGCTAATTTTTTGGGTTTTTGTTGCCATTGTAATTGAAAAAAAAAAAAAAGAGTTAACTGCCAAAAAAAGTATATATAAAATTATAAAAAAAATAGAATTAGCATTTTAGAGATAATTATAAATTATAAAGAAGTAAAATTATTATTTTATATAATATCAAATTTTATTTTGTATAATTTTTTCCATGCCAGTGCTTATGTGGCAGGTTTGAGATATATCTAGTCAGTTTTTTCTCCAATTTAAAAAGTTTTAGATTTGTACACATCAATAAATTTGGGCCATTTTTAAAAGTTCAATGGTTGGATTCCTTCAAATTGTCAAAAAAAGAAATTAATTTCGGTTACCATCCCTATCTTTATGGCCTTTATTTTGCCGCTCTCCTTCTATATAAGATATTAAATGCAATTAAACCAATATAAAATTATATATAACTCGTGTCCATTAAAAATAAAAAGAAAGGGAAAGAAAAATGAAAGCCTAAAAAAAGGTATTCACGTAGGTGCTAATTGCAACTATATCATAATCACAGTTAGCAAAATTCTACCCTGTTTTCACTATTTGTATATATGTTGCAAAAGAAGATTCATCAAGTTCATGTATACGTACACAAAAGTTAGCATGTAATTAGTTGTTTCCATATAATTAACAAAAATAAAGCAACAGCAGTATTATTAATTATCACAACGACTGACTTAATTATATATACAAGCCACCTCAAGATTTTTTTTTCTGGTAATAATCAAAATCGCGATGGTGAAATTTAAGCTGCTTCAACCAAGAGTCAGCTGCACAATAAAGATTGATGAGCTTTTCATAATCACCTGCAACCTGATTGATCCAAATATCTCCTTGCATTCTCAAAGTGGATAGTCCAAAAGGAGGGAGCGAAATTTTATTTTCAGATTTGCCATGTACAACTTCTTCCACCAAAAATGGAAATGAAACATGATTGTAATTTCCTCGACTATAATCTACATAATTTCACAACAATAAAATCAATAATATATATATATGCTACTAATATATATGTGTCAAATTTTATGTGTGCAACAATTTTTAATATTATTTAAATATAAACTATTTATTATTTAATAAAGTAGAATAATAATAAGTGCATATTAGATTTATAAAAAATTATGATAGAAAATAATGATATAATATCAGAAAAAAGATGCCAAAAAAAAAAAAAAAAAAACCAAAAGATCATGGTTGAAGAGTGGGAGTTACATAAGAAATATAAATTTATACTAATATAAAAAGGAAAACAGATGACGGTTAATGATACCGTCGCTCCATTTTTGTGTGAAGCCGAAAATGTCATTCAACTAATAGATAATTAATTTATTCAACTTTACAAATTTTACATTAACTGATAACTTAGTTTTCTTTTCTCTCTCATTCTTTTTTTTTTTTTAATGAATGTATTGTCTTATATATTTTACTCTTACTTATGATTTTTTTTTAAAGCATGAAATATCATTTATTATATGCATGTAGAAATGGCGTGTCACAACGATTAGTATTTTTGAAAAAAAAATAACTAAAAAAATGAGACACCAAAAAAAAATACTCTTATTTTGATAATAAAGTATAAATATACATATGATCAATAAATACCTGGGTTCTCATGGATCAAATTAAATGCTTTTCTCAAAAGTAAAACATTATGAAAACACCAATACCAAAGATGCAACAGACTTTCCTAAAGAATTTCACTTAACAAAATAAGGTTATTTTAAGGGTGAAGTTCATTTTGCGGCCTGCATTGTGAAGGTGGTGTAGAAAATCTCTCTTTACTATTTAAGTCATCAAATACCCGCAGCCTGGTTTTGAAAATTCAACTTTAACGGACCAAAATAACCTTATAATTTAATAAAAGAAAATTTTATATATTTTACTTCATGTTATAGTTTATATAGCATGTTTGGATGGCATTTTACTTCCCAAAGTTAGTCTTTTTATGATTTTATCCTCATGTTTTTGAACTCATTGCCACATATATAATTATATTGTATAACTCCAAAAATTTGCAATTTTAGTACCAATAAAGCATTAATTCTGTTAAGTTGTTGAAGGAAACAACACTTACACGACACGAGTTTCATTAAGTGTTGAAGAAAATTAAAATTGTTTCAGTCATAAATTTAATGGGATTAAGAATTGTGACTAAGATTATTGATGAAAGGGATTTGGTATTATATTATTTGATATTTTGACTTGAAAGGGGGGAATATGATATATATATAGATAGATTACACGAGGGGTAGTTAAAATACATTTACTTTTTTTTTTTTAATCTTAAGGCATAATATATAATTAGCATATTTTTGTCTATCTAGATTAAAATTTCAAAATTAGGGAGGCGTATATATGTATGAATTAAGACTTTAATAATAGAAAGGGGTTACTTAAGGAAAATGAAATGGATAATATGTATGAGAAATTAACAATCTAATTAGAATAAAGGGGAAAATGAAATGGATATATATATGTACGTACCGTGAAAACATGAGGACAATGTGTGAAATGTAAGGAAATATGTTGACAAGTCTTCCACCTTTCCTTTAAAAGGAATGTGATATATAGGACACCTACCAATTAATTAATTAAATTGCCGAAATTAATAGTAAACTAACATGAAGCCGGTTTTAATTACATTAATATATATTATTTAATAAACCAAAAAAGAAGGTACATTTAATATAAAAATCATTATTCCAAATAACATATATAAATATTCAAACAGTAAAAATAAATAAATAATTCTTAATTACCATGCAACAGACATCCAACTAGCTGGAGATAAATCAATGCTTTTCAGTGAAATAAGTCCAGGAAAGCCGTCAGCAGCCAATTCAGCAATCTAATAAGTTGGATAATAATTAATCACAAAAGTAAATATATATATATAGTTGAATAGTGGACGTACGTACGTACTTAAGTGATGTATATATGTATTGTGGACGTATAGTGGTGAGAATATGTGTATGTATAGTGGACGTATGTACGTACTTAAGTGATGTATATATGTATACCTTATCCACGAGAGGAAGTCTCCAGTAAGGAGAAATAGTTTCGCAGTATTGGAAGTAAGGGTAGGCAACAGGATTGCGTAACTCCCTTGGGGCTGCAGCTGGCTCCTGGACCTGGACGATATTATCATCCATATTATTATTACTTGAATTTGAAGTAGCTGTCCCTGTTGTCGTCGTCTCCGGCCAGCTCATGACGACGTTTGTGTAGAGCTGGATAGCAGATAGATATGGAGCATAGTATTGGACAACGGTAGTCTGATGATCATGTCGACCATGACTACTACTACTCCTCCTACTACTCATGTTATAATTGTTAAGCACCACAGGAGTTCCTACACCATATGCGCTCCACTCATCATAACATTGCCAAACATCTTCAAGAACGAAGTAATATTCCATACTACTCTCATCATGATTCCCACTTGCTTCCTCTGATGATTTCTGTCGCAATATTAATTCAAACAAATAAAATTGATTAATTTCTGTTCTTGTACAGGTGTAGGCGTACGTACGTAGCTCATAAATAAAGGCAAAATTACAAAATTAGTTCTAGATGTATGGGAGTGGTGATATTGGTCCGGAACTATGAGACTGACAAAATTTAGTCCTTTATGTTTTAATTTTGTAGCAATTTTGGTCCTTCCTGCCAAAAGAGACCGAAAATTAGCAAATCTATTTACGGCTTAGGGTTTCGGCGACAAATGAATATTACTTACGTAGTCAGCATTCTACGTGGATGCTGACATGTCAAAGAATAGTTAACTACCACCACCCACCACCACCACCTCACAGCTGGTTGCTAGAAATTTTTTCCGGTGCATCTCCGGCCACGCGCAACACCATTGAACTCGTCGTCCAACGTTGATTCCAACCCTACAATATTTATTTCAATTGGAGTTCAAATGCACTCATTGTTGATCATAGTATTGTCCTAAAACTTAGATTTATTTTCTCTCTCATTTCAATTCGCCGCCGTTCGACCTACTCACTGTTCGAAACCACCACCAATCAATTCCCCATCCTTTGGCGAGTTGATTGCACCCAAGTCCATCCATTTTCGTCCACTATCCGGCATGTTCTCTTTGTTTTCATTTTTGCCACTTTTTTGCTTCACCCGCCATTAGGTTTTCTCTCATATTTCCGCCGCCAACGACCATGTCGTCGGCGGACCAACCCCCTATGTTCACCTCCTCATGGCGCACACATCCCAACGATCAATTTCCGTCAACGACACTATCCATGTCACGGCCTCCTTATTAGTTGACTTCTCTTATATGTTTTAATTGAGTGGCAATTTTAGTCCTATATGTTTTAATTTAGTGACAATTTTAGTCCTTTCGGCCAAAATTATCCATCAGCAGCCACATAAGATGCCACGTGTTTAAATTGATACCAGTTTGCAACCGGAATCCTAAACCCCAATTTGTCCGGCTAATTTTTGGGTAATTTTAGCCTAAAGGACCAAAATTGCTACTAAATTAAAAATATATAGAACTAAAATTGTCAGTTCAGTAGTTACATGACTAATTTAAAATAAGTGTTGTATGTTTGATATTGTGTTTTTAAATACAAAAAATATTGTTCATTATCAAATCATATCTCTTTTATATATACCAGCCGTTGTGGCACGATGTTCCTGCGTGCATATATAAATAATTTTTTATATTTTAAAATATATTAAAATAAGAGCAAAATAAAACAAATCAATACATAATATTAAAAAGAAAAGAAAAGAAAGCTAATTTATTAGTTAATGAATAATTTAGAAAGTGGAATGAGTTAGTATCTTATCAGTGAAGGGCATTTTTGACTTTACAAAAAATTGGTGTGGTGGAGTCACTAACCGCCGTTTGTGAGTATGTAGCCCCTTTCTTTTCTATATTAGTATAGATGTATATATATAAGTGTTGTATGTTTACTTGTTTAGTATTGTGTTTTGGGATGATCATTCTTCATTGTCAAATTATATCTCATTTATATATATTTATGTATGTATATGTGTGTACTTCATAAACCAGAAAAGCCTCACATGATATTAGTTGAGATATGTGTGTGGATTGATGTTAATTTATCATGATGTATAATGATGTGTAGACATCACCATGATCATGAGAGCACATAGAAATTAAGTGTTGTACGTACCAGCGAAAGTGGTTTGGTAGGGACAAGGGGAGTCACTGAATGAAGAAAACTTTCGAGATTTGACTGAATCGGCGCTGGAGAAGAGGAAGCCGATGACCACTCCGACTCCGAACCCGACCCTGACCACGATGGCATTCTAACGAAATGAAATTAGGCTTAATGATCAATGATTCTTCCAAACCCAATACTACCCTGCTCCTCCTCCTCCTCCTTCTTTTCTTCTCTTTGTGCCTTAATTTATAATATTTATGTAACATACACACATATGCCAATAATAATAATCACTATCTCAAATTCACAAAATCTGACCTACCTACCAAATTATTATTATTATTTTTTTATTACTATACTCCTTTTTATTGAACAGGTAGATATGGTGAATAAGATCGTTTCAAAATTCAAAAGTCAAATTTGATATAATATGTATTGCATTAACAACTTTTTAGATTTGCACATATAATAGTAATCCTATCCAGTACCTACTTTCCTAACGTTAAAGGAATCAGATTTAATACTTTTTGTCCCAATGAGCAAGAAGGAAACTGAAAACTTTATGACTATTTAATTTCCTAACGTTGATAAAAAGAAGAAAAAGAAAAATATTTCAAGTGTGAAGAATATAGCAAAATATATATAATAGTAGTGGGTGTAGTGCTCTTGAGAAGTGGCTTATGTACTTGGAAGTAATGGGTCAAGTTGGGGTGAAAATCGCTCATGTCTAGATTCATTGTGGCAAATAATTTGGAATTATATCTATGTGTGTCTATCATTTTTGTTTTGGCATGCGGCAAGCAGAAGAAATGTTTGGGATGGTTTGATTCAAGTGAGAAAAGGGAAGTTGAAGGGGGAGTAAATTTTATATATTTTCCCTTATTTGATAAGAGAAAATAGATTGAGAAGAAAAGTCCAATTTTTATAATATTACTGAACAATCCTTCTTGTTATTTTATATTAGAAAATAAATGAATTAATATTATACTAATATAATTTTAGTATATCAAAAATTAAAAAATCTTATTACTGAAAGTGTTTATCAAATAAGAACAAAAATATTTTTTAGAGATAATTTCATTTACACTCCTTGATCTATGGCTAGTTTACACAAACTACCCCTATCTTTTAGATAATTATATATACACCCACTGAAATATCATTATTACTTACACAAACCACCTCTTATTTTTTTAAAAGTTACACACACACACACACCACTAAAAATATTAGCATCATTACGCAAACTATCCATATTTTTTTGCTGTTAGGTGTAGCTTTTATAATTATGCAAAACACAAGGTTGATTTGTGTAAATAGACCACATGTCAGGGGTTGTAAATGTAATTATCTCTATTTTTTATTAATAGAAATATTTATCAAAATGAGTATTGTTCATTTACTCTAAACTATTTAATTTAAATAAAATAAAAATTACTAACAATGTTTTCGACTAATGAATTCGAATTCAAACATCATTGCTTTTGTTGTTATAAAAAACAACTTTGTATATCATCTGCAAACGCATTGAAGAAACACTAAAAAAATGCAATATTTAACCATAGCTAATTGTCATGGTTAAAATAAAAAAATTGTAGCAAATAATCATTAACCACGGTCATGCAACGGTTGTTGACCGTGGTATCTGCGAGAGTGTTTAAAATATTTTTCATGGCTTTTTTGAATGAAAAATCTATATTTTTGCAATGGTTTTATTTAACATAGTTAATAAAACTTATTTACCACGATTTTAAGTCCATAGTTATCAAAATTGTAGCCAATAGTATTTTTTTTTTTTTTTCTAGCGAAGGCAAGCATTTCTAGCGATTTTGTTATCTTTTCTATAGCAATTGTGTTTAGTATTATCAACGGCAAGAAAAAAAAGTTTGAAGGAAAATTATATATATAGATATATACGGCCGATAATAGAGTAAATAAAAATAAAATTATGCTTTTTTTTTTTGCCTTATACTTACAATTTTCCATCTAATTTCAGACGAAAACAAAATTGGACTCCAGAAGGATTTCATATATATCGAATTTTAGTTCATCTCCATCTATTCTTTTTAATCAAACACCAAACTATCTCTTATACATTCATTTTTACTTCCATTTTTCACCTCTGTTCCTATTTTACAGACAATTTTTTTGTGAATAATTACATTTACATTCTTTAATTTAAGATTTGTTTACACAAATCACTCATATCTTTTGTATAATCATAAAAATTACTCATCTATCTATACTAATATAAAAAAAAACCCTTTATACACTCACAAATGAAAGTTACGTGACACCGTCGCACCATTTTTTTGAAATGTCAAAATTAGCCTTTTTATTATCTACTCTATCTATTTGTATCTATATCTTCTATATTTATATATAAACTATATAAAAAAAATGCCATTGAACTAATAATATAAGTAACTTATTCAAGTTATTAAATTTTATTTTAACTGATAAATTAATTTCTTTTTTTTTCTTTCTTTTTTTAAATTTAATATATTAGTTTATATATTTTACTCTTATATCATATATTTTAAAGTAAGAAAAATTATTTATTATATGCACGCATGGATGGTGTGCCACAATAGCTAGTACTAATAAAAAGAAAATTCTATTTCTACTCACAAATAACGGTTACTTACACCACAACACCAATATTTTGAATTATAAAAAATATCTCTTATGTATTTTTAAACCACCTCTACTCAAATTCTTCTTTCCATCTTTATATATATATATATATATATATATATATATATATATATATATATATAAAAGATATTCCTCACTCACAAACAAACATCGCTTGTGGCACTGCGCCATTGATTTTCTTTTTTTTTTTTTTGTATTGATAATATTTCTAAGTTATTTTTATTTATTTACTTATTTTGAAATATAATATATTGATTTATATATTTTATTCTTATATATAATATATTTGAAACATAAAAATTTATTTATTTTATATACGCAGAGACAATGTATTATAACAACTAGTAACAATTAAAAAGTAGGTGCAGTTTGTATAATGATATTGATATTTTTTTTTTGGTGGAGGGTGTACGTACAATTTTTAAGAAGCAAGGGGATGCTTGTGCATTCGGATTGGTGTATGTATATTTATCCAAAAAATAAAAATAATTATATAAACATATCATAGATTAGGAGGTGAAAATGTAATTATTCCAAAATTTTAATTAAATTGTGTTTTCTCCTATTACTTGTTCTATGTTTTACATCAAATATGAGTTAGTCCAAATAATTAGCATTTTGCACGTTGTTTTTATCATTATTTTAACTGTTCAATTAAACCTCAAATGCTTATAGAGTTAAAGCTATTATCAAGTTATGTTTGATGGTTGATTCAGCTTAAATAAATTTTGATTTTTTAGTAATAGATATCGACTTGGATATTTGGCATTTAGTTTGTACATGTTGGTTGTAAATACTTTTCATTAAAAAATGAAGCAAACAAATTAGAGGGAGAAAAAATATCACACTAAAATGCGCATTTTTCATTTTCCATCTTTATTGATTGCTTAAAAAAAAAAAAACCGGAGACCAACCAAAATTTAAATACTCATCAAATTGACAGCCAGAACGTTCCAAGCTGAATGAAAACTGAGACGCGCTTTGTCTGAATGGAATTCCGTGTCAATTGCAGCGGTCAAAAATTCTAATCGTCATTTGATTCACACAACTTCATTGCTTGCAGTTGCGGGAGTTTATTCCTTCTATTCTTCTTGGTCTGACTCAGTCCCAAATAAACTCACACTTTCTACTTTCTTCTTTGATAGATCAGCTCTGTGCAGAAAAATGATGGCAATAATGGGTAACGGGTTCTAGTCTAGAGATAGAATCTGGGACGCTTGATGCGACTATGGCGCTGCTTCTGCTGTCAGCCTTCATTACTGGGGCGCTAACTATTGTTATTATGGAGGCGGTGGGACTTTGGATTTTGATTCGCCGTCTAACCCGAAAAGTCGAGAGAGAAGAAATCAAATCCAAGGCCGCCACGTCCTTCTCTTCTCCTGGCGACCTCAACCCCTCTTTATACGAAAAGCAGGTGATTCATTTTGGCCTTTTTTTTTTTTTTACCTTCAGCTTATGTAATTTCTTGATCGTGTTTGAATTTTTGGAAAGTTCCTCTCTTGTCTTCTATTTTCATGAGATTCTTATGTTTCTATCTGTGCCTGTGTCTTCGTGATGTCGCCGTGCTATTACTATTTGGTTCCAATATCTGCAAAATGGAATCATTTATTGAAATGTGCATTGCAAACCACTTATTAAACATAATGAACGAAATTGGGAATTGAGTGTAGACGGACTAAAGATGTACGAGTCTTTGAACTGTTGAGTAAGTCTCATTGCCAATCTTAAACATGTAAGTTAACCAGTTGCGCCCTTTCCTTTTATGTTGAATTGTATATGTAATTCTCCGATGAGAATATTTCATGTTTTGTGAGACAAAATTTAGTTTCTCTTTTCCATACACTAGCCTCTTCCCTGACTTCGGTTTGTCTTTTTCCCTCCACAGTTCTACTGAATAACCCCTTGTGGTCTGGTTTTCGTTTCCTTTCATGATCTTTCTTTGGAAGATCAAACTGTCATTTTAAGTTTAATAACATTTAGATTTTTTTGGTTTATCTCTGTACACCAACAAAGCATGCCCCTCTTTCCCTTGCGCTTTTATCCTTTAGGAGGATTTAGATTGCTTCTGATTTCTGCTGAATTATCTTCCCTGGCATGTTATGGTGGTCTAACACATAATTATTGAATTTAGGACTACTAGAGCTGGATGAAACCAAATAATTTCAGGTATTTCAATTGTCATTCTTTTGTACTGTGCTAAACTGAGAATACAGAATCTAAACAATGCCGAAAAAGATCCTTCTAATATTTCTAAAAGTACCAAAAATGATAGCATTTTTCAGCAAATTGCAGTGTGCTTTATGTTTCGCTGAAAAGATTGTATAAGATATTTTCTGCGCATTCAAGTTTGTCCGGGAATGACATAATGTGAAGTTAGGCACAATCTAATGACTGAGAAGCAAAAATGTTGGAGCGGATAAAAAGCAGGTTTTAGATATTTTACTTGATACAAAACAAGGTTCCCTTTATTTAGTTACAATTCCAATGTCAATGAAATGTTTTCTTGACATGACATCGTGCAATATATTGAAAATTCAACTTCTATACAATTGATACTGTCACATATCTGAAATTCAAAGACAAGATGTTAATTTTATCTTCTGATGAATCTTTAGGGGCTACAGCATACACATTTATGGAAATCCAATGTGCATTGTTTAGAGGATTGAAAAAATAACAATCAGTTATTTTTTATCGAGGACAGGGGTGATAGCTCTCTTTATGAGAGTTCTATGTTGTGCTAGTACGTAGTTGAGTATGGGTATGGACAATAACTGTTTTTTAGATTGAATGGGCATTATGAAATAATTAATCTCTAAAGAAGAAAATGGCCTATAGTGCTGAAAAGTTCTAATATTAAAATGAAAAGTTAAGTTAAAAAAATCAAGTCAACAACAATAGAAATTCTGTGCTAGAATAAATTATCCCTAGATTTATCAAGGAATACAGCACAGATGAATTTAACTAAACCTATTTCTAGTAAGCTTTTATATTTGAAGACATTAAACTCTCAATTTTATGCATGGACATATTTATGATTGCTCAGCAGTCTAGCATACTTTTCATACTATATCACTGTCGTATCAAGTTCCTGCGTTGTTTGCCAATTTCGTCTTCAGTAGATGGCTGCCTATCTTACCATAATAAAAAGTATAACTTGACAGCATGTTAGATTGAGCATTCTGATTCTTGTGTTTATAGATTCAATATATAGCAGCTGCGTTCTTCCCTATTTACCCTGTTATTGCTTCAATGTTTTGGATTCATCTGTCAAACTATGCAACTAACACTTTCCTCTTCAACATTCTTAAGATTCCTTAGTTACCACACATTTGAAACATTGAATTGCAAAATTTTAGGCAACGGGTTATAGAAGCAAATGACCCATATTATGATTCTATGTTGAAGTCAGTCGGTATTTTAAACTTAGTCAAAATTCAAGGAATCAAGGAGTCACAACATGCGTCATTGGTTGGTATGGTTGTCTAACCATGGTATGCCCCTGTTTGTTTGCTTCTTCTTCCTCTCTTTCGCAGTTGTTTCTGCTTTTCGTGTTTCTACTGAGGCGTAATTCATCACGTAAGAGGTTTTTAATTTTCTTTATGTAACTTAATTTTCCCTTTGTTCCTCTTTGTTCTTCATTTTTCTTTTGCTGCTTTCCTTCGTCCTTTTACATTTTGTGTTTTTAGTGATGGGTTAAGTGGCCAGCTGGGAATTGGGAATGTTTTTTTACTAGCCACCAAGTTTATCAGGTTTTTGTGCCACTTTCATGCCTGCATTCTCAGTAGACATTTCATCATGTAAACTTCTATAATTTCTTAACCAGCTTTAGTTTATCTCTCTGTTCTTAATTTTGAGTACCCTTTTTGTTCAGGGGCTTTATGGGTTCTAGAACCTGATAAAGTTCCAAAATCTGGGCTTGAGGACAAAGTGCCAACTGAGCAGAGGAGGAGAAAAGAAATCTCGGAGGTTACACCTGTCCGAAAATATGCAAGAATTAGGGATCATTATCTTATCTTGTTAGAATCAGATGGATCTTGTGTACAGATTTTACTCAATGGCTGCACAATTGTCACTGTTTCTGGCACAAAGCTTGGCGTCCAAGAAATGGTAATTTAAGTTTTTCCTAGACACTGTTTGTGGTATTTCAATTTTTAGAAGACTTGGAATCAAGTATCTTAATGTACGATCTGCTGAGAATTGATGGTATGCTTGATGTTATTTCATTCTTTGTTATGAATTAATGAAATCATAATGGGTTTCAGAATCCTTTTAATCGTTTAATTTTAAATAAGTGATAATTATGACACCTCATCAAGTATGGTCAGTTACGAAAAAGACCCCCACTATTTGCATAATTCCACTGAGCCATCATATTTATTATGTTATTATTTCATTTCCTCCCTTTGCAAATTTTGTTCTGGAGAAAGCTGATGGATAGTTAACTCCAATTTTAATCCTAAACACTATTAGCTTGTCGAATTGTTTGTTTGAAATACTCTTCAATGTGAGAGGGATCTTAATGTTTTCTAATTCTCTAAAATTGAAAATCCATCTTAATTTTCTTAGTAAATTAGAATTTATGTTTGCTAACAGTTCTCAAGATATTTTTTGTTGTCTATGACTCTATATTTGATTTCTTTTCATACTAGTTTCTTGTGAAATGATCCAAATTTCAAATTATGAGAAGTTTGATTGCTCGAACATGACAGAGATGAATTGCTTGTCTCATTTTTTGATCAAATGTAAATAATTTTCTGAACATAAAAAATTTCATGTTAAATATTCTTGTATGGAAGAAAGAGATTAATTATTAAAATTATTCTGTACCAGTTTAGTAATTTTCATACTTAATCCATTTTATCTTAACTTTTTGATGTTTTGAATGCTTTTAATTAATATACATTGTATTTCAATTTATAAGCTAATTAATGATTAATGAGGACTAAAAATAATTTGACCTTTTTTAATATATAAATAATAAAATGAAGAAAGTAAAAGGAATAAGAATAGATGAAGAACCTAATTTTCTTTTATATTTCTCTTTTTTTTATTCGCTCCTTCCTTCTTCCTGTTTCTTCTTCTTTTTTGCCTTAACGGGCCCAACCACCATCATCCACCCCAACCAGGTTCTGATAAGGTTGTCCAATGTACCAAATTTAAGTCAAATAAGCACATTCCACTTTTGGTGGTCTGAACATCCCTCAAGTGTTTCCATCTGTCCACTGTGTGGAAAATCGTTTCAGGTTGTTCTTATCCATATTACTTTCATTCAATTGCCGAATGTTAGTTTCCTGGCACTATTGAACTTGATTGCTTTACATGTGTTATCGTGCAATTATAGAAAGGTTGGACTTAATATAAGTTTTCTTTCCCTGATATCAGGGCCAAAAGGTACCCAATCAAAGTGGAGAGCAAGGATTCAGCCATATATAAGGGATGCAAAATCATTTACATATATCTTGAGACATCTTGGGAGAAGGAATCCTGGTGCAAAGCACTTCGTCTTGCTTCCTGTGATGATGAAGAAAAAAATGCGTGGTTTTCCAAGTTGACTATGGAGTTCCAGTATTACCTGGCATCACTGAATGCAGGATATCCTTCATTTATGAAGCCCTCTGCAGGTTCCAATGCTGAATTAGTAGATAAGTCAGTTAAGATCGACAATTCTTCGTCGAAGGTTCGTCAATTCCTGAAGAAGCTTACAAAAAAGGCTTCTAAAAGTGCGCAAGACTATAAAGCAAGTGGGGCTTCTGTTTCACGCCATGAAGAAAGAAAAATAAGTCTAAAATCTCGTTCATTCCAAGACTTAACCCTGAAAATAGCTTCATGAAGATGGACACAACAGGAAAACCTCCTAAAATTTCTTATGATGACAGTAGCTTCGCGTCATCAATTTCAACGTCATCTGAGCCAGGAGGTAGAAGTGATTTATCTAGAATATCTGATGCAGACTCCAGCTGCAAGTATTTTGATGAAGAACATTGTGCTTGAATGTCTTAATTTCACGGCTTTTCTTTGATGCCAAGAATAATCTTCAGATTAGGAGTTCCATACAAAATCGGGTTCAGGTTTGTGATATGTACTTATTTATCACTTCCATATACTTATTTAGATGTTGCATAATAAGCCATTAATTATTTTCTCGTAATCACAAATGAAATAATTGTGTTTTAGAATGTAAAATTGCAGCTAATATCTCCTGAGTTTTGTTTGCAAATCCTTGTTGCAAATTTCCCTCAAGTAATCTAGTAGGCCTCGAGAATAAGAAAACCAAGAGAAATGATAGTTCCTAGTTATAAAACATAGTGAGAGAGATGAAGATGAAAGATGAAGGAAGTTCCTTTTTTTCATCTGGAAAACATTATAACCTACTTATGGAAATGAAATGATGCCCGGGTACCTATTTGGTCATTAAATGAAATGTGTGAGTGCATGATGTGTTATCTAAGGGTCGATGCAGATCTAAGTTATCCATCCTTTGTCTCCCTTTCTTTTTGGGAATTCTAAACTTTATCTCTTGTCTAGCAAGAAATATGAAGTATTGTTCATTGAAAGAAATAACCATTGCTGTTGTTTGATGACCCGCTTGTTTTCTCCTAAACCAAGTATGAACATGTATAGTATGAAATATAACATTATTCTAGTTCTATCTAGGTATATGACCATACAAGAAGATAAATCACTAATTCCATGAGCAGGAGATGTGAACTCAACCTCAGCACTACTTTGAGCCACAACATTCAGCTTTCTACTTCGCTTTGTATGCGATACCCTCCTGACATAAGTGCAATAGCCTGAAGTAAAACATTTGTCATCTGCAAAACTGACCCAATCTGCATCAGGATAGATTCTATCTGTAGGTTGTTATTCTTCCAAAACACAAGACCCTTCCTAGGAGTTCCCTTTAGGTATCTTAGTATTCCATAGGCTGCATTAAGATGTACTCGTCCAGGTGTGTGCATTTATTATCTAACCATACTCATAGAAAAAGTTATGTCAAAACCCAAATTAGATGTCCCACATTGTTCTCGTTGCTAAAATTGTCCAGCGATTTTTTTTATTAAGGTTTATACTCAGTAATTCCAGTGAACCTGATGACATTCTTGACTGGGTTGGTGTAATAGAATTGTCCGAAGCCTTATGACCAAAAACTAAAATAATAAATAAGTAAAGAACTATTTAAGAATATGGGGATGCCTGATGAGGGCTGGGAAACAAACTAAAATACTTAACACTCACTCAAGATCTCACGAAGACCTTGTTTTGAGCTGGGTTCATTAAACATAAAACGCAAGCTATAACTTTTTGCTCGATGAGTTTCGTTGAAGCTTGTTTAAGCTTAATCCGGTTGACAATCAAGTTAAATACAATTTTTGAAACTCTATAAAAATTTCAAACAAGTTTGAAGAATAATGTTTCCGGCTCGACTCATTACAACCCTATATGTGATAAGTTCTTATTTTTTTTTTTTCCTTACCATAAGTCTTAAAACATGGTACCTAAAATATGACTCCATCAGGCTATTTGAAATGATGTTGAAATGCAGTTTATATGGAGATATTCTATGTGGCTGGATAATGTTTTCGTTCATATCAACTAATCTCTACATTCATAATGCACTAGAGAGCATTATCAAATATGCGAATCCCAAGTTACATTGGTGAAGTCACTTGTACCTCTGTGGATCCTGGTACTTTGCCGCCTCACATCCTTGCGATGAGGGTCCTTCCCTCAGATATGAATGAGATGTGGGCCCTGGAAATTGATTTTGAATATCTAGGCGGCGCGGTTCTGGACATTGAGACAAGGCTTGAAATTCGAGAATTAGAATCTGAAGAAGAAACACGCTTCGACACTAACACTGCTGGTGAGGTAACCTCTGATCTGCTGGACGGTTTTGAGTATCTTGGGAAACAATTGAAGCTTCCAGAAGACACTATTCATGAAATGAAACAAAAAGATGAAGGATATCATGACAAAGGTATGGAACTGAACTATTACTTAGTTACTCATCTTATTTTATTGAATGTACTAGTAAAATGTTGTACTTTACAGAATATATCCTTGACACTTGATTTTGCTCGAATTTTTATTTTCTCTACAACTTTGAAAAAGATTAATAATGCCTATATTGGAAGTTTGATTCTGTGGGTTGGTTGACCTCTGAAATGAGAGAGAAAAATTTAGGTGCCTGACAATTCAAGGTTTTGTGTCAAATTTTAGTTAGTTAAATGAGATAGGTGGTGTTGATGAATGGTTCTATGCAGTTGATTTGGAGTTGGACAATGGATTATGGAATTAAGAGAATTTTCAGCCATCTGAAAATTTTATTTCTTGTTTCTGAAAAATGCGAAAGACTCTAGGTATAAGTAGTATATAATTTTGATTAGAAACTGATGTAAAGATGTCATAGATCTCTTATAGATGCTTGTGGCTTAGTTTATAGACATGCATCATGTTAAACTTATGTCGGCTTCCAATTCACCATTGCTAACAACTGTATGGTAATAGTTTGAGTTTCTGCTAGAGGTACAATAATGTGGTACTGGCTGCAGCTGAGATTCTGAAACAATGTCTGTTGGATTAAGTTCTTCTGCAATTTACGAACCTGAAATTATTGCGGAGCTGACTTAGCTGTTGCATCAAATTACTCATCTTTATGTTTTTCTAGTCAGTTAATGTGCATGCTTAGCATCTTAGTATCATAATTTTTACACCATCATGCATGGACGTATTGGGGCAGTCCATTTATGAGTATCTATAGCCTTTGGCATCTTCAATACAGCAACCCGCTATCTGACTGTTCCATTAATTTTTTAAATATAATATCTTGGTGAGGTTTCAATAGTGTAGTTCAAACGGCAACCATTGGGTGGTGAATTTCAATGTCCTTCCTAATATGTCATTTATGTTTTCCACTTCTTTTCTTTCTTATGCACTTAAATTCACCTTAGCTAACCAAGAGTTTGTAAAAAATGAAAGTGAAATCTGTCAGTTTGTACGCATCTTTATAAATTAAGATTGTTTGCAAAAACTTCTATTTTTTGAAAGTGATATATATTATATTGTTTTATCAAAAAAGAAGCAAAAAAAAAAAAAAAAGGAAATATGGGCTGATTATCAGCATTGAGATGTGCCAGGCCCAGAACATGTTGAAAGCATGAAGGACATGCGTCTCAACAGAAACATGAATAATTTACACCAAGGTTGTCCATTTCGCCTTTTTGCTTTCTGGTCTTCACATTGTTTAGGTGACGCTAAATCTTTCCTTGCAGGAGACAGAATTTAATGCACATGTTTGACCTTTTCTAATTTAGTGGTGCAACTTTTTAGGGTGATATTTGCATATATTAAGATATTCTTTTCACCAGGAGAGGTATATCAAACTGTCTAAATCTTTTCTCCTTATTCCAACTTTATTCTGTTGCAGATGAGACTGAAAACTCCCGAAGCACCATACATGCATCCCCTCAAGGGTCTAGATGGAAATCTATATTACATTCTATCACCAAACAGGTGTCACAGGTTTGTTCTGCCTAGCATATTAAGTCAACTGCTTCCATAAGTTTGCAGTAAAGTAGTTTCCATGAGGTGGTTCTTCTCTTATGCTTGTTTCTGATTGTCAAATTTCTCATGAAGTGGGTTATATGTTGTTTCAAAGGGTTTTTGTAATATATTGGTTTGGAGATTGTCCAGTCAAATGAAGGCCAAAAAAGGCACCAGTGAAGTGGCCGACAGAGCTGGTGCTTTATTCAACAATATTGCTGAATTCACTCTTTGTGCATTCAGTCATTGCCAGCATTGTGCAACTTTTGTATCTTTCTTCTATGAAACGAACACCCAGTATTTCTTCTAGTTTAATCTGGAACAAGACCATCAACATCTAAAGTATCTTGCAAAGTCTTGAATGATGTTTTTCTGTTAGAAACTTTTCCCTCTGTGGTTCTTGTGTTTCATCAGTATAGTTTACAAGTAGATGGATAAAACATCTCAAGTTCACAAGGTTTTGGATTTTAAGGTTGACAAGGTTATAAATGAGCCTAGTTGATATCGTTGGGACCCATTAAAGTAAACAGGCTTCTAAATGCATAGTGTTGGCTACCTACCTGAGAGACTAGTTCTACAAAAATAAAGGGCAGCGGATGTGAAATGTATATAAATATTTTAAAATCCCAATATCATGAATAAATTGAAGATAAAATTATCAGTATGACAGTCAATATTTTGAAATAAAGATGCACCAAAAGTTGCTACTTAGTTCCCATCTCAGTTCAACAGTTAAAAGAGAGATTTAAGACTAAATCTAACTGCATATACATCTATGGGCTAATTTTAGTCCAGCCTCTTTATCCTTGGGAAGTGTCAAAATATACTCGTATGGATGCATATATTTGATGGCCTGTGATTTTATGTTTCATGATGTATAGATTTATGATCGCTTTGGTGCTTTACATTGCATAATTTACATTCTCCATGCACTCTTTGCTTTACTTTATTAACATTGTTAATAACAATTGTTCTTTATAGATAATTAATTGTGTGAAAAAATTAAGAAGTGTCCTATAATAATCTCTGTATTTTTGTTGGGATCACTAATAAATTGAGTTTAACTGCATTAAAAAGTGTACAAATATATCTAATGGTCTGTGCAATAAAATCAACATTACGTGACTCTAAAGTATTTAGAACTTGTTTGACCAAATAAACAACATTGCAGAGATGTTTTCCAGTGTGAGTGTCGAGAATCCATTCTGAAGCTTTTAAAGTAAAAGGTCATAACATTGAAACTAACTGAAAATGGACATCATATCATAGCAACATAGCATGATTGCCTTCTTTTTTCTTTTTTGTTTGTTGCTGTTAGGTTATTTTCCTAATTACATTGCGAGTATTATAATGGTGTTAGCATCATTGTTCAACATTAGCAGTGTATTTTCTAAGTTTCAATCCTCAGGACCTTATGTGTAAAACAACAAATAGAAAAGGGCAAATCAAGATTTATGCCCTTTTGCTTTATCCCTATGCTATATGATAGAGGAAGTGTACTTTAACATTTTGCCTATAAGCATTTCGCTAGTTGATCAGTATTCTCAAAGCTATCTGAGCACACTCTTGTAAGGAGTTTCCTCCTTCACAGAGTCGCGTCCCCTCTACCCTTCTTCATTGAACATAAACTGTAGGAGCGAAAAATATACACTATGTTTCCTGTTTCTTATTTCCCCATGCCATCTCTTCCAATCTAGGCAAGTTTAATACACAAAATAACTAGTCTTGGTCTGAAATCCGCGGACATGTGGATACTGCTTGAAAGTGGTCTTGCAATTTGAATGTGATGTGTGGTCCAGTACTTACATATGTATGTATGTGTGTGTATGTACTAGTAAATAAATTTAGGCAGTAGGGACATAGATGTCACGATGAGCCCATGCCATGGGGCGGGCCCTTGGGTGAGACCAGGTGCTCTGGGGCTTGTTTGCAATATCTTGTTCGTCCTCACTTTGTGAAAGTAGTTAATAGTTTTACTGAAGCATTGTGCACCAACTTGTATAGCAGTTCATATTCAAGGCATACATGAAAGTGCAATGAAATGTGGAGAAAGCCTCTCTTTCCGACCTAATTATTATTCATTTATTGAAGGTTCCTCTCTCATTGGGGATAAGGGTCTCTTCCCTTTGTGGAACAATAAGGTTGTGCATGAAGCCTCCACCTTCAGATCAAATATGGTTTGGGTTTACTTCTATGCCTGATATTCAATTTAACTTGGAATCTTTCGTTGGGGACCACAAAGTTACAAATGGTCATCTTGCTTTGTTCCTGATCAGTCGATTCAAGGTGAGATCCTTACCTATATCACAGGCATTCATTTGCACGTTTACATAGCTACTTGAGAGTATGCTTGCATTGACTGTAAAAACTATTTCAATTCAGTCACGTTTGATATGGATGTACAGTGCTGAAGGACAGATTAAAATATAACAGAATGTAATTAACACTACTTAACTTAGTCATAATGAAAGTTTGACCAGTATAAGACATAATTACAGTTTAAGATGGTAATTGACTCCCTAATCGATTTTCAGAAGTTTTCTTTTGCGGGAAAAGAACATGAATGTTGAAATGAAGTCTCTTGACTGGAGTTGTGTGTGCCAAAGATTTGTTTAATTTTGAATTAGATCTTTTTTATTGTTGTGAAGGGAACCTAAACGAGATCTGTTAAATAATTCCAACACCTATCCAGTGAATTTGTTGATTAGTTTGTGCAGTTTGATCCTCTGTCGACCTATGATGTCTGGCTTCATGATATGCATCTGAATTCTCGAAAATCAGATTCATGGTTGTTTTGTAGTCTTGTGATAAGTGGACAAGAGATCCATATGGTTTGACTACTTCTGTTAGGTGGCATTTACTAAAACATTAGGTGGCATTTACTAAAACATTCCTTGGCAGCTTCTTTACTAAAAATACAGGTTGAACAACTTGATTTTGAGATATAATGAGCCGTGTATTCTTGAATTACAATGTGATAATGACTCAATAAATGAGATGGATTATGCATTTATATTATCTTAAAACTTTGATTTCAGATCATTAGAAGAAACATAGAGAAGAACGAAATTTTATGTTGTAACCTACAATATAGTGAGACGGGGTGTTTGTGCTTGCTTGTGAGATGTATTCGATCTCACGTCATCCGATCAAGTCGAGGTGGTGTTGGGTTGTAGGAATATTTTTCTCATTTGAAAAAACATATTTCAAACACATTTCACTGCTTCCAAGTAAATATATCAAATCACTTATAATCACAACAACTATAATCATTACACTTTTATCTCACATCCAATCACATGCTCCCAAAAAAATTCATATCAACTAAACTCATCCTATCTCAAAATTTTCTCACTAGGATGAGATAAGATGGGATGAAATCATGAGCAACTACAGATGATACTTTTAGTTGTGTATGAAGTGTGCCATTCTTCTAATAGTTGGTCACCAGTTACTTAGTTCATCCACTCCCTTAAGACTAGTTAGTTTCCTTACAAGAACAATGTGAAAGTATTAGGAAATTAAAGTATAGTCTTAGAATTAAAATCTGATGCTGCAACAATTGGAACTCTGAAATCATTGTTACCTATCGAGAAGGGATTGTGCCTGAGTTATTATACTCCATATGATTGATTTGTTAGTTTTACATCATAAAGACCTTGAGACTCTGGTTCCCTGTAACCGATATTTGCAAGCCTTTTCTTTCATGGACCAAACTCCATTGGTGCAGGTTGAGATCCTCGAGCTAGCATGACACATTTGTCATCAATGTTTCTTTTCAATTCCATTTTCTTTGGCTGTCTAGTATGTGCATATGCCAGTACTTTGATAACAGTAGCTAACTGGGTGGCGCTGCTTGTCATCAATGTTTCTTTCAGTTCCATTTTCTTTGGCTGTCTAGTATGTGCATATGCCAGTACTTTGATAACAATAGCTAACTGGGTGGCGTTGCTCTTGTTTCTTGTAACAAAAGTGTTAAAGGAGTGTTCATTTATAGGAAAATTTATCTGAACTATTTGTGTTTATGAATGTATGCTTTTATGAATTTCAATTACTTGGAGCATCTCTCTCTCCTGTTTTCTCCTTAATTTGGCATTGAACTTTCAACTTTCTTTGAAATAAATGAGGCTGACATCTCTGCTTTTATGGGATTCACTTGCTGTGGATGAGGCTGTTAGTTCCTCATCTTTAGAAGTTTGGGACTGACTCCATATTTCTCACAGGCGGCAATCCGTGAGACTTTGGTGCTCCCAAATAGTGAGAGTGTTGGAATTTCTTGGATGCTAGCAGAGAAAGATGACTGGGTCCCTAGGAATGTTGCTCCTTTTATGTGGTATAAACATAATCAAGATTCTGCTAGTAGTACCATAAAACAAGAAGGATCGTGCTTCCAACCAGGGGATGTAACACATGTCGTTGAACCGAATCATGGTAATCCACCTAGGTTGGAAATCGACCATGAGAAATTAAAAAATGTTGGTAGTGTCCCACACATGTAGTCCTAACTGTTCATCTTCTCCAAGTTCCATGGGTGAGTCAACATTGAATGACAGTTCTTCCCAAGAACTTAGAGCCCCTTCAATAAAGGACAAAATGCTAGATTTTGGCTCAAGGAGCATAGAGGAGAAAGCAGATACCCGCCTGCAGTCTCCATCACGGGTCTTTGGAGATGGACAAATTCAGAATGTAGAAGATGATGATACAAGAACAAAGAGAATAGGGACGAGAGAACGAATGCGTGGATTGGGGAAGAAAATGGGAGAAAAACTTGAGGTGAAGAGGCGCCACTTTGAAGAGAAGGGAAGAAGTTTTGTCGAGAGGATCAGGGGGCCCTGAGCATGTATTTTTAAGACTGAACTTATTTGCAGTAAATACCATCGTTAACATCCTTGTAGTGGCCTTAATTTTCCTGTAAAGTGTCTACAACTCAGCATTATTTGTTTTGAGGAATCTATTCTTGGATGTTAGGGTAGGAATTCCTTTTTGGGTCGAAGGGAGATCCAGTTGTACAAATTAAATCAACGTAAATAGTGAACATCAGAAAAGAAATAACACTAAAAGACTCGGTACATGCAGTATCAGTCTTTGTCGAACTGTGGTTTTCCCCGCTTTAGAGGAAGAAATTTGGTGCAGGGACTTAAACAAATGGTGAATCATGTCAATAACAACCTGAGAACACTGTAGGAGTACACGATGCCTCGTGGATGGCACCAAGATTCACTTTTGCAGAGGGTAATAGGAATACTTATTTTGATGGATACTAAGCTTTTTACTTCGAAGAAAATATTCAGATTCGTGTGGGCAAAATTTGTTATTTTCACTAGTAATTTGTGGAACATCCCGTGTCTGCCAATTCTATATATTATTTAAATCAAAATGCTAATTTAATAAATCATAAGATTTATAAGAAAATAATTATAAAAAATGATGCATAAAAATTAAAAAAAACAATATAACTACTAAAAGATAATGAGAGAGTGAGAAGTTAGATGAATAAATAAAAATAGTATATTAAATATTAAAAAAAAAAAAAACCCAAAAAATGGGAGACACGAAAAAACATGCTTACCCTTAATATTATAGACTAGGAGGTACGATTTCGGTGTACATGGTTTGTCTAACTTCCACCTTTACTCACACAAGTATATATGGATACTAAAATCTTGTGTACAATTAATTTATTCTTTTAAAAAAATTAAAATTTAATATGTTAATTTAACTTATAACATATTAGATAATATAAAAATTAAAGAAGAAAAAGGATATGGAAGTTGAGGAGAGAGAAAAAGAATTAATAGAATTTTGAAAAAATAATAAATTGGCAGATCAATAAATTAAACACCAAATAAAGTGTTGGTGGCAAAAATACTTTTTGAAATAATTATTTACTTTTTTCTCTATTTCGCTTCACATTTTTCCTACCAAAATTATTTTATTTTATTACTACTTTGTTTTCTCTCTCTATTTGAAATTCATTTTTGTTCACCTATGGAAAAGTAAATCAAATAAACACATACCACAGAAATTTTAGTAAAAGATATTTACTTGTTTATTATTTTTGTATAGATGTGGGTGAATGAAGCAAAAGAGGTGAACTCCAGAATGTACTTTGCATGCACTAAAACGAGAGAGGATTGTGATATAATGACAACTAAAACGAGAAAGGATCATTATGGTATAATTGATAAAGTTGTCATTGTAAGTTATGCATACATATATTGCATGAGTCATGACATCCACCTCAAGAAGCCAGTTGCCATCTCACTTAGGAGATAGAACATACATTTTGCAGTCATGGGAAGCTACAGCAGCCGAGATTTGTCCTTCAACTGAGGTTTGGGTTGAATGCTGCAGAGGATTGAAGAATATCAGTGTTGTTCAGTAAATATTACAAGGATAAACAATTATCATCACTACAACATTATCATTGGCGGATCATGCATCTTACCGCCCATACATCTCGGACATTGACTACCGTTGTTGAATTAAGCCCTAAGTCTGACAGTAAGCAGTAATAGTAGCCTGTGAAGCTCCTCTGTTCAACAACACGATAGCAACTCTATTTCTACTGAGGGCTCCTCCCCACACCTGCATTCACATATATAATAAATAATGCAGATGGAGTTTCTTATATATTTCATTGTCTGCCAAAGCCAAAAACAGTATCTTGCCTCTAAATCTCCATCTTTCTTAATCTTTTTCCCTTGAATCCCAAGTTTATCTGTTCCCAAAAGCAAATGTTAGAGCAGAAAAGCTAATCTCCTTTTTTTCCTGGCAGAAAGCAGTGAGTGATCACTCACCCTGGTTGATGTCAATAACCTCCTTGTTGCTCAGCAGTCCAAGTGTTTCTTTGTCCATTGACCGAATATCACACCCGATCAGCAGAGGCGCCTATCCCACAAACAAAATGCATGTTAAGCTAGTGTCCCTGAAATTCTATTTGACAAACATTCTCACTTACTTTCACTAATGCCCATATGCTGAAATGTGATCGATATTCATTGACATTCATCCCACCATTTCCAACTTCCAACATGTCGGGATCTACCAAAATCAGGGAAAAGTCAAAGAGATCATAAGTGGAGCTATGATACTCGGAGAACAGAAGGACAAGCTTAGGCTGACTTCAGTGCTTGACCATAGACACATTCGAACAAAATAATATAGAGATGAAAAGCTTATGCCTCATAATATAGCCATCTACTACAGTCTTACCATTCCATCCACCCGGCCCAGCATAAGATGCCCATTTGTCATTCAGATCTGCCCGAGAAGTCATGCTAGCAAAGTAGAATTAAATCAGAGAAATCAAATGCAGAGTACATGAACAATATCATTCTATGAGTATATAACCACTTCCTTCGCATATAATTATGCATAGGGCAGTTGATTAAGTCAAAAATAGTCCTGTAAATAAGTAAGATATGCTTAGTAGTTGTAGTACTAAAAGTTTAATTTAGCAATAAAATTTGTTTGCTTCGAACTAAAATGTCATAGGATCACACAAAGGACATGCTGGCATAAGCTTCAGTTTAACATAACTCCAGAATTCCCCGATACAGGATTATATTAAGAGCTACATCAAAGTTGTTATAAAGGACTGGAAATAAATCTTCTCTCATTCACATACAGAACCTAACTTTTTCATTTTATTTCCCGTGGCCTTCTATCATGTCAAAGGAAGGATGTCTATGCTAACGCAGCTTCTGAATACTAAGTTCAGGAATGAAATAAGTATTTGGAAAAATTGCATCATTAAGTTCCAGAAAAGAATATTTCTGGAAGAGTTTGAAGCCTTTTGATTTCACCTGTCCCAGCTGTCACTAATGTCTCCAGTTGTTCTCCAACTGTTCCCAACGGACTTGGCCCAAGTTGCAGGATCTTCTTGGCCCCTGTAAAATTTTTGGAACACGAACATTGTACTCTTATTATCTGTAGCACTACTCTGATGAAAGTATCGACTAGCAGAACAAATAGAGTGTGCCTCTTCGACCAAAAAACATTTTGAAATTGTTTGCATTAGTTCAGACATGCGACTCACTGTTTATAAATACAAGATAGAATGTATCTCTTTCTTTTCGTTTTTTTCTTTTGATCAATACAGGATAGAATGTTTCACTTCCTCAGATATAGTATTAGCTGTATTATTATTCTGTATGCCCGAGGAATAATTGTCCTCAATTGCTCTTAAAGAATTAACTCACCATTCACACATTGAGAAAAAGATGGACCGGCCAGAATTCAGTAAAGCCTTTGCCATTACAGGGTACCTTGTTCACCAGCCAAACAAATCACTATAACAATACAATTCAAAGGATTTTGCTTTGACAGTCTAAGATAAACTAAAAATATAAATTAATAAAGATGCATAAGTGCAAAAAGGGTATACCTTTCCTTAGCGCTGATACCATTGTTGTTACAATTATCGTACTTCAAATAGTCAATCCCCTGTTTTGAAGAAATAAAACTAATCATAAGCAGATTGGTTGAAAAGTGAAAGCTAGCAGCTCCAGGATCATAAAATGTACCCATGAGGCAAAAGTTTTTGCATCTTGTTCTTCATGTCCTAGTGATCCAGGCATTTGCTTACTACATGTCTGAGTTCTGCAAATTAAATAGAACTTACAACAATCAAAATCGTTTATGAAACTAGAACATGTCTCCCATTTATGACCTATTACCACTTGATGTGTAACATTTCTTTTCTTTTTTCGTACGGGACATGCAACAGTATAAGTAAATAGAAGTCGATGTGATTACCCAGCATCAGAGTAAATTCCAAGTTTTAATCCTTTTCCATGAACATAATCCGCAAGCGCTTTGATTCCGGAAGGAAATGTAGAGGCTTTTGGGACAAGATTCCCCTGCAGTAGATAGCAAGCATAAAGTGTAAGAGAATCTGTAGTGCATGGTATAGGCACTTGATTGGATATGCTTTTTTTTGCTCCTCCGATCACATGATCTGATATTGTTTATAATTTCAATACAGAATACTATATCCTCTTCTTCAAAGGTTTCTTGCATTGATGAGATAAATCTATGCCCGTAACCATCTACAAAAAAATAAGGGTGCTCCGAAATTTTTCTTAAAAAAAATGTAAAATAGAACTTGACCAAAAGAGTATAACAAGTTTCTGATGAAAGGAAAAGCCTAGCAGCTGTCCACCCAGAGTTGTACCTTTAAAAAAAGATGAGAGAGTAAATTTGTTTCATGAACCTACTCTGTCTGACCTTTCCTTCACCTCCTCTAGATTCTTACACATGCACAAGGCAACTAAAGTTGAAGTAATCTATCATGAAACCGTGAAAGAAACTGAAAGGGCACTCGTATTGTACCTGAGAGTCTCTGTTTAGTTCTGCCCAACAATCATCTGAGAAAGCCAAATAAAAGAAAGTACTTACAACAGTAAAGGCATATGTATAATAGTCAAGATACGAAACTGATAATACAGAGTTGATGACGGTACCAAGATTTATATATTCATATCCAAGCGCAGCAAGCCCAGTTGATACCATTGCGTCAGCTATCATCACAGAAAACAAGACAATAATCAATCATATGGACATCCTAATAGAGATAGCGATGTTAAAAAATGTCTGCAAGTATTGGATGTTGTCACCTGTTTCTCTAATCAATTTCTCTTCAATGTTACATTGGAAATGATTCCAGCTGTTCCATCTGAATAGTGCAGACAGCGAAGACTATCATTTAATTGAAGAAAAAGGATAGCTTTAGTTGTGTTGGTTTACCAATGGAATAAATAATGTGATTGGCAGAAGAGTTAGTCAACTTAGTAGTATTGGTATTGAAATCTGATTACTAATATTTGGGATCTGATTCGAGGGAACAAATGAAAAAGCAAGCAAAGAAAGCAGTAGTAATGTTACCCCATCTGAGGAGTTAGAGCAAGCCCATTTGCGGAGAGTTTCTTCTTGATGGGTTTCATGTGTCGAGCAGCAGAGGTGGGAATGGCATTGAAACAGATGCAGCAGCAGCAGAATGCTAAAATAATCAGTAGGAGGCGGAGGCGGAGGCGGAGGCGGAGTCTAAAGGAATACTTGTTATTTGCATTTGCAGAAGCCATATTGTCAGTGAGAGAGAGAGAGAGAGATGAAAGGAATGAGGGATTTATTGGAGGATGTGCATATCAAAGCAAACTGCTTATTACTTGAAGTAATAAACATGGATGGGTTGTACACAAATAATAATACATATATATAGAGAGGGAGTACTAGGTAGAGGAGTATGATGATATAAATGAGTGATGTATGAAACGAGATGATGCTGATGACCATAAGCCCTTCTAGTCCAGTTCAGTGGGGTTGATAATGATGATGATGTTATAGAGAAGAAAGACGAAGAAATGGTGGGGGTGGGGATGAGGGGGATGTATATTGTATTGTGACGTGGTGTGGTGTGCAAGTGCAACTAGAAATGGGACTGCAAAGTCTTCCCTCTTACGCACACCATCTTTGTCTTCTTCACTTCCCCAAGTAAGACTAATTAATAATACAAAATGATTGCTGACTGCGACACCTCACACGTGATTTCATTTCCGCCTCGATCTCCTCACTTCTCCCCAATCTCTCTCTCTCTCTTGTTTTCCATTTCAACATCACCGCATTGACAATTGTATATTAATTCATTTTCAGGTTCCCTAACGTCACTGCTACTGACTCTTATTCCATATTCATCATATCTTCTTAACTGCCGGCCTTTCCCCATATTTTCTGTGCTCAGCTAATCCTACTGATCACAACCACCGCATGCCATAAAAGACACTGCTAACTCCTCTCTCTCTCTCTCTCTCTATTCTCCTCATCTGCATCAAACTTGCTGTTTCTTCACTCAACCGTAAACCTTTGTATTTCCTATCATGCAAGCATAATAAAATGGCCCTTTCCGTTAGTGTTTGTCCGTTAAAAGTATTTTGCTGACAAATATGATGATGAAATTGAAATGCCCATTACAAATAAGCAAAAAGCTTTGAGCAATTGTTCATGTTAAAACCCAATTATTATTACGCTTTATAGTTTATTGAGTGTGTATGCCACACGGCCATTGTTCAGGGGTATGAAGTGCATTTACCCTTAACAATATATACTATTATAAAAAAAAAAATCTTTATTTATCATATCAAATTTACCCTTTTAATTAGGGTGCTCACATGCAGTTTCGATTTTTTTAAAATTATTTTCAAATCGAAATGTTATCGACAATTTTATAAAATAAGTTTTTAAGTTGTCACTTTTAAAATCAACATTAAAAGACGGTTTTGGGCGATTTTGAACTGTTTCGCAATTTTAATACTTATAAAGAAATAAAATATTGAGATTAACAAAAATTAAGAAATAAAATAATTGTTTCTATGTAGCAAGTATGGGTGCAAATGAGTCGAGCTCAATCAAAAATTTGTGCTCGAGCTCGACCTTAACGAGCTGCAAAACACAGGCTCGAGCGAGAGAAAGAAAGAAATGGGGGCAGAAGAGGTGATCTGGACTGGAGCATTCAATTTAGAGTTGTGGAAACAAATAGAAGTAAAGAGATTGAGTTGTGGCTATTATTATTTTCCATTCACAACAACGTAACAATAACTTGGAGTTGGAACAACTCAGGAGAGAGGTGCTGATGGTCGAAACAGCAAATGTATGTCACTTAGGGGTGGCAAATGGGCGGGTTGGGTCGGGTTTGGGTTGGGTCCAAACGGGTCGAGTCCAAAATGGGTTGGGTTGCAAATGGGTCGGGCCGGGTTAATATAAACCATTTTATTAATTTAAATTTTAAAATTTCACACAACGAAAAGAACAAAGGACAATACTTGAACTATTGAAAAAGATAATTACTACTTACAATGTAATACAACAAAACTTGTATTATACGCCATTTATGTCTACTGACCATGTACATTAAGATTCTGTCTAACAAAATACTACATTTTATCAAAAATAATTCATAACATTTTAAATGTCATCTTGAATGAACACCAAGTCGTGCAACTAAATTTTCTTTATTTGTTGAGAGACAATTTCTATCTTTATCTTCATCATCTTCAAAATATAAGCTGTAATATGAAATAAAATAATTACATAAAAATATAAAATAACTAAATAATTAAAAATAAAAAGAATAACATTATAAATAATTAAAAATATAGTGTGTGAGTGTGTGTGTTGGGGGGGGGGGGGGGGGAAGAGGGTGGTGGGAGATGTAAAAGCGTGCGTATAAGAGAGTAACGTGTTTCGTGCGTGTGTGTGTGTGTATGAGAGAGAGAGAGAGAGAGAGAGAGAGAGAGAGAGGGATGTGTGTGAAAGATATGCGAGAGAGTGTGTGTATATGAAAAGAAGAGTTTGTGTGTGAGAGAGATGTGTGAGAGTGTATGTATATAAAAAAGAGAAATAGTGATTCTTGTGGTTTTTTTTTAGTTTAGTTTATGGGTTGAACCCATATCCAACCCATTTTCAACCCATATCCAACCCATACTTAACCCATATACAACCCATACAAAATATAATTTTATTTAATTTCAACCCATTTTAAAATTTACCCAACCCAACCCAACCCAAAACTAGTTGGGTTGAACCCATGGGTCTCAACCCATGTTGACACCTATAATGTCACTTATATATATATATATGTATATATGTAGATATGGGTCTATAACTCATTTCTGCTCATTACTCAAGTCATCACATCCTTCCTTCCATCTTAAGTCTTGTATACAGATAACCAACCAAGAATGTACGGCAACTCCACTCTCTTATTTTCCCTTACTGTAAGCCACTTGAAGGTTGGTCGGTTTAGCGAGGTAGGCATGCATATTATATTCGCAGATACTGTCGATAGAGGGTGAATAGAGGCCTATGTGAGATTTGGCAAGTTCTGACAGACTGTTGACGAGTGTTGGTACCATGATATTGGGCTAATGGGCAATATATCGTGCATAGTTGGCTTATTGAGAAACGATTGGGTGACGGTACATGCTGTATGGAGGGTGTACATGTAGGTCTTGCGCGTCGATAGTCAATATCAGCATATTTTGGGCATTGTAGGCTTGTGTCTCGATAGCATGCGAGACTTTGCGGGAAAGTCGACAGGCAGATGCACAAGCACGCGAACATGGGCGAGTCCAGCACTTATAAGAGGGGACAATCGGCAGAAAGTGTGGTAGTGCAACTGTGCATATTATCAACAGATTGATGGGAAACTTTTGCCCGGACCAAGCTCGGCTGAACCTGAACAACTTACATGGCAAGTTCAATACACTTGCATATGATTGGTGTACAGTTTATGAAAAGTGATCAATCACAGAGCAAATGTGATGTACTTACTCTGTGCTTGCATTGGTTCGGCCTGACCAGATCCAGATAGAAATTTTCCCAGACTGATGGACAATGTGCGGAGAAGCACCCATGTGCAGGTTTTCTCGGTAGATTGGTAGACGACCTAACGGAGTGCGCACATGACTGACAGTATTGGTTGAAGCATGGAGCATGTAATTAGAGGCATGTGACTGACGCGATGTTTTGAAAATTGGACCAGTGATTGAATCAGATAACTTACTAAATCACTGGTCCGATTGGTTGAACCAGATTGAAAAAACTAATTGATCTGAATATATATATATAGTTATCACTATTATATATATAATTGATTAAATAATAATTTATAAATAAATACAATCTGTAATAATTTAACAAATAAAAACCAACAAAACTTTTGGAGGAAGCATTAAATCAAATTCAAGCTAACAAAAATTTAAAATTTGAAACCCCATAAACTTTTGAAACTTGAATGTTGTATTGCTTCCTCTTTTGAATCAAACAGATAAGAATTTGTACCACCATATGTTTTGTTTTTGAAAAAAAAAAACCTCAAAAAAGATTGGAGAAAATGAGAGGGAAGTAGATGAAGAAAAACAAGGAAAGAAGAATCTTTTAACCGATCAGAAGTAGTTATTATCCCACATTGGAAAAATATAAGCAAATTGTAAGTATTTTATTATATAGAAGAAGCTTTAAAGTTTATTAAGAAGATAGTAAGTAGAAAATAGGACATTGAGTAAAAAGAATGTCAGAGATCTTTATGTCGCGGTAATAGAATTAGAGTAATATGTAAAGTAATTTATGTTGAATGTGAAAATTTAAAATATGTATACCTATTTGAAAATTTAAAATAATATTTGGAAAAGACTTATAGAATGTTGAGAGACTACTTAAAGGCCAAACAATTAATAAAATATTATAAGTTTTCATCAGAGAATCTGGTTTGTTTGTGGTTATTAAATTATTTGTTGGATGATAGTATAAAAGATAAGAAGGGAGGGGTCAAAAAATGTAAAACTTTTTGGAAGGATATGTTTTCTGGAAATCAGGGAGATCAGATGAATTTGGAAATATTGGGTATGTGGTGGAGTCAGTAATAATAATTGCAATATTGAAATTGAATAGTTTCTAGAATTTAATGATGCTTGCGGTTTGTTTGGTAAAAGACACTTGATATAACAGAAGATTTTAAGAGGATTCCATGGATATTATAAGTTAGTGGATCTTCAAGTATGTTCGGATGTAGAGTAACTTTGGAGTGCAATCGAGAGAGGTTTTGCATAATTCTCATAGACTCAGTCTGTGGCAAAGGTCGCGCACTCAGTGGAGCGGACTGGGCTCCCTCCTCTAAACCGTATTCATCAAGGAGGAGCTTCGATTTTCGTAGTGAAGCGAGTAGTGGACGAAGGATGGTAGGACGTGAAGCGGGTGGTCGGTTTTAGTCTTGTGTGGGGTGCCGACCCTGTTTGCCCCGCCAAAACGTTACACTTCCACCGATAGTACTAGTGTAAGCGTGTAGTTATTGTTTGAGGTGAGGGTTGTCCGGTTGTCTTGGAGAGGAATCGAGGCAACCTGCAAAGTGGACTTAGCCTAGTCTTGGTGTGTCGGAAGGCTGCGACTGGGCAAAGTGGTGTAGTTGGTTCGCATCCGAATATCTTTGTTAGGTGGCTTGTGCCCAGTGCATGTTTTTCAGATTGCGCGCTGTCCAGGAGAGGAGCTGTCAGGGACCGATATTGGCACCAGTGGAATTTGTGTCTTGTCGCATCACGGCGTTTGTACTCATTGTCAATCCGTCCTTATCTTAATTCACTGTGTGTGAGGGTTTAGATCTCGTTTTTGTTTGCACTATGATCCAAGGTACGGCCGTTGTAGGGTTAAGGATTGGGTTCGCAGATAGAGTCCATATGTGTGTTTGGGTGCAGCTCATTGTTGGTCAACATTAACTTGTTGATACCTCTTTGTCTGGCTATATGTCTGGGGATTGAAGTTATTGTAATGGGGTGGTGGGACTACATTCTTGGACTAACTTATAAGAATAGTATCCATTGCGGCATATAAGAGCAACTGCGCAGAATATATTTTTTATTGTATTTTTTATTATGTACTTATCAGGGAGTATTGCTTTATTCAATTATTTACTCCACACCCACGGGTCCGATTTTGTTTCGAGGTACTCTGGGGGGATGATATCATTGGGCCTGTCGGATCTTGCTATGACGGATTTGTGGTTTCTGGTCCTGGTTGATACATCATAACAGTTGTTTGCTGCGTGGTCTTCAGTCGATTGTTAATTCCACCATTCTCTCTGCGGAGGTTGACTGTTGTGCATGGTTGGTGGCATGGGCATGTCTCTACGGTGTGTTATGGAGTTCAAGATTTAGATTTTAGGTTATGTTTGGGCATGGAGCAAATTGATTATGCGAATCTATACCTTAAGTTGAGGAGCCCTGGGGAGGTTGTATTATATACTTGTAACATTAGGATGAAATTGATATGAGTTGGTGGGTGAGGTGATATGTATAGGTTCACGTTGATAGGTTATCATGAATATCGGACCACGGAGATATGCAAATGTTCAGGGACCTCTCTTTACGCCAGTGATGGAATCTGCTTGTCTTTACAATTTATTTGGTTATATAATGTATATGAGAATAGTAGTGAGTTCGTAGAGATTAGTTATAGTTCGGTGGGGGATTGATAGTTGATACATATAATAAGACCGTTGTTTGATATGATAATATTGGGGTTACTAATGAGTTTTATTTTGGTAGTACGTAAGGATTTGGGGTTAAAAGAAAATAAAATTAATAGAGAATCCCGTGAGATGATATTAGATGAATTTATTGCTAATGAGTGGATCTTGGGTAGGATTTAAGCATTGCTATGAGTGAGTTAATATGTTTGCTTTAGCGTACCCCATATTCCATTCAGCGCATTCAATTGTATCGGACCCAATCCTGAGGGTCACCTTCGCACGCGAGCAAAAGCTGGTTGGCGCTGCACCCAGATACTATTGGTTTTGTGTATATTTTTGAGTCGGGGCAAAGTCGTGGGGTCGTATTGTCTTTAAGTTCAAGGTATAATCACTGAGGTTGGTACATGTTCGCCCGTTTTTTTCCAGTATATGAAAAAAAGAATAATTAATAATTTTATTTGTGTATAAAAAAGAAAAGAGAGGAAAATTCTTTGCAATTAAAAAAGGTAAATTAATTTTAAATGCATGTTTGTTGGCGTTTGTAGTATGGAGATATAGGTTAAAATATATGTAATAATATATCAGCTTTTTACGCTGGTCGCCCTGGATTTAGGGGGGTATTGAAGATTCCACATGAATCACGTAGAGGGTGTGTAATAATAATTCCAAGTGGCACTCTAATCTTCTTATTTAGCTTTTCTGATGATATCAGGGACCACATTTGTAAAACGACAAAATTTTACATAAGGGGTATTATTAATTATTTAATTTCTTTCGAGTGCAGTTTGGCTGCAAGCCAATAATGGTATTATATTTCTTTAATTAATAGGGTAATTGTTGGAGAAAGAGACAATGGGATAAAATTAGAGATTATATATAACGGGCTGTGGGACATAGGTGTGCTTCGTCGGATAATGGAAATATGGAGCCAGAGATAGGCTAGATTTCTCTTGAGCGATTAATAGATTAATGTGAACTGAGCTATCTGTTGGGGTATGGTAGACCGAAGACGGGGACTACGGACTACCTCGCACAAGGCGTGTCAAGCGGTAGGTTTCGCTACGAGCAATGAGCAAGAGAGCTACAGAAGGAGAAGATCCCATCGGGAGACTGCTCGATTAGTCGCGGCGCATGATTCCCTTTGTGGTTGCGGTTTTTTTGGGTGTGTTGGTAATGGGAGAAATTGTAGGTTAGGGTCTGGCTTGTTTTTTCTTATTTGCAGATGGACTACTGGGGGTGGGGAGACCTGAGAGGTGAACGGTGGATGTTATTACGGTTGGGATGCCATGTGCTTGGTGCTTGGGTGATGACCTCAGTGGATGGCATTCAGTAGGCATGTTATGGTGACTTTTGCAGTCTTGTTGTAGATCATGCAGGGTTGATGTGGTGAATGTCTGTGAGGGTGGGGTTGTGCAGGGGATATTATATTTCTGGTCCGAGTTGGGATTGGACTTAGATGATAGTTCAGTGATGTTGCTTTAGAGTGGGTAAGTAGGGGTCGTCAACATGGATTTGAGAATAAGACCATGGCAAGGGAAGTGCGTTTTGATGGTGGTTATGGTGGACGACTTTTATGTAATTTTAAGCAATGATTTCTTTATTACTGCTAAAAGTGGCGATACTTCCATGGTTAGATGTATTTTTATTGCAAGTGGTAATCATCTCGCGTTTGTGAGAGGAGAGTATAGTGAAGGGAACACCAAGGTAGGAAAAAATTGAAGATGGTTAAGGCAAGGTTATTGAAACATAGTCTGTCGAATGAAGGTGTACATTCTTCTCGAATTGTTGGGTCTTGTTGCATTGAGAGGATGCAGGAGGAGATGGATGAAAGATGGGCTAAGGCATAACAGAATTGTTTTCAAAGTTGAAGGGAAATGTCAATAAAAATGAAGGCCTGCGAGGCTAGACAGTCCAACAATTCTTGTCGCTGGAAACAAGTATTGTTGTGAAGTACTTCAGACGTGAAGGAAAACAAAGTTGCGCTGACGAGGGCATTGATATTAGTTGGTGGGAGTGATTTATAAGCCAGGTCATTTGTTCTAGTGCCGTAGGCATGCGCATTAGACAAATAGTTTCGGCAGCCAAGTGTGTGAAGACAGAGCACTTATGCGGCATTTCTTGACAGATTGACAGACGGTGAGCGCAGGAAGCACCTATCGTGTAGGTTTTCTTGGTAGATTGGCAGACGATGTGTGTAGACGGCCTAATGGCTTTTGCACATGATATGTGGGGCTTGACAACTATCGGCAACGACTATATCTTGGGGATTAGCGGTGTTGGTTGAAGTATGTAGCATGTGAGAGGTATGAAACTCGCGATTGAGGGCTGAAAATCCCCTGTCTACATAGCAATGTGTTCTGCAACTGTTGCAAGATCATGGATGGCAGTTTTCTAGCAGCCAGGGGAAGTTTTTTCTAGTAATTTGGGACTGTCAAACTGCATTATTGTGTATTATTATCGCTTTGACTGATTTTTGAGTGAAGAGACGCAATCCTTTATGTGTAAGCTTGTTTCCTTATACTTATTATTTGTTGTGAATCATAGCATTAGTTGGCTTCAGCCATAATCTGTTGTGTTGCTTGAATTATGTGATTCCAGCATTCTTGCATGCATTGTGGGTGATTATCGTCCATACTCAGGGTTGGCAATTTCAACCCGAACCCGGAAAACCCGCCCCGGACCCGCCCCGTATGGGGCGGGTCTGGGATGCCATTTTTTGGGTTCGGGTTCGGGGCGGGTCTGGGGCAGCTAAAACCTGCCCCGACTGGGTCCGGTGCGGGTTACGGGTCCTGTCTCGAACCCGCCCCATTGGACCCGGCCCCGGTCCCGGTCCCGATCCAACCCCGCCTCTTTTTTTATTATATATTATTAATATACAATATTATAAATAAATTATCTTATTATATATATATATGAATCCTAAATAATTTTTGCATATACCCAACTATATATAAAAATACCAAAAATAAAAAATTAGTTGATAAAAAGTTTAATAATTTAGATGAACGTATTTTTTGTCTTATCCAATTCATTTTAGATTGAAATTATATTAAAATATTTAAATCTAAACTGATATTATTTCTTAAAAAAATATTAATTTAATATATTCTTTGTATAAATTAATTAGGTCGGGATGGGGCGAAATTTTTAGCATGGCGAGGCGAGGCGGGGGCGGGTTATGGGGATGGCAAAAATTAAATGAGGCGGGTCTGGTACGGGTCCAGGCGGGCGGGGGCGGGGGCGGGGGCGGGGTACGGGTCTGGCAAAAATTAAATGGGACGGGTCTTGAATCCGGGCGGACCCGTACCAGACCCGCCCCATTGCCATCACTATACCATACTTACAAATTTCATACACCAGAGTGAATGTGAAGAAAGGCGACTTTCTTGTGCGAAGCTAGGCAACACAAGGCATTTGATTTATTCCTCTATGACACTTAGAATCATGTAATCAAAATCATGGATTAACATACTGATTGATATCCGATGATATTAGTGCAAACATATTTTGATTGAATATGAACTTGTTTGGTTCGTGTGATGGAGTTAGATATGATTACAAAAGATTTAAAAAAAAAAAACTCTGAATATTTATTGAAATATAATATTTAAAATGATAATTCTTGTGGAAATATTTCTATTTTTTTCTACGTTCATATGAAATAGAAATTCAAAATAGACATTTAATATTTAAAAAGTAAAAGAAAAAATGAGAACCAAGGTTTAACTTTTTAAAAAATTATAAAATTATGGCAAAAGTTCTACTTTTAAAATGTATTTTACCCTCTTGTGTTGTGTTGAAATTGTTAAAACCCCTATGTTTTTTGTAAAACTCAGTAAAAAAACACCTCTTCCATTAGTAATGAACGGAAGGTGTATTACCCCTTGTGCGCTTGAAGGTGTTTTTTTAACTGCTTTTGACATTATTTTTTATTGTTTTGACTAAAATACCCTTATAGTATTTTTATATTTCATATGTGCACTTTTTACTTATTTTGAGTGATTTTTTTCATTTTCATCTATATAAAAAATAAATGTTTTTTAAAACTATAAAGAAAATTATATAATTTTTTTTAAGTTTTAGAGCTTAAATTAAAATCACACTATAAAAATTAATATAGAAAATTCATTTTTCAAAATTTGAAATATCTTAACTAATATAAATGTTAACAATTATAAAAATTAAATAATATTAATAATTTAAATTAGTATTTAGTTAAAATTATTTAAATATTTTGTAGTTAAATTTTATATATTTAAATTTATAATGATTTTTATAATTATTAAAAATTGAAATTAATTATATTTAAAAAATTCAATAAATTATTTTTAATTTAATTAATGTAATATTTTTAGTATTTAAAAATTTAAAATTAAGATTAAAAATACTATATAAAAAAAAAGGCCTCCGTGGTCGTCACTTCCAATCTAGGTGACACCGTGTCGCCCAAATCTGCGGAGGACGTGGGATGACGGTGTCACCCACTTTTGTGGGAGGCGTAGGCTAGGAATGGGGGTGGGGACAGTGGCGGCGTGGAGCAGTGTCTTGAGATCCGAATCGTTCATCGAATCGAAAAATTAAGTGGGTTATAGTTTACTGGTATTCAACCGTCGGGTCAACCGTGGTCGAACCAGTGACGTCATATTTATGTTATAAATAATTATTAATATTTTAAAATAACATTAAATAATAAATAATATTTATAAACTTCACAACCTATCTTTATTTTTAGGCAAAATTACATTTTTGGTCCTGTAACTTTAGGTCGTTAGCACTTTTAGTCCTGTAACTTACTTCATTTACACATTTAGTCCTTTTTTTGACGAATTTAGTCTTGAGCATCTCACATTTGGTCCTTTTTTGACAAATTTAGTCATGTGTTGACAATTTGGTCAAATTATAAAATAAATCTCATTTTTGATCTTGTAACTATGAGTCGTTTACAAAAATTGTCAATACAAGACTAAATTTGCCAAAAAAGGACCAAATGTGAGATGCTAAGGACTAAATTCATCAAAAAAAGGACTAAATGTGTAAATGAAGTAAGTTACAGGACTAAAAGTGCTAACGACCTAAAGTTATAGGACCAAAAATGTAATTTTACCTTATTTTTAAAAAAATAAAAATTCATTGTTTTTTTTTTTTTTTACATTAATAGTTCAATAAGATATACCATATTATAAAATAAACTTTAAAAAAATTATAAAGATTAAATACAAGAAATAGTATTATTCATTTTCAATTTTAATAGAAAATTAGATTCATTAAATTATCATAAATAATCTAACAGAAATAACAAAATTAAACTGAGAAGAGAAATCATGATTGTATATTTAGAAATAACATAAAATAGTTAACTTAACAGAAATTATCCCAATTTAATAAAATTAATGCACATTTTTAGAAATAATATATTATTCTTTCAGAAATAACATAAAATTAGAGTACTTAACAAAAATAATATACATTTTAGAAGAAAAATAAAATTTTTTTATCATGTATTTACACTTAATTGTTGATCCGATCGGTTCAATCAACCTAGTATCGGGTCAATCGGTTCACCGATTGAACCACTGGGTCAAACGATTTTCACAAAAAAAAAAAAAAAAATTTGACTCCTCCCATTTTCTAGTTTCAACCAGCCCGTTTTTTGGGTCGGGTGGCGGTTCGGGCGGTCCAACCGTTCAAGTTGGGCTGGGTTTTAAAACATTAGCGTGGGGTTTGAGGGGTGGTAGGGGGTGGGGGTGGGTTAATTTTGTTTATTTTCTTTCTAAAAAACAATTCTTTTATAATATATATTTGAAGTTGGTAAAATATGAACCCTTGATTTCTTTTATAAATTTAAAATTTAATGATTAAAATTAATTAATTAATTGAATCTCTAACTGCTCTAAAATACTCAATACAAATTCAACGATTACTAAAATAAAAAATAATATATATTAAAAAGGGCAAATGTTAATTTTGTAAAAAAAATTAACGCTTTAGCTATATTTAACAGAGATAAGCGATTAAACTATATTTAAAAAAAAACAAGAGGGATTCTCGTCTATTTTTAAAATAGAGGGGGAGTTTTAGCCACTATTTTAAAATATAGAAAGATTTTATACATTTTAATCTTTTAAAATTTAGTAACTAATCAAAATTCAAATATTTTTAAAAATTCAAAAAAAGTAAACTAGAATCTTTTCATTATATTGCATTAATATAAATTTTAAAGTACATTCTTTTTTGCATACATATTGATCGGTACCAGATTTAAGCCGCACCACAAGGTTGAATAATCTTTAAAGAAATTCTATGATAAAAGGAGACTAACCCTGCAAAACACTGATTAACACTTTACGATTAAGTAAATAACGATTCACTGAAAATGAAAGAGAAAACTTGAAATAAAGTGAAAACAATAGTAATATAATATGAGAGTGATAAATATTTATATTAAGTACAAAATATAAAATTTATAATAGCCTGAAAATGAAAAAGAGTTGAAAAAATAAGTAAGAGTTTAAAAAATCATTGATGCTACTAAATAATTACACAAGACCTCTATTTATAAAACATGTACAGAACAAATTGAACAAGACCTCTATTTATAAACATATAAAGAACAAATACAATGGGTTGTGGCATTCTGGGTTGTTGCAGAATGCCATACGCCCTTGAAAAACCTGTGGCTGAGTATCACTTGGAAAACTTGAAAAACCCCTTGTGTTGGCTATCATTAAAAAAAAACATTTGTAATTTAGATAGGTATTAAAAGAGATAAGACCCCTTTACCAAGTTATGCCAAATCCACTGAGACTATTACTGGCATATCAACTCAATTCTTATCGTAGTTGTGCGAAACTAAATGAAATCTTGTAATTTGGCTTTTTGTGATATATTAAAAAAGTTATAAAACGTATCCAATATTTTCACTTAGTAATTTGGCTTTTGTGATATATTAACAAATTATAAAACATATCCAATATGACCTATTTTGTCAATAAAATCTAACTCAATTGACAAAATTAAAACTCCATAATCTCAAAAATTACGGATTCAAATCCATCTTATACATGAAATGTTATCTGAATATATATATATACATATATATCTATATATATCTATATCGATATGGTCCTCATCCTTGTAATCATTATTAAGAAATCTATCAAAATGCGCGTTCACACACACACACACACACATATATATATATATAGATATGGTCCTCATCCTCATAATCATTATTAGGAGATCTCTCAAAATGTACACGCACGAAAAAGTACCTACTCCAATCACAATCACACCAGGCAATTAAGGGAAGGGTCAAAAGGACTACTACATTCACACAGCACTGACGCAACAAAGAAGCACTCCAGTCCTCCTTATTTATTTATTATGATGAAGAAATTAAAACCCAAAAAAACAAAAAAAAGGTAAGCAGGCTGCAGGTAGTGGAGGGCCTGGAGGCTAGTAATCTTCGGGAGCCAAAGGCTGGTGATGGGTGTGGTGTGGAGGCTGATCAGGGGCTATGACACCGTACTCGTATATGACCCCAGCAAGTGCTGCACCCACAAAGGGACCCACCCAATAGATCCAGTGGTTCCCCATCTCCAACCACCAATGCAGGCCCAAATGCCCGTGCAGGGTTCATGGATGCTCCATCAAAAGGACCTCCCACCAGCACGTTCGCACCAACTATGAAGGCTATAGCAAGAGGAGCAACTGTTCCCAGGCTACCCCTTCTTGGGTCAATTGCGGTTGCATACACCGTATACACCAGCCCAAATGTCATTACTATCTCCAACACAAGCGCATTTATCTCTCCCACCCCACTGATGCCATAAGGTCTCTGAAAAATATATAACTTTATTTCGGAAGAATGTTATCTTATATATATAAATATATATGCTCCATCAATCAATTAAAATGAACTGCAACAACTAAATTAAATTACCATGCCATGTGTTGCGAGCCTTAATAGAAGAGAGGCAACAACAGCTCCCAAGAGCTGAGCAATCCAGTAGTAAACAGCACGAAGGAGTGAGACCCTGCCGCCCACAAGCGCACCAAAGGTGACTGCTGGATTTATGTGACCACCCGACACGTTCATGCTGGAAGCCACCGCAGCAAAAAGGGAGAGTGCATGGGCAAGTGCGATAACCACCAGCCTCGATGCCCCAAGAGCAGTATCCCTGTACATCTTATCTGCATCCATGCGCAATAATTACTTCTTATTGATACATGCACACACACACACACACACATACATATATAGACATGCATGCCGCTTGTGCAGCTAATTGATGATGATCAGCTGCATGTAGTTGTCATTAATTTTGTGTATGTATTTATAGATAGATAGGGTGGGTAGGTACGTACCAAGAGCGAGGACAGAGCCTTCTCCGGCAAAAACGAAGATGAAGGTGGAGAGGAATTCAGACAAGGTGGCCTTGACAGAGTCAGGGTGGGTGGCTTCTTCTGCCATCCCAAAAGCGTACCTGCGAGGCATACCTTCTCTCTTTCTTTCTCTTTCTCTTTATCTATGTATCTATACAAGGATCTCGATTGATCGATGGATGACACTACTCGAATCTACTTGATGATAATATATATGTGTGTGGTGTGTACGTAGGCAGCTTCTTGATTTCTTCTCTATCCGTGAATTTCTTTCAGCTGATGATCACGATGAGCGGCATCATGTATTGATCATTGAAGAAGCGTCTATATATACAGGGTTATATTAAGAAGATGGGAGATGGATGGAGATGGAGATGGAAGTGGAGAAAGAGGATGAAGATAGGAATGGGAGGTGCAGGGTGCTTAAATCAGAGAAAATGAGAAGGAAGAGTAGGGGACACTTGGGAGTTGAGATGCAGGAATATTGACACGTACCTATATGCGTTGGCTGTCTCAATGCAACCTCGTTTCCTCCCATTCCTAGCACCAACAAACAAAAATTGGCAGCTGGTTTTCACCCATCTTATTTCCTCTTCCCAATCCATCATCTGCTTTCACACTCTACACAAACCCACCTCACCAGTTTTACAAAATACTTACCACCATACGTCCTACCCCTATTATCTTATACTCTTTATATTTATATATATATATACAATAAATAAATATATATTTTTCTGCGTACTCATATAAATATTTCTATAATTAATGATAGTTTTCAACAAATACTTTTAAGATAAATTAAAACAACCTCTATTAAAGTTTGACGTAATAACGAATATTCTTTTATTATTTGAAAATTTATAAATTCACGTTCATGTTTGATAAAGTTATGTAATTTTTGGATGGAGTTATGAGATTGTTAATTTTGCCTTTATTGTATTTTATTATTTTTTTGAAAAAATTAAAAATTTGTAAAAAAAGATCAAATGGGGTGGATACAAAAATAAAAAAATTATTCACTTGTCATAAAAAAAAATTAATTTTTTTTAAAAATAAATAAAACTATAAATTTTAATCCACAAGGACATTTTGAACAATTCATCATAAAAAATGGATGAAAACCCAAAAGATTAGACTAATTATTAAGCGACGCCATTAAAATCAAGGGAATACTGATAATCTTTTAATAATAATTGGGAATATTCGTAATTATATAAAATTTCAAGAGAAATTGTAGTTTATTCTTTTTTTTTTTACAACAACTCATTGTAGAGAGAGGGCATTATTTTTTAAATTTAAAAAGATATTTATAATATATTTAAGAATTGTACTTTCCGCGGGTTTTAACTAATTCCTTGTTGCCATACCATACATCATACATGCATGTCAATGAATATATATATTCATAGACGTTATCTAGGTAGATCATCGACTACTGCTGTCATCTCGATCCCCAATACTATTCATTCATGCTTATCTAATTACCAAAACTTGATAATAATAAACTCCAATTTTGGCACTTCTACCTTCACTCAAATCTCCATTTCCTTCCCCCATCCTCACCGCCCATTTCTCAATCTACCTAAGTAATTCTATTTTAATCAACATGAGAGACTCGTTGCCTATATCTTTTATTTAATCAAAATTTGGAGATGAATTTTGCAAAACAAGTCATTAAAAAATTCAATCATATTTCCAACGTCATATAGACTCATCGGTACAAGAGAATCCTTAGTCACAAATTTGGCGACTCACTGGCATCTACGACGAACTGAAAGTTATGGAACAAAAAAATACGTGGTCCTACGGCCTTGATTATGCATAGGCGATATTAACGAAATATTAGATCAAAAGGAAAAGGAGGGAGGCCCACTCAGAACACTCTGGTAAACGAGGGATTTCTGACATGCATTCGAAGATAATGGGTTTCACGACCTGGGTTTTTCCGAAGAGATGTTCACTTGGAGCAACAGGCAGGATCACCCAACCAAATGCAAGAAAGGCTTGATCAAGCGTGTGCATCAAATACTTGGATTAGTAGTTTTTCGGAAAAAGTCATTAGCCATTTATCAACCTTCTACTTTGATCTACTGCCCAGTCCTATTGGAGACAAACCCACCGAGCCAGAAAATCAAGTTTGGCCGTCCCCCTTTCAGGTTCAAAGCAGCTTGGGTAGGTATTTGAGAATGTGATAGGTTGATCAAGAACAAATGGGAGCTTAAATAGGTCTCTAGCTCATTCTGGACAAACTAGAAACGTGCTGGGAGAAAATGGAGCTATGGAATAGGATGGTAAAAGGGAAAAGTTTTCAAAAGTAGATTGAACAGTTGGAACTCGGAGTTAAGGAACTTAGGCGAGGCACCATTTCTATGCAATCAAAGATGGAGAGGCTCGTCTTCTGGCAATCATAGAGGAACTGGTGCTTAGAGAGGAACGATATTGGAAACAGCGGGGGAAAAACATTGGTTGCAGTTAGGAAATAGAAACACTTCATTCTTTCACGCAGCGGCGCCAACTGAGCAATTCAGATCAAATCGGATCAAACAACTTGTGGGTCCAAACAAGCGGTTTATCAATGAGACAGAATGAATGCAACAATTTATCAGTCAACATTTCTCTGAAGTATTACAATCTAGTCATCCTTCGGATCAGGACTTGAACCAAGGAACTAAGTTCGTATCAAGAGTTGTGGACATAGGAATGAATCGGGACGTACTGAGACCGTACACTGTAGAAGAGGTACAACAAGCTATCTTCCAGATAGCCCCATTCAAATCCCCTGGCCGGATGGTATGCCATCTATTTTTTCTATCAATTATATTAGTTTTCTATAAAAATTGTTCTCCATTTTGAACAATATTGAATTTGATAATTCTCTAAGTACAACTTAAATTGTTCTCATCCCAAAATTCCACAAACCTATCACAGTTCAGACCCAATATTCTATGCAATGGAATTTACAAAATAGCATCCAAGACCATTGCAAATAGGCTAAAACATGTTCTTGAGAATAATCTCACCTCATCGGTCAGCATTTGTTCCCGGAAGACTCATAACTGATAATGTCCTGCTAGTTTTCGAGAAAAATCATTTCCTTCGGACTAGGCATTAAACTAGACATTAGTAAGGCGTATGACAAGATTGAATGGTGTTTTCTTAGAGGATGCTTGCCAGAGTTGGTTTTGATCTTCGTTTCATTTCTCTTGTTATGTCTAGTGTCTCGTATGTGTCTTACTCTTTACTTTAATATTTGTGAGTTTGGTTCCCTTATCCCCACGAGAGGACTCCAAAAATGAGATCCCCTCTCTCTTTATTTATTCCTTATATGTATGGAAACTTTCAGTGCATTGTTGCAACATACATAACAATAGGCCGTATCCGAGGAATTTCTATTGCCCGTAGGGCATTGTTCATTGATTAGGGAATTAGCCAACAGACGTTCCTTACCTGATGAAAAGGTAAGGAAATGTAAGGTACATTAGGTCGTACCAATAACCATAACTGATCTACTTGTCTTAACAACTGTTACATTTGCATCAATGATCGACTAACGGAATCAAGCATGAACTCAACTTTAATTGAAAAAACCCTTTCTCATATTTGTTCATCCCTTTTAATTTTGTTCTTTCTTTAATTTTAGTTTTCTTCACTAATCACAATCAATACTCCCCTATCTTTAATTTTATTTTTGAAGAAATAAACTTAAACCCAATCCCTAAGGAATTGACCCTATTCAAGACTTTTACAAAAGTGTCAGTATGAATTTATTTTTGATGGTTTCGATACCCATCACTTAGTAAGAATGTGGAGTTTGCACTTCGAGCATCTTTACCGGACGTTTTGAGAATCTGAAGGGATGAACACCTTGAGAGATACATTGGTCTACCTTCGATTGTTGGGCCTTCTCGAAAATGAGTGTTCGCATATATAAGGGATCGGGTTTGGAAGTGACTGTAAGGATGGAGAAAGAGGAACTTATCACAAGCGGGCAAAGCGAATATGATCAAATCGGTGGTCCAAGTCATTCCTACTTATGCGATGAGTGTTTTTCGCCTCCCTAACTCACTCCTAGGTGAGGTGCAAAGCATGGCGTCTAACTTCTTCTGGCACGAAAAAGACTAACGATAAATTCATTGGATTAGTTGGCACTGACTATGTAAGAAGAAGGAGGAATCGGTTTTCGCTCACTTAAGGCGTTTAATACAACTTTGCTAGCAAAACAGATGTGGCAACTAATCACAAAACCACAAAATCTTGTAGATTAGGTACTTAAGGCTCGATACTACCCATCATCTTTCCCTTTGGAAGCAAAGGTAGGATACTAACCGTCTTTCATATGGAGATCGATTATTAGATCAAAGGACATTATTTTAAAGTAGTACCATATAAGAATTGGCTCCGGAAATGATGTTAAGATTTGGAAGGATTAGTGGCTCCCGCGACCACTCACCTTCAGACAGATTAACCCCCTCCCCCCCAAACGGATTGGAAAACACTATTGTGGCTGCACTTATTGACCCAGATTTGGGTAAATGGGATAGATCCATCATTCTTGTAAGCAGCTAGTAAAATAAAATCATATATTAACGCACTTTCATTTATCAGTAACAAACAACACGTCAATCAACAAATATGATATTTCAATGTATTCATTCCACATACACATATCATCATTCGAAAAATCATCCACCACTCATATATTTCCAGATAAATCAGCTTCAGCACGAACCACATATTTGTATAAAAGTAATACCACAAAGAAACATATATAGATAATACTAGTTATTTACTTACCTCGATCTAACGACGCTCTACTAGTAAATAAGGAGTTGTTCAATCCTCTACTTTATCCCCGAATCCCCAGTATTTTCAACAAAACAATTGTAGGGTGGGTGTGTTCATATGTGTCAGTGTGAACGTTTGTGTGTGTGTATAAAACAAATTGAGGGTGGGGGAGACCGCCCATCCTCAATTATTTTAATATGTATATATTTTTAATTTATTTTATTTTTTGAAAATACCCATTACATCCTCGTTTTGTTTTTATATATAATTTCCTCCCAAATATTTTATAAAACTCCAATTTACTCCGTCCAAGTTTAATCAAAATTTGAATCTACAGTTTATTTATTAATTAACTAAATTTCTTAAATTTATCAATTAATCCCATAATTACGTATTAAAAATTTGTGGATGTTACGTTGCCCCACCAAGAATTTGCAGTTTTCTTGATTTTTTGTTGGTCTATTTGGTTTAGCAAGAAGCTCTTGTGTATGAAAAATTTCTCCTTCAGTCCCCTACAGACTTCAATCTCGACATCCAGTTTCATTGTGTCATTTAGGAATGCAACGACTATGCAAACTGCAATTACAAAACCGCGAGAACTGCCAGCTGGTCTCTTCGACCGAATGGATTTTTTAAACTCAATTTTGATGGAACACTATTTCGAGATGGACGAGACATAGGACTAGGGATCATCGTCAGAGATCAAGTTAGCTCTGTGGGGGCTTGGAAGTCTACCAAACTCTCACGTAAAGCTAAAGCAGAGCATGTCGAAACTTTTGCAGGAAGAACAACAGCTGAACTCGCACGTTCATTGGATGGACAAAGTTGATTCTGAAGGGTAATTGCTTAAATCTCATTCAAAAACTCAATTCGCCAGACCTAGATCTATCTAGTGTTGGCTGCGTAATCTTTGACATCAAAAGCTTATTGGTTCATTGTGAGACTGTTCTCTTCTCTCACGCCCATAGGAAAATAATAGGCCAGCATACAAATTATCTAAATTTGCAAATAGCCATATATGTGGCTACTCAAGTTTTTCCTTCCCAAGGCACAATTGTTTAACTTGTGTGATGATGATTTTTTATTAATGATACGAATCTTTCCTTTCAAAAAAAAAAAAAAAAAAGAGAGAGAGATTCATACAATTCTGATATTGATTAGTCGTCAAAAGGAAAGTTTTTGATAGGGATATATATGGAAGAAAACATCAAAAGGGACACGAATTTAATATTAGACAATCAACATCAATCATCATTATGGAAGGGGCCAAATCATGAAAATTGGACATTTATGAAAGGCATGAATCTAGGTGGACATTAATGGTGACGAAAGAAAATTACACTCACAACCCGCCATAAAGTTGTCATATATTTAGCGAATATACAAAGGAATAACGGATAAGATCATAAAGAGACACCAGATACTTTTAATAGAATAATTGTATATATACCCCTCATTTTTACTCATTGAGGGGATTGGACTTTTGAGAGAGTGAGAACTATAGAATTACTGAACTAAAGAGTGAATTGTTTTAATATAATAGTAGTATATACATCCCTCAGTTTTACTCATGAGGAGGTTGAACTTTTAAGGGAAAATGAGAACTATTGAACTAGAGAGTGAACTAATTTAATATATTAGTAGTATATATACCCCTCATTTCACTCATTGAGGAGGTTGGACTTTTGAGAGAAAATGAGAAGTATCGGGCTAGAGAGTGAATTGCGGCATACCTAGTATTGTAACTGTTCCTTCATTCAAAACATATATAATAATTGATATTTTATCCTTTAATATTTGTTAATATTACGCAACATCAATTGGCGTCATTTGTGAGGATAAACAGTCTTACTATTGAGAAGGCAGACACAATCTAAAACAAAATATGTTGGGGCAAATGAGGAAACTGGACAAGAAAGGTAACATAGTGCCCTCCCCTCTAGAGATCATGAACTTTGATCTACCTTAGAAGTAGAGACAAAAGCAGGAATTAGGGGTGGAAACATTCAATCCTCCCATGGTCTAAATGACCCAAGAGGCGCTTCAGAGAATGATAGAAACTGTCTCTACTCTGCTGCTGAAAGGGTCATAGTTCAATTATTGGTCAATCGCTTGGGAGAGTCTTCTCCCCTCGTTCTCCTTGCTGAGATTGATGTATCCCCTTGGCCCAAAACAAATCAAGGGAGGACGACACCCATGACATGTTGGTGGAGAAAGAAAGGAGTAGTAGTCAGGCTTCACTAATACACCTCCACGAGAATATAAGAGCTAGAAAGCGTGAGCAATCAAAGAGAAAACACCTCGTGAGATCTCCTAGTTGGTCTTGGTGCTTACGAGAAGTAGCCATTCTCCCTGAGAATCTTAATGGAAGGCCCTCCAAAAACTAATGAAATATAAATCCATCCAAATAGCGAAAAGAATAATAGCTCAAAATACCTTACCAATCACTTTTAGGGGCTATTTTCTCCCACTCCTCTTATTGAAGCTGAGGTACTCCTTTGACCCCCCGAGGATGAAGAATTAAGGAAAAAAGGCTCCAGTGATATGTCGTTTGGATGAAGAGAATATTAGCCAAGCTTCGTCCATGACTCCCCTTGGGAGAGATAAAAGCCCAAGCAAAGTTCACGTGATAAAAGAGAATTGGTAGATGCTCTCTTGTTGGAGAGGTAACCAAAAGCCGATTGGATTGGATATTTTTCCATTTGCCGAATTTTATCAAATAATATAAAATGATGAATACATTAAGAATTCATCAAGTTGGCATTGTATGTTGTTGTGTTTACCTCTAACATTGAACGGGATTTTAGTATCACAATGAAATGTCCACAGACCGAAAGGTTAAACCCATGAAGTTGGGTTGCACTTAGGTTTGGCAGCTGTGAAACCAATTTTTTATGGTCGATCTAAAATATTCCAAGTCGAGGACCTCGAGATAAGGCATCAAGGGTCCTGTGGGGACTTGCACTAAATACTACAACAGTATTTGAAGGAGACGTAGGTCTTCTGTGCAATTTTAGTGGGTCAGTTGACAAGTTAGTTGACTGACTGAATTGACTCGCAGGAATCATCATATGAAAGCCTCTTAAGGTTTGGTTGGTATGACTGGGATTCTCGATTCTGATAGTGTGAAATTAGTCCTCGAACTTGAGGAATCATGATAGTCATGTGCATACAAAGATGGTATCTTGGAGCTAGTGAGCCATAACTGTGTTGCAAGGCATGTCCATCAAAAGCCTTGTCCAGTGCAATTGGAGTATGTAGCGAGGACAGTAGATTCCAAAAAAGGATTTTTCCCCAATCTGTATATAACAGTGAGATCACCTATGCGCTCTGAAATAGCTTAGACTCTCAAAGTTTTTGGCCAAAACAATTGATCGATTAGGTATAGGTTTCCTAAATCGGATCAATAGAATAAACACATCTCGAGTATGAAATATAGTTACCTAGTCAAATAAGGAAACCGACGCCCAATTCTATGTCCTAGACTAAAGCTGAGAGATAGTTGACAGTAGGACCGTGCCCGTGTGGAACTTGAAACCTAAATATTCACGCCAACATTCACTTAGTCTCTACTGTCATGGACCGTTACTAGACGGCCATCTATGGTAACAGTCATTTATGGCTATGGGATATTCGAAAATAATTAATTAAATTAGATTTAATTAATTTTATTGGTTCAAGCTCAAGTTTAGCTTAGGGTGAACCTAAAGTGTCACATAAATTAAAATTAATCATTGTGGAAGTGATGGAATTAATTTAAAATTAGTTTAAAATTAATTTCAAAAGAAACAAATTAATTCATAAGGAAATAAATGATTTGGGATAATTCATTGGTTGATAGCCTAAGAATTTAATTGATTGTATTAATTAAATTTTGGGCTTAGCTTTTTAAATTAATTGAATTAATGCAAAATATGCTTGAACTAATTACTTTATGAATTGTATTCATTAATTAATTAGTAGATGAGCTTGTCTAATTAATAGATTAGATTCATTAATTAATGAAATATGCTTAAATTAATTAGTTGAAAAATTAATTATTGGACTTGATTAATAAATTGAATTTATTAATTAAGTATATTTGAGTCTGTGCATATTTAATTGGATTAAATATTCATATGAGTTTATTGGCTATTTTATTTAATTGAATTAAATAATAAACTCAATAGATTATTATTAGGTTTGATTTAATCTATTGGACAAATTAAAACAAGCATGATCCAATATTAGGTGTGTGGAAGTATAAAACTTAATTAGATATTTTAAACACACACAAACATGTAAAAAAAATTCTCCACATCAAGCTCTCTCTCTCTCTCTCTCTCTCTCTCTCTCTCTCTCTCTCTGTTGGGGTTGAAAAGCCACTAATTTTTCAGCATTCTTCCATGAATTTTGTGTTCTCCTTAAATTAGATTCAAGTTGAGAACAAGAAAAAACAGGGCAAAATCCTTTTTTGGTCCCATTAAAAATGGTCAATTTCATTTTTAGTACTACAATTCTTGGGAGTTCGGCTTTTGATACCATTAAACCAAAAAATAAGTTTTTTTGGTCTCGACTTAACGGCAGACGGCACATGGACTTTAACAGCCGTTAAACGTGACTTTGACTCATATTTAATGGTACCAAAACACCAAAAAAATGTGCTTTTTTGGTACCATTAAAAGAAAAAAAAATATTTTAACTAATTTTAACACAAACTATAAGAATTCTTTTTTTTTTTTCAAAATAAAAATACTAGGAAAATTTTATTTTATTATATATAATAAAATAGCTCTAAAATTATAATTATTTATATTTCAGATCTTTTTTAAGATCTTTTTTACTATTTTTGAAATTAAATTATTATTTGGTCTAAAAATATATTAATATTTGAGCACAAACTACAAAAAATAAAATTTATTTTTTGAGTGAAAGTATTAGATAAATTTTTTTATTAAATAATAAATTAATTTTTAAATTAAAAATTATTTACACTCGAGATATATCGTAACAACTATTATTTTTTTTAAATGAATTTTTATTTTGTTTGAAAATATTTTAATAAAATTTGACCATAAAATATAAGTGATGCACTTTGCCGGGATCCAGTATCTAAGTCCAAGACTGTTGGACCCATGCTAAAATTTCACGCATCAATAAGAAATAAAATTTTATTTTTTAAAAATTAAAAAATAAAGAAAATTTATTTTAATGTAACTAATAAAATAGTTTATAATTTATAATTATATTTATTTCAAATAAATTCTAGCATATTTTAGTTATTTTTTAAAATTAAATTATTATTTTAAAAATATTTAATAAACTTTGACCGAAAAAAGTAAAAATAAAATTTTAATTTTATTTCTTCAATTTATCTCAAATAAAATAATTAATTTAAAAAATTAATTATTATTTTAATGAAATTTATTTTCACTCAAAAATAAATTTTATTTTTTATAGTTTATGCTCAAATATTAGTATATTTGAGATCAAATAGTAATTTAATTTTAAAAATAGTAAAAAATCTTAAAAAAGTATCTGAAATACAAACAATTATAATTTTAGAGCTATTTTATATATATATAAAAAAAAATTTTCTAATATTTTCATTTTTGAAAAAATATAATTTTTTTTATATTTTGTGTTAAAATTGATCAAAATATATATATTTTTTAATGGTATCAAAAAAACATGTTTTTTTGTTGTTTTTTTTAAATTAAAATGAGTAAAAGTCAAGCGTAACGGCCGTTAAGGTCCATGTGCCGTCTGCCGTTAAGTTTGGACCAAAAAACTTATTTTCGGGTATGCGTCGAACTCCCAAGAATTGTGATACCAAAAACGAAACTGACCTTTTTTAATGGGACCAAAAAATGATTTTGCCCAAAAAAATCATTTATACCAATCAATAGTGCAAAATAATTTCGATTTCTTCCACTGGATCTAATCCTTCTAGCAAGAGGGTTATATTCATCTTTCCACGGTCAGGGTGGACTAGCTTTTAGAGAAGTTCTACACTTGAACCCTTTAAGTAAACAGATCCAAAAAAGGAAAGGACTCAAAGCGAGTAGCTGAACAAATAACGAATAAAAGTTTTTTTTCGCGGTTAATTTTTTGTTCGCTTTTGTTCACCCTTTGCCAACACATTGAAACATGTTTTTTACCCCTAAAAGCAAAACATAAGCACTGTTCTCTATTAGTGGTATATGGGTAAGGGCATGTTTAGATGCCTTTCTGTACGAATCGTCACCATATAAAAAAAAAAAGCACTTTAACTATTGCAGGGGTTTCACCATTCTGCACATACCACCAAGGAATTGAGTGTTCACATCACTTTACGCTCTCTTGCAAGTTAAGAAAACAGTGGACATGCACTCTTTGCCCTCATGGTCAAGTGTTGCGCACGTGAGAAATTGCAATTAAATTAGGGCTTTTTGAACCAAGAATCACAATTTTTAAAGAATTCTAGTCTCTAACTGTACTTTTCAAATGGACCTGGAACAAAAATACCACCACCCCTAACTTAGAACTCAGTGGATCAAAATTGTATTTTTTTCCTTTTATTTGCCACAAAAATAACGAATCTTAACAATATATAAAGACTTAATTGGTAACAAATCAATGAATTTAATTAAATGAGCAGTGATGAAGATCAATAAGACAGATTAGCAATATGGGGCTGATGATAATGATGGATTGCTGCTGCTGCTTGTCTAACTTAATGATATTGATCAGATGTAATGTTATTAATGTCTTGTATTCTACTCAAAACCTGAGTCATGGTAGGCCTTCTCTCCGGCAACACATTCGTACACTCCAGCCCTATCTCCGTTAGTTTCAACATCTCATCATACCCTTCCTTCTCCCCAAGTATTTCCACATCCAATATATCCGTCGACCACTCATTATCAACAGCTGCCCTAACCCAACCCGAAAGATCCCTATGTTCCCCTCTACCTGATCTTGGAACTTTGCCCGTCAAGATTTCTAATACTAGGATTCCGAAGCAGTACACATCCGCCTTCCTCGTCACCTTCTTCCCCTCTACGAATTCCGGTGTTTTTCTCACAGAAAGCTTATGCACCGGCACTAGAGGTAAGAGTCCGTAATCTGTCAGCTTAACCCGGACACGGACATGATTGTGGTTTGCACGTTGAATGAGAACATTGGAGGACTTGAGGTTTCCATGGGGCACCCTCTGATGGGAAGCCAAGCACTGATGAAGCAACTCCACACCCTCTGCTACGTCTTTAATGATGGATACTCTTGTTTTCCACTCCAATCGTATTCCTCTATTCTCTGCACCAACGGTACAATTGAATTAGTTTAGTACTGGATTATTTATCATAAACTACAAACTATGTATTTATTCCACCTTCAACTATCAGCTTAATTGTCTCGCTAGAGAATTGCACTTACCATGGAGCAAGCTGAACAAACTGCCATCGGGTACATATTCGGAAACGATTAGCTTCTCCTCTCTGGAGTGATAAAACGAGATTATCTCTGCCAGGTTTTCGTGCTTAATGTTTCCCAGTAGACGCATCTGCTGCACAAACTCCTTCTTGCTCAATGTGTTCATTTCTTCCAGCCTCTTCACCGCCACTACAGAACCACATTCAAGCATGGCCTTGTAGGTGGTACCCAATTTTCCTCTTCCAATTACTTGAGCCGCAGCACGCAACAACTCATCCAGGTCGAATGTGGGCCTGTCCAAGAACTCCAACTCCAGACTTCTTTCTGTATCATGATCTGTACTCCCTGACCATTGAGATCGCTTTCCTCTACGCTCTATATCAACCTCTCCTATATATTGGCAAAATTAAGTAACTGAATCAAACACAGGGCGAGAGTGTGTGTGTGTGTGTGTGTACATATTCTAACCCTGGAAGAGTGAACATTAAAACTTTGATCGGAGAACTTTTATGTTATTAGAACCGTGGCGTATGCCAAATTGCCAATGCACTGTACCTGTCTGTTCCTGTTGCTGCTTTGTTTTTTCCCCGCAAACGCTTGTACAATAGCAGAGAAACATCAGTATGACAAACACAAGAACAGCAGCAGCGCCTGCTGCAACTAGAGCAATGCTCCACGATTTGAGGACACCGTGATCTTCCTTTCTTGATGGAAACACAGAAGGAGCAGGTGCAATGCCTGGAACTGGAGGAGGAACTGAAATTGCACAGGGGCTTAATCCTGGGATCTCCCCGCACAAATCTGAATTGTTATCATAAGAGCTCTTTGGAAATCTTTGGAGCACAGGGGTCCTCGGGATCGGTCCTTCAAGTTTATTGTTGGATACATTGAAAGCAATTAAGGATTGCTGATCAAAGGGAGGAATTTGGCCTGAAAGATCATTTTCTTGTAGCTCCAACTTGGTTAACCTGGGAAGGTCTATGTAACCAGAGGGTATGGAACCAGAGAATTGATTTCTTGACAGAAAAACAAATTCCAGGCGGAGTAGATTTGTGAGATTGGGGAGGGGACCATGCAGTGAATTGTTTCTGAAACTCAGTTTGGTCAAGAATGTGAGGTTCTGTAAGAACATGGATGGGAGAGAACCAGTCAACTCTATTCCTTCGAGGACCAAATGCGTTACATGCCAATCCGAGCAGCCAATTCCAGCCCACCTGCTTTGATTCTTGTTGTTGCATGGTGGGCCTGTCCAATTTGCGTGCAGATTGTAAGTGGAGTTCACAACATCTCTCAGCTGGATCAGAGCATCTCGTTCACCTGGAAAAAACTCATTGACCTCAAAGGCAATAGAATGTATGAAGAAAGAAACAAGGAATACGCTAATTGTAGCTGCTAATATCCTCATGCTAAACTAAAGGGACCATGGATGAACTCCTGCTTCCACAGAAGAGGCTCAATCTCAAGACAAAAACAGACAGAACGGGATGAAGCTTTCTGGGCGTAAGTCATACCTTCTCAAGCAATATTATTTTTTTAGCATTAAGATAGGTTTGACGAAATAGGCAAGGTAGGTTTGTAAACGATTCCAATTTTGAGATGGAAGAGCGGATGCACCAAAGAATTGTCAACATTTTATATTACCTCTATGCATACACGTTCATGTTTATGTTATCAGGAATCTATACAACGGGACATGGGAGAGAGAAAGATGCAATAGCAAATGCAGTGTGTGGACAGCTTAATTACAAACCCGCATAATTTTAATGATTGCTGAGCTGTCTAGAGAAATATTGTGCTTTCACCAATACCCTTTAGCATATACCCACATCGTTAAGAACATAGTCCCAAGGAGAAGTAGAGGATAAATAATTCGAGTCGAGTCGAATATATTGTTCAAATTTATTTGAATTATTATTGATCTTTAAAAATTGTGTTTGAATTTGGTTTGATTATTATTTTAATTGAGTTCAAACGAGTTTTAATTGGATCAAACTCGAATCAAGCTCAAGTAATTTGATAATATTAAGTATATTTACTATTTTTTTTCACTAATCGAATCAAGCTCGAGCTCGAGTCAAGTTCAAAAGTTTACCCAACAAAATCTTTTGTTCAAGTTTAGTTTGTTAAAAATTTAACAAATCGAATTCAAACGAATTTTTATCAATCAATTTCAATCGAGTATAAAATAATTTGATTATTTTTTCAGCCTAAGGAAGTGACACAACAGTTGCAGCAAATCGCCAAGAAAAGTTCATTACTCAGGTGGGGCTTCTTTCACAAAATTAAGATCCTTCGCAAGAACATTTTCCTAGAGCAAAATTGCCTCACAAAGAGCGTGAGAGTTAGAAGTCATACTTACGACCAACAAACATTCTCATATTCATATTCATTGTTGAAGGTAAGATTCTCACATCCACGCTGTGTCCTCTTTTGCGAGGCAATGCAAGAGATGCATAATAGCACAAAACATAGATTTCCAGCTCACTTCTTTAAGGCCATGTATAGTCTTGTGGTGTTCTAAAATTTATATAGGGAATCCCTCGGCTCAATCTCGCACAAGCAGATGGGACAGTTTTATGTTCCTTTAAGTATAATCCTAAGAATATCAATCTGGATTCTGGCTACAAGGCCTAGCTAAATGAGTCATTTATCGCAGCGTTGCACCTGTTTCGTCTAAATCCGCTCATACCACAGCAGATATCCAAAGAAAAAGGATAAGTTGAATACCTGAACATACCTTTAACAAAAAAGCCACGACACAAGGAAACTTTTAGATCTAATTATGTGCTAACGAACTACAGAGCATCGATGGAAGAGAAACACATAGCACTGAGGCATATGAAGAAAAAGCATGATCACATCCCAAGGATCAGGCTTCATCGTCAGAACTTTCATATGCAGCCAGCAAACTTTTAACTGGGTTATCCAATTTTGCACCATCTCCCACTTTGCTGAATCTAGAGGAAGACTGACTTTTTTCCTTCTCGCGGTCATTCATAGCTTGATGTGTTGTTTGTCCACTCAAAGTTGTTGAGGATGGATCAACATTAGACGGGCTTGCAACTCTCGGCCGCTTTGGCTTGACTTCCACCACCCTCTTTAGTAAGTCTTGCTGCCTGATCAAAACCACAGTTCTTTAACAGATGGAGATAGAAAGAAAGAGACAACACACACACACACATATATATATATATAGAGAGAGAGAGAGACAGAGAGAGAGAGTGTGTGTGTGTGTAAGATACCTAATTCCGCTCTTGGGCTTAGGCTCCACACGAAGTGGCAAAGTAATGATGCTGGGGAAGTTTCAGCAACAGCCTTGTGAAATTAGTGGTTAAGGATAGGTATGAAGGAAAGAGGGCAGAAACCCATACCACCACGTCCATGAAGGTATCCTAAACATATGAAGCGCCGCCCAGTGGAAAGGGCCAAGATCCCTGCGGGGGCATGTGATCAAAACTTTAATAACTGAGAATCTATAAAAAACAAGACCAGGAGACAAATAAGAAAGGGAATTTGAAGTATTCACATAAAGCTCAGTTGTTACAATTGAAGTGAAGAAAAGATTGGCATTTTACTAGTGAATTTGAGGCAATAACCCAGGATCCATTATATTTCCATGTGTAACTGTGAGGCAAAAGAGTTGAGGTTTCAGGAATAGAAGCATTTAATTGTATGGGACATGAGTATGAAGGAAATCTGGAAAAGGGAAGGAAGGAAGGAAGGAGAAGCAGGATTCGGTAACCTTGGCGACCATGCGCTGGAAGGTAATTTCTTCGTCGTCTATCCTGTCCTTACCGGACTTACCCATTTCTTATCTGCATAAAATTTCAATTGAGAAAGCTGGAATGAATTGATGGAAGAAGGGGGGAATGGGGAATAAGAAAAGATTGGGTGGGGGGGGGGGGGAAGGAAGTAAGTAGGTTTAGGATCAGTAAGGTTAGTATGCTCCCGAACCTCTCTTCCTGCCGTTAATCAGAAATTGGTGTGGAAACAAAACAAATGGGTTTGGGATGATATATTTTTCAAGATTGAAGCGTTGAGAGAAAGAGAGAGGTGGGTAGGGGGATTGGGGATTGGGGATTGTGTTTGGGGGGACAGGAAAGGGGGAGAATGAAGAATGAGAAGTTAGAGAGAGAGGGGGGGAGTGGGATTTGAGAAAAAAGATTGTTGTTATTATTATTTAGTAAATGGAAAATATGATTATATGATAATAAATAAAAATGTAGAGAGTAGAGAATAGGGGTTACAAAGGAATGTCTCATCTACTGTGTAGGAGTAGTAGGAGAGTATTAGAGATATCATCATCATAATCATTATTTAATAAATTAAGATCCACAATTAACAATTATTAGTTGAGTGGGCCCATCTATTATTGAGCACCTATAGCCGATCCACCAATTCTATGATATAAATAACTAAACCAAAAACAAATCATAATAATATTTGCATCATCAAACACTCTACAATCATTCAATTCACAAACCACCTGTCCTCTCCTCTCCTCTACACATTTCATCACTACACTACACTACACTTTTATTCTTATATTGAAAATTGTTGCTGCAAACCAAATCCAATTCTGAATTTTCATATATATGTAATGAGAATTGCAATCAGTTATTATGATGATTATTATTGCAATTACATATTCTAACTCTAACTCAATTACCTAAAGATCCAAAACAGATAATATTAGTAATAAAACAAAAATACAAGGACCAAAATTATAATAAAATCATTTTCCCCCAGTACGGACTCAAAAAAGCCCCTCTCCCTGCCTCTCCTTAAATTTTCTGCTTTTGTAAGAACTCTGGACCACCCTTTCCAGTTTACACCACCATTTCCATTTCCTAGAAACACAAGTGTGTGTGTGTTGAGGTTGTTTCGCAATCCATCCTCACAATTCCACTCTCATCCAATATCCCATTCTCTACAGATATCATCGTTATTACATCTCTTAAATTGTCTTTTTTAATCAAATTTTATATTTTTGTAACTAAGATTTTATTATAAATATTACTTAAGTAAGGGTATAAATGTCTTTTTACAATAAAAAACAAACACATGAAATATTTCTACTTTTATACATAATATAGATATAGATATAAATAAACTACTTAGACAATAATAAATATATCCTACTAAAAAAAATAGACTAATAATATGTCTGCGCAATTAATTTGAAAAGATATTTTTAGATACTTTAAAAATATTATTTTACTAGGGTCTTAAAATGAATAGCATTGGAATGAAACTTCAAAATATAAATATATATATATATAATATTATATATATATATATATGAAAGAATGAATATCATTTAATTTTAAATAAAGTTTATCTATCTTATTAATTTAAAAATGCTTTCAAATAATTTAACATGGGTGACTTCTTACAAATTGAGTTTATTTTGAGATTATTAGTAGTCGAAAATTATTTTGAGATTATACTTTCATGTAGTTTTGATTTTTACCATGATATACCAGAGATAAAATAATAATACTACTAAGTGTTATTTATGAATAAATATATAATAAGAAGAATCTATTGAGTGTTTATTACTACCGTGTGAAAAACATTCATAATCTTACTGTGGTTCTCTTTTCAATAATAAATTAAAGAGATAATTATATTTATACCCCTAATTTATGATGTGTTTACACAAAACATCCCCGTCTTTTGCATAATTACTTAAACCACCCTTTACAACCAAAGAATGTGGGTAGTTATTGTAACGATGTTGATATTTTTTTAGGGTGTATGGGTAATTTTTCAAGAAGCGGCAATTGTAGTTTGTGTAAATAATTTCGACGTTTATGGTGGTGTATGTGTTATTATTCAAAAGATATGGATAATCTCTTTAAACAAGCCACAGGATGTAAAATATACATATCTCTAAATAATAATTAGTTATAAGAACCAAATTCTATTAAAGTAGAAAAGTATTTTTTTTAATGAAAAATTAGAATTTCATTCAACCGCAATGGTGGCCAAAAGCAGCGGCAAAATAGTAAGTGGGAGATAGGATTCTCCAACATGATTGCAAGCAGTATTCCTAGAGAGGAAATGAGCTAACAGTATTGGGTGTTCTTAATTTGTTTGAATTACTTAGAGAATAAATAATATATTCTAAAATATAAATAAGCAAATAAAATTTAATGTTAATTTGCTAGAAAAAAATTAAATATTTTTTTAAAAAAAATTGATTTACCTGAGCACTGTAAAATTTAAAGCGAATAACATATGAGTAAGATGTAAATATATATATATATATATATATATATATATACTAATCCAAATTTCAAAACATAAAAAAATAATAAATATTAGAAAATTCCAAATAAAAACCATTAATTTTATTATAGAAGTTTGCTGAAAATTTTAAAGTGTGACTTCGGACTAATTGATTTTATTTGTAATATTAACATTGATAATTCTTTTCAGATTGTACTTTCACTCTCTTCTTTTCATGATATAATGGAGATAAAATAATACTAATAAGTGCAATTAAGATTTAAATTACAATGTCAACACATGCTATTTAAAAGAAAAAACATGGTAACAATTTGATCAAAATTAATAAAGTACTACGAGATCATACTAAAGAATATAAAAAATAAATCTGCAATTCCAAACCAAACACGCCATATGAGCACTCGCAAAAGAATAATATTGTATATAAGAATGCACTAAAAATTAATAAAATTGAAGAAGAGTGTACACATTAAAATTTGTAAAAAATAGGGAACATTATAGGATCTCATGATTAACAAAAGTAAATCAAGTATTGATAGTAAAAAAAAAAATATCTGCAGTTAAAAGCACTATATTAAGTTGAATTTCTCTATGAAATATCTCCTTATATAATTTTCAATATTAGATAATCTTGTATGCACATAAAAACGTAAATTTTGAAAACATAAAATACTATTAAATAAGAAATATATGATGCCAACTAAATTTATATGAATTAATAGATTAAAAAATCACACTAAAAATATGAAGTTAAAAATGCAAAGAATAATATTTTACGTAATAATATTTTAAATTTAAAAGTTAATGAAGAATGTAAACAATATTTTGATAAATTTAAAAATTAATAGTAAACATAATTAGAATAATTGTAGGACATTTCATACAAATTAATATGGATACTATTGATATGTCTACTTAGATTCATTTTCTATATAAGTTATTTCATAAATGATTAGTTTAATTAAAATCATGTCACATCAATAAATTTAAGGGAACGATATGGTAGTAAAACAAAAAATGATAATATTTCACATAAATAATAAAACAAATACAGAATACAATTAAAAAAAATAGAAAATAAACATTGATAATAAAATAATTAGATAAATTTTATTAAACTGGAGTTTCTTATGAAAAATTTAAAAATATGGGTTTTGTTAATATTATTGTAATATTGAATTTTATATATTATATTTTACTTTTGTATTAATATATTCTAATACAAAATCATTAAACATAATAATTATTAAATACAAAATACAAAAATTCAATTTTAAGGAATAAATCATTTATTTAATATTATTAATTAAATTTAGAAGTGCATTATAAGTAAAAAAAATTAAATGATTTCATCATCAATTAAAATAATTATTATCAATTTTTTTGAAAATGTAATTATATACTAATGATTCAATAATAGAAATATAAATAAAATTATGAGTTTAATATTTTTAGTAAGTAATAAATTTTATAGCCATATCTAAAAATATGTTTTTATAAGTGCATTGCACGTGATACTTTTTAATTATTTGAAAAATTATAAATTACACACCTAAGTTTAGTATTTATCTAACAACAAGCCCATTTAGTTAGTCTCTATTAAATTTTTATCGATTTTTTTGGTAAACTGACCAAAATGCTATTTTAATTTATAATTTTATATATTTTGTAGAGTTTTTTGAAAAAAAAAATTATGAACTATGATTTTGCTCCTAATTAGCCTATAAATAAAGGTCATTGTTCAATCAGAAGGGTAACAAGTATAATTTTTTTTACAAGCATCGTCCGATGCAAGTCAAGTTGCTTGGTCATGAATCCACTGTGTGGGGCCACATGTGCGCAACTCATTCCTTGGTTGAGCCCGTCGTTCAAAGTTGCGGTATTCGTTATAATATCGGGGGTATTAATCCACATCGATACAAAGCAAATGTGTTATACAATACTTACAAAATTCTCAAAAAAATTAGTAAAATTATAACAATGATAGCATCGCAAATTACTATAATATATTACAAACCAAAAGTTTTACAATATCAAATATAGATAAATTAATTATAGAAATGCTTTGATCATACATGCATAGTCAAAAGAAAGTGGATCGCTGATCGAATTGAAATGATCGCCATCATCATCAACATTCTTCCTATAACGTTTTTTATTTCAATTAAAATTAATTCCGATAGAGCTTTTAATGAATAATTCGATATGTTTAACAAAATATATTGAATGTATATAATATTTGAGAAGAAATATTTAATTAAAAAAATGATGAAGAAGAGATGAAAAGAAATCTTGGGTCACTTTGTCAGCAACACTCTCGATAAGAGAGTTTTCACCATGGGCTGAAGAAGAGAAAATTTCTCACTCATTTTATTTCTTTTTTACTGATAAAACTTTAAACCAATGAAACTTCATCTTTCTCCCTTTTTTTCTTGAGCTTTGTCCCTTTTCAGCAATGGAGGTTACACTGAATGAGATAAATAAGATAGTGATAGAATTACAATGTCATTGTATCCTCCATAATGCCCAAAAGCAATTATCTTATCTCCTCTTCTTTAGTTTCTTGCTCTCCCAATCATACTCCAGTAGCTTAATTTTTCACATACTCACACCAATAATCCCAAATCAACTCTGAAAATATAAGGTATCGGGAGTTTTTATCGATCAACACTAGCCGTCTGAATACGTATCAGTCGATATTATCGGATATCGATCAATATTTTGAATCATGGTTGAGCCGACTATTTTGTGGATACTAGGGGATGGTTTGGTGTCCTTTTGGTCTGATAATTGGTTGGGCAACAACCCCCTCTCTGAGTTGCCATTATCTAGGGAGCTAGTCCAACCTTATTAGACTAACGGTGAGTAAGATGTGCAGTGCTTGAGGGCGATGTTATATGAAGATTTGGTTCAAGAAGTAGTCGGCATTCCCATAAGATCAGGGGCTAGTGACAAAGTGTGGTCGCGAGGCAGTACGATGGTCATTTCTCTATTCATTTCTGCCTAAGAGACCATCTGACAGACAAGCGAGGCGCAACCACTTCTTGCTGCAATGTGGTGTTATGCTCTTACCTCGACTGGTGTTGTATTTGGATGGAAACTCTTGCAAGGCTTTTTATTGATCGATGAGTGGCTATTGAAGAAGGGTGTCCAACATTCATCGCGATGTCAATGTTGCAGCCCGGTGGAAACAACTAATCATGTTTTCTTAACTGGTCCAAGGGCGACTACGATTTATGGAGGTACTTCACTCATCTCTTTGGGATTAATTTGTATTGTCAAAACCTCTGTTGTTTCCAACTGTGGTACCCTTCATCTCCATTCATTTCAAATCGGCATCACATTAGAATTTGCATCCCTATTCTAATATGTTGGTTCCTTTGGCTGCAATGAAATGATGCTAAACACAATGGGACGAGGGTTTCATCTAATCAGGTGGTGTTCTTGGTGGGAATATGTACAATGTGCGCAACGTGTAGGACTTTAGAGGCTGTAGGATTGGAAAAGGGATGCAGTGGTCACTTCCTCTTTCGGCTTGCGATTGCAACCTCCATCTTGTCAAGTGGCACGATTGGATCATTTGCTACCGTTGGAGATTGAATGGCACAACCTTAACACGGACAAATCTAACTACAACAATCTATGTTTGGGTGGTACAAGCAGCATCGTATAGTCTCCCATCAGAATGGTGCTAATGGCTTCCCAAAAGGGGCTTGGGGTGTGCACTAATATAAGGGTGGAACTAATAGTTGTGGTCATAGGGGTGGAATATGCAACAATGAGAGGAATTCAACGACTGTGGGTGGAGCTTGATGTCAAGATAGAGCTGTAGCTAATTCGATTGGGCTAGGAGGGAGAGTGGCTCACATCCGAACCTCATTACTAGACTTCGACATGCATATTTGTCCATTACCTTGCGATTTTCCCATATATACCAAGGGGAAATCCACTGGCCACCACTTTGCAAAAATGGCTGCATTGGATCAATGTTCTTGGGAACAGACTAGCAGAAAACTTTGAGGAGTAGCGTTAGGATAGGCTAGGTCAGATAGAATGGGTATACCATACTTTAGGGTTGAACTGAATTGTAAGGGAGTATTACTCTTTATTTTTTTTATGTTATTTGAATTTGAATTTTGTATTCATACATTTTCTATGAATATTAATAAAGTGGTAAGGGACTGGCCAAACCCCCCCCCCCCCCCCCCCCCCCCCCCCCCCGCAACATAGGTGCTTTACCAAAAAAAAAAAAAAAAAGGTATCACTTATTCTTGCTTACTATTTTTTCTCAATTTTCAGCAAGCTTTGCATATTTTTTACTCTACATGATTATTATTACTTTATTTTGATAGTCTATCAAGTCACTTCAATTATTACATTATTATTCATACGTTATTTTGAGTTTTTTCAATCATTTATTCAATATTTCAAATATTGACTTAAACGTCCTAATCCTTGTTTTGCAGATTCGTTTGGTTCAAGTAAGAGGAAAGAAGAAGCGGAAGTGAAAAAGCAAGAACGATGGAAGGAATAATAATTTTTTTTAAATTATTTGGTATGATTGAAAATAAAGTAAATTTTAAATACTTTTCATTACTTGATATGAGAAAAATAGATTGAGAAGCTCTTTTCTCTCATCATTTGTATTAACAATAATAATAAATTAATATTATATTAAAAATAATTTTAGGATATGAGAAGATTGAAAACTTTATTAGTAAAAAGATTGATAGAAAAAAATCATGAAAATGAATATTGAAAGTATCCGAATTTGATGGAAAAAGTGAAGTGTAGTAGTGTATATGGCGCGTGAAGGTGAAGAGAGGGGGAGTGAGCTGGGAGGGGGGAGTACGTAGAGAGGGGAAGTGGAACCCACCACCCATGTGCTCTCCTTCTGTCTCCACCAGCTCCTGTTGCTGCCTCCTCAATCATTACCACTCTTCTCTCCTCCTCATTCTCTTCTCCTCTCCCAAACTCTCTCACTCCACTCTTCATTTTACTCCCAATTCCATTTCACCACCACCCTTCTCTTCCCTTCCCTTCCCTTCTAAACCCTACCCTTCCCTTCCTCCTCCCAATTCCCAATTCCCAATTCCCAATTCTCCCTCCTTTTTTTTTTTTACTATGTCCACTTCCGCTGCTGCTGAAGCTGCTAACCCCTCCTCCGCTCCCGGCCCCCTCTCTGATCCTTCTCAGCGTCACCATCAGCTTCACCCTTCTCCTACTACCAATACCACCTCCTTGCCCCTCAAGAAGCCCCCGCCAAGGACCGACACAGCAAAGTCGATGGCCGTGGCCGCCGCATCCGCATGCCCATCATCTGTGCCGCCAGAGTTTTCCAACTCACTCGCGAGCTCGGCCACAAGTCCGACGGGCAGACCATTGAGTGGCTCCTTCGCCAGGCCGAGCCTTCCATTATAGCTGCCACCGGCACCGGCACTACCCCCGCTTCCTTCTCCACCGTTTCTCCCTCTTCTGCCCGCAATTCCGCCTCCTCTATCTCCGCCGCCCTTGACCACAAACCCCTATCCAATTCGCATTCTCTCCTCGCTCCCACCCCCTTTATTCTCGGCAAGCGACTACGCTCCGACGACGATGACCACCACCAACAACTCTCCAACTCCAAGGATGATGTCACCGCCGGTTCCCCCACCGTGGGCCCTACCGTCGCCGCTGGAGGCTTCTGGGCTTTGCCTGCCAGGCCAGACTTTGGTCAAGTCTGGAGCTTTGCGGCTTCTCCACCTGAAATGATGGTCGCCGCCGCTGCCGCCTCCAATAATTCCCAGCAGCAGCAACCGCATTCAGCTTCTTTGAGGTTCTTACAGCAACAACAGCCATTGGGAATTGGAGAGGCTTCGGCTGCCAGGGTGGGTAATTACTTGCCCATAGCTCAAGTACAGGGACACCACCTCAATTTGCTCGCATCTCTATCTGGTCCTCCCCCTCAATCATCCGAACAACAAAGGGATGGTGATGCCAATTGAACACCTTTGGAGAGCTTAGCTGTTGTCGTTTGTTAATGATGATGCTGTTGTTTGGTCTCGCTAATTAATGAATGCCTGTTGTCAATATTGCATAAATTTGTACCTCAAGTCCTCTTCAGTTGTGCTGCTTTCCGTTGGTTGGTTGCTTGTTGTGTTTTTTGAAGAGACAAGACAGACAACTCCGCTCCCCTAATTACCACCTAGGGCTAGTCTTTGTAGAATTAAGGTGCTTGCTTTTGTTAATTGCATTGTTGTGTTCGTGATGCTGGTATTGATAAATTCTATATCCAGTGTTTGTATTTAGACTTCAGAGTGCTATTTGTAGCTGTTGTTTGGTTGATTGAAATACTCCAATTCGTGTAAGATTGTTAGAAAATAAAGGAAATTGTTTCACATTGTTAATTTTTAGCCTATTTCCTTGTGTTCTTTCCATTCACTTGTTCACTTTCCACGGTGTGAAACTTGTTCTATTCGGAAAAGGCGGTTACAAGAAGCTGCTGGTTCCTCATTCAAGTTCAATGCCCACAGCCAGTTGTTTGTTCAGGAATATATCTGAATATAGAAGTAGAAAAAGAAAGATGATTGATAACAGATGGAATGCTGGTGCCTTGACATGGTTGATTTATGGAACTTCTCAACAGTCTTGCCCAATATCTTACAAGTACTTCAAATGGAGTCTCATGTTTTCTGTGGTGAGGGGCTGAGATTCAATTGTTTCAACCTTTCTGTTGTAAGGAGCTAAGAATTAACTGGCTTTTTGTTGTTCCTCTCACTCCCAAGCCTGCTTCCTTCTTTCAAATTTTTTTTAATTTTTTAATTAATTAATTTTTTTTTTTTATAAAAAAGCGTCCAATGTGGTTATAGATTTCTGATCTTTTCCTAATTTCCATTATATGCCGAATTTTCTCCAGCTGCTGCTGCTGCTGCGGGGTTCCAGGTGAAGGATTTTCCTGAAGTCATTCCGCATATGTTATATGAACCAGTAAGGAAGTATGGTTTGGAAGTTTGGCATTATAATGAGATTCCAGACTGTAAAGCTCCATCTGTATTTCACAATGAGAAAGAAAAATATAGAACAAGACCTTTGTTGTGTTTATTCCAGAGAAGAGATGAAGAACGTAAGTATACCTATGAGGAAAACTGGCACCGTGATTCAGACTATATTTCATTTCCAAATTAGTAGGAGGTTTACTTGAAAGGCTCATTGGGCTGGAGATTGACCATAGTGCCAAATTTCAGTTGGTTAAAGTTGCATGTTGCATAACTGAATCATTTCCTATCCATTTTTTTCTCTTTGTTGGTATTTTGATGGATCTATTTGCTCATATTTTACATCAGCTTATTGCTATTCTGAACATCTTCTAGTGTTTCTGGTAACAGGAATCAGTGATGGATACAAAGTTATGTATCTTGCTGGAGAACCTGATACCACATAATACAATTCAGGTGTGAATCTGATTGCCTTCTTGCAGTGTCCTTGTAAGCTTCAGTTGTAGCAGTCACATCTTGTATCAGTTGAGTCTGAAAAATCTGTCCCTCGTTCTTTCTCTGTGAACTGCAGCTACCAGCCAGTATGCAATATCTGAGCAGCATGAATGAGATTTCAGTTGGAGAAAAGAAAGGATAAGATGTAAAAAGCCAAAGAATCTCCTATACTCAGTGAACTTTGCCCAGGAAAGCCCGTGTTTCATGAAGACTTGAACATGATGACAAGAAAATTTCTCAGCAAACACGCCAGTAGCACAATCATGGATGACTCTATCTAGAAGGATAACCCCTGGACTGAGAACTAGAAATACTTGCAGCATCCTAAAATTCCTGTTTTTTTGAAGTTGCTGAAGAAACTGCTGCCTCCCTCTTCCCAATAGAGATAGAACCTTGACTACTGCATCATTCTGGGCCTTTGGCCTCAAGGCAGCAACCAGCTTTATCAATCGCTGTGGAGTTTTTTGTTGCAGAAAGGGACTAGGAGATGGAAGGCTTCCAGAACAAAGAAAAATAGGCGGATGAATCTTTCTTACAATCCCATTCACAGATTGGCCCAGCTTCAGGGGCAAAAATGTAAAGACAAAAATTTAAAAGTGCCGCATGCTATTTTGCTTGCTGATGATTCCTTTCGTCATTTTGTCATGATGGCTGATTCTAGTTTCCAAATTTAGTTGCGAGTCACGACGGCATTCAAAAGAGTAGGACCAGTGTGTCTGAATATGGCTGCTCTTTTGAACTGGATTTTATGTTTATTAAACCTGGTATTGTCCCTTCATTTATAGTTTGTCTTAAAGAATAATAGTGCTAAATAGCTCTCGACTTGGAACTATCAAAATCTGGTTCCAAATCATTCCAGGAAGCCACAGGTGCATGTTGAGAAGCAGGAGGAAGTACATGCATATATATTGCTGTGGGAGAGGGGGGGGGGGGGATTAAGGAATTTGCTCATTTAGAATGCTTGCTCAGTTATGTTCTTCTGCTCTTCAAGTGTTGGTGAACTTGTGGTGCTGTTTGGGAGGGGGCAACTAGATGCATTGCAGCAATTAAAAGGCATGTAATTATGCAGCCAATGTTGTTTATTAACTCATTGCACAGTACGTCATACATAGAGAAAATGACTTGGCAGCAGTAATTTCTCTTCTTCACATGATGTTTGTTTTCCACTCTTTGTAATGCTTTTCCGATTAATTTGTTATGTGGAGTACTTGGGCTTCTACCACTGGTGGCAGTGGTGGATGGCCCCGGAGATACAATCCAATCCAATCCTCGTTTCCCTGCCCTCTGAGTTAATTCTCTGTTTTGAGGTCTTGCTTGTGTGCTTGGGATTTTAATTCTGCGTCTTCTAAACCTGCTTTGTGGAGATTCAATCTTGAACTGTGCTCAACTTGAATTTGATTTGGTTGAGAAGGAATCTTGTGACTGATTAAAAATTCGAAATTGATACTGAATTGGTTACATATATCTGCAGATATATATTTAGATACCCCATAAATTTATTGTCTTAAACTATTAATTGCTTGCACAGTTCAGATGTCTTTAGGAAAAAGAGTAATAAAGTTGATTATCGCAATAATGGGTTTGGTTGTAAATAGTTGACACAGCCTACATCCTCAACATTTTATGTGTGTGTATATATGTATTTGCAGTTGGAATTCTAATTGAAAGAGCAGCAAGCATGATGGCACACAGATAGGCACACGGCATAGCACAAACAACAATTTGTATATAAAAATAAATGTGGTATCTTCAATTGATATGGGTGAGGGAATGATTTCAGAGTTTGGTGAGTTGTATCTGAAAGCCATTCACCAATCGAGCTGATGGAAAGAAAGACATCTGGTCCTCCTTCACCTGCCTCCACCTACACCAACACCAACACCAACAACACCAACACCATCATTTCTCATATCTTGTTTAGTGTTTTGGACTGTCTAAGCTGTAGGAAAACTGACCTGAATGTGGTGAGGAAGTAATGAAGGAAGAGCCCAATCTGAAGGCGAGCTAACTCTGCTCCCGGACAAAACCGACCCCCACCCCCGAATGGTGCAAAATATGGACTGCTCCTCCAATTTCTCTTCTCCTTTTTCCATGTTTTTTATTATAAAAGAAACGCAGCAGCACCAGTCAGCAGTTGTAACTACAAGCATGCATTTCTATCAACTACTTGGGAGTAGAGATGTGGCTAACCTGATTCTTCTGTTTCATCCATCTCCAGGGGTTGAAACTCAGAGCATCCTCATACACACTTTCACTTAGATGCACTGCTGAAAGAAATGGTACCACAAAGCTTCCTTTCGGAATTATATAATCTGCATTTCAAATCAAAATGTAAGACAGCTACTATACTAGTTAGTTGTTGATTTGCGCACTTTGTCAATATATTCGATTACCTTGGTATTCCACGTCTTCTTTTGCTTCTCTCATCAACCATATTGCAATCCCACCTAGACGTAGAGTCTCATCAATTACCTGTTGGATTCAACCATTGTCAATTCAGTTGTAGTTGGACTTGTACATAAAACAATGACTTTGCATAACTAATCTTTTCATACTTGAAACAGATACGGATTTGGTTAGAGAGAAGAAAGAGGACTCACGCATTGAGTGAAAGGCATAGCTTTATAGTCTTGCCAACTTAGCATCTCCCCGCTTTCTCTCCTTAGGCTCTGCTGTTCGTCCTGTACTTAAGATAAGAGTTTGAAAATCAAGAAGTTTGGAGTGAGTGAGTGTTCAAAGGTCGTGCTTTGGCTGACTCGTCTCCTACAGAATTCAAATAATTTATCTTTGCAGTAGTAGTATACCAGCAATTGCTTCATTGCTCTTGGACATTGTGTGAGGAAATAAACAGCAAAGAGCATGGTTTTGGCTGTAGTCTCATTTCCAGCAAAGAGAAGGTTAATAATAAAGTCAGCAACAACATCATCAGGTAAGCTCTTTTCCTCCAGTAGCCTTCCCAGGACACCATTACCGACTGCTGCGGATGATTTGTGTCGATGAATCTCCATTGTCCTGTTGATCTTGCTTATTATACTCTCGCGTGCCTGTTAAGCATTATCAGAACATGTAAAACCCTTAACATATATATATATATATATATATATATATATTTTATTTATAATTCAGAAAGAAAGCGAACAAGTTTATAGCCTATTGTTTAAAGTATGAAAAGAAGGTGGAAATCCAAAAGTTTGTGACCTTCATTGCTTTGTGATAGGCGAAGCCCGGTAAATTGATGGGAACCGAGAGGCAACCATCAGCAAAATCAGAAAACTGAGCGATCTCATTCACTTCTGATTCAGACGAGAGTCCGAGGAGTTGATTGACCATCAAGTTAATTGCCACCTGAAGGGATGTATGAATTGTAAAATTGAAATGAGAAAGAGCGGCATATATTCAGATCAGAAATAGTGTGAATATAGTAAAAGAATAAGGGGGAATGGAAGCCCCACCTTCCTACAAACATCTTGGAGAAGAACAACTTGATTGTCATGGAGATGGGTGATCATCTTTTTCATAACATTCTGTATGTCCTGCAAGAAATGAAACTTGAGCTTCTCCAGCCGCATCATATTGGATGCAATGGAGTGAAGTTTTCTTTGCTGGTCTCCCTGTGCGGTGATGACCCCATTTTTACCCACCAAATCTCTGAAAGATTTTGGGTAGCTGGACTGGAATAGTTTCCCTTCATTTTGCATTACAAATCGGTTGAAAGCTGGGTCAGCCGATACAACTGCCCATTTACCAAACAGACTGCATGAGAATATCTTGCCAAACCTGTGGATCACCAGGATCAAATTACGACATTGCAATCAGCAGGTGGAGGGAGGGAGGGAAGGAAGGAAGGAAAGTCTTTGCTCTAACTCACTAAAATCAGTGGCTGGTTGGGCGATGAAATGATGAGATTGCATATGTGAAAGTGAGACATCCATGCTCATCTTAAACGAGGCATGCCTTTGATGAAGAAATATGAAATGCATAGATGTAGATGGATTGTGAAGAGTGAAAGGTGTATGATATCACCTCCTACCTTTGAACTTGTTGCTCAACAAAACTCGGGGGATGAGAACTGGCAACAGCATTATACCAACTGATGCTATCGCCGACGATAGGCCACCCTCTTCTTCCAGGAGGTAACTTGGTTGTGATTGAATATTTCTTGTTCGTCTTATGATAAAAAAACAGAATGAGGAAGAGAGAGCTGATAATATAGGGCCATGGTGTGCCAAGATCTTGTGTCATTCTTGTATATTTGCAGGAGAGAGAGAGAAAGGTGGAGGAGGAGGAGAAGTATGAATGGGGTTGGGTTGGGTTGGGTAAAAGATATAGAAAAGAGTGGAGTAATAGGGAAAGAAAGAGGGTTGGCTTCGTTGACTCACAATCTGTCACACCACGTCTGGAATGTGTAGCAGCGCAAGTTATTCCAATGTACATATTAAAAATTGATGTTTGCATATATTTATGTATAAGTAATAGAGAAAAAGGGACTTGGAGGAGTTTAGACTATCTATATGTGTGTGTGTGTGTGTGTGTGTAATAGATGTGATGATTTTTGTATTAGTAGTAGTTGTTGTGATACCCCGTTTTTCAGTAACAACTCTTCCTCTTCCTCTTTCCTACATTTCCAATCATCTCTAGTTTACATGTCATTCATTGGACTCCAAATTCTGGCATGAGAAATATGCTGCAACTATACATAAAAGAATAATGAAGTGAATGACATGATGTATGCTGGTGCAGCAAGTGAAGGAGATGAATAACAGCTACCCATTAGCCATTAGCCATTAGCCATAGCAGCATCTTTGATAAATTGGTAGTGCAATGCCAAAAAATTCCAACTTCAACTTCAACCACAACCACATGAATGAATGAATGAATGATGAAGATTTGAGTTTGAGAAAGTGTTTATGATATTGTGTGTATACCCATTACCCACTTCTCAAGATGGAATACTAATACTAATACTAATAATACTGTTTTTTTCACCCTCTCCGGACTTCACTGCCATTAATTGCACTTTTGACCATCCATTCCAATTCCAATTCCAATTCCACTTCTTTTTTAGAGCTCGAGGAATATTAAAACATTCCTCTTTCCCTTCCCCTTTGTCTTTGTCTTTCTCTTCTTCTTCTTAAGAATTTGTGGTTGGCATGCAATGCAGAGAGAGGTGTATTGTATTGTATTCTATTGTTATTTATTCATAACTAAGAAAGGTGTGTGTTAATATTTGCAATCAATTCACATCTCACCTCCAAAACTAAAACTGCTCATTCTTTTATACATATATTCATTCTCCACCCTTTCTAATTACATGTGTATTTTGTGCATATTCAATGCAATCAAAGATATAATATAATCTTATATACAAATTTCAGTATGTTGTATCCTCCTCTCTCTCTCTCTCTCTCTCTCTCTCTCTCTTTTCCATAAAAAAAAAAAAAAAAAAAAGAGAGAAATTGAAAACTGAAAGAAAGTAAAGATACGATGACAAAATATTCGGAGTCAAAAGTCGTTAAACTACATGTAAACAGCGACTTCTAAATAGATTTTGATGAAACCGGAGATGGGGTGAAGGGGAAGGGGAAGTCTGCAGAGTTGGAGAGGGGAAGTAGCCGCCCCATAACATTCCATTTTCTTCCACACGCGAAGCGACAGAGATAGCGATGGCTCTGACATTTCCGGCCGTCTCCGTGAGTTTCCACCTACTTCATTCCCAACCCCTCCTATCCTCCATCTCTTTCTCGTATTTATCGCTGCCCTTTTCTGCTCCTCACTCAGTCACACTGCTGCACTTGGAAGGCTGCTCTCTTCGTCTCCTCTCCTTATTCCTTTAAGACCCATTCAATTCTAAAAAGGATTCGTGGGTCTGAGGTTAGGGCTTTTCTTCCCAAACTCACCCAACAACCCATTCTCAAGGAGGCTCTCAAGGTTTACCTATCTATCTACTATTTTTTTTATTTTTTTATTTTATTTCTGTCCACTTTTCTTCTGCTGTTGCATGATTTTGTATTTCTTTTCTACGTCTAGTTTATACTTCAATTCTTCTATTGTCAAGTATGAATTATGGTTTGGTTTCTTGTGTTATATATATATATATATATATATATATATATATATCAATTCATCTAATTAATCTTAGTCTTGCCCTACCTCAACTTCCTATTCATTCTATTTATTGCCTTGGATTTGAAAATCCAGCTTCTGAAGCTAATGTTGGGATGAGGAACATAGACTTCCTTTCAACTCACTGCACTTTCATGTGGTTCTTTTGAGAAACATATTATCCTCATATGAACATGAGGGAAAGCTTGTGTGCTCTGAGACTTGTGCCCATCCCCAACAAAACACGCACCACCAATGCAGTCACCGATGCTTTCCTTTAGTCTTTTTCCTAGACAACCAAGCAAGAAAAGAATTATATATAGTTGGGTATTGCAGATACCATTCTTTTTCCTACTGTACATGAGAAGGGGAATGAAAGGGCCTTCTGGGTTTGGACTCTACCCAACATAATCTTAACTTAAAGAAAAAAGCTAGAAAGTTATTCTTGAATGACTTGCTAATCAAATATTGGTATTCCTTTCGACCCTTCTCCATCACCCCTTGCTTTCTATGGATGAATGGAGATCCGCCTTGGAGAACCATGTCATAGGACCTGATCTATGCCCGACATTATCACTCCTTGAACATATTGCCCTTAGGAGTCTTAACAGAGTATTGTTCCTTTTCTGTTGCCTGATATGGATATGTTTACTAATGCGCTGGTTTCTATTCTTTGATCTCCTTAGATCGAACTATAATCAGTTTTCAATAATAAAAGTCTGGAATAGTTGATCACAGTAATTAAGCAGTACATGCTTGCAGAAATGTGAATCACCATTCTCTTGATATACTTGACTATGTGCTCTACTTGTTCAAGACTAATTCAAAGGTGTTTGAACTGTTTGTAAGATCAAAACTGGTACAATAGGAGAATATAAATTAATTGTGTGAGGATATACTGTCGTCATGTGCTGCTTATGTCTTTAAGAACTTCAGTTATTTGAGAATGACAGGACATACTATCATGATCTGCTGCTTATGTCATAAGAATTTTCAGTTATTTATGTTTGCATGGAATGATTTGGATGAAGGATTTCAAAATGACGTCATATTAAACGGATTAGAAATCCATCGCCATGTGACAAAATATAGTTCGAAATGGAAATTGAAGAATTTGAAATACTTTGCACCATTTAATTATCCAAACAAGTGAAATTGAAATCCTTAGTTTCAAATCCATCGATTCAAATGCATCGGAACTTAAATTCGTTCCAACCATGAAGAGTAGTTGATGATAAACCACTTTCATATTGTGTTATTGTTGAATTGGCTAATACACAAGAATACTCATCACGTGGACAAAGGTTTTCACCTCATGATTCGTTCCGCTGTTCACAAACATCACGGTGCTTGCCAAAATTGTCACTGTATTAGGAAGAACTTAATGGATGGATCTGCAACGGTACCTGTATTGTCGCAGACAGTTTGGAAATCCTAAATTCTTTTGTGGTTTTGGTATATGTTGTGTAAGTAGGGCATAAAAATAACATGGAATTTTCTGCTGCCAATCAGTTGTAGTCTTTTAATCTTGATAAAGAGTGTCCTTCTCATATCAGTATTCTCTACATCTCATAATTGATCATTCTCAAGTTGAATAAATGGGTAGTCATGGTTTTTTGGACGAGGTTGTGGCAGATATTTAATGCATATGTAAATACATATATGTGTGTGTGTGGTAGGAGCCAGTGGCATTCGTGGGAGGGATGTTTGCAGGACTTCTACGGCTTGATTTAAATGAAGAACCTTTAAAGGAGTGGGTGAGCAGAACAGTTGAAGCATCTGGGATGGCGGCAGAAGAAATTAGAAAGAGGGATGCTGGAGAAGAAGAAGAAGAAGAAAGGCCACAAGAGATAGAGATAGAATGAATGGATGAAATGATGTATGGTATTGCTGGAAATAGTGAAAAGAAGATACATATTATTATTGTTATATGCCAATACTGAATAATGAATATATATTGAAGAGAAAACCAGAAAACGTGAATGCATTTATTAAATGTTTTTATATAGTGGGGTCGTCATTAGGAGATGCACATGGGAGAGGCGGTGGTGCCATTGCAGCTGCTGGTTGCTCATTCTCTCATCATCACACTTGCATGCATGCCCTACACAGTCAATCTCACATTTTGGTACCAAACTTGGGATATTTTGTATGGATGGATTGGTAACAATTTGCAAAAGTTGGATTACACGTATTATTATATGTAAACAATTTGTGAAGGGATGTGGATAAATGAAAGAATGAAATAGGAGTGGGCGTAAACGTGAAGGGGGTGTGCGTGAGAGTGAGAGTGAGAGTGACAGGTGAAGGAAGTTGCCGACAGAGCCTCCAGTAGCAGTGAGTGATTGATTAGTGGTGTAGTCAGTGTGAAGTAATTCTGAGGCAGAGTAGTAGAGACAGTATGACAGTAGTCCCCAGTCCCAGATCAAGCTGAGCTGTATTCAATCTCCCTTCTTTAACTCGATCCCATTCTCCTTTCCTCTCTTCAATTTCATAATTATCCCTTTTTAAACTTAACCCCCCACCCTTCCCCTCTTCTATTATTCACTACATATTGGTCTGGTATGGTGGCACGGCACGGCACTGCACACCACACCATCCAATCACCGAATCGATAACATCACATGAGATTACACTACTATAAACCATTCTCAACACAATTCTCTCTCTCTCTCTCCCCATCGTACTATTATTATAATATTTATAGTAAAACTTTCAAATGGATTTCAGGCAAATTAGAAAAAAAAAAAAAAAAAAAAAAGGTAGGAATGAGCAAATTGAGCAATAAATAGGGGAGGGGGCGTAGGCGTATGATTACATGACCAAGTGTGAATAGTGAGTATGAGGAATGATTAGTTGTTATTATTAGCAAGTAATTAACAGAAAGTGCTCAAAATAACTTTACAACAAAACACACGCTACTATTATTATTATTATATGTAGAGTGTAGTATGGGGATGAGTGCATTTAAGTAGAAACTAAAGCCTAAAGAACACACATACAATTGCTCCTGCTGTTGTTGCCTGTCATTTGCCAATGCCTTCTTCTTCTTCTTCTTCTATGCTTATGCTCTCACTCTTTCTCCTCCTTCTGCTCTCATTCTTCGCCCCTTTCTCATCTGCTGCTTACAATGTCACCTATGACACTCGCTCCCTCATCATCGACGGCCACCGCAAGCTTCTCATTTCCGCCGCCATTCACTACCCTCGCAGCGTCCCCGCCGTCAGTCTCCTCCCCCCCTTCCCCTTCATACCTTACATACATCTCCCCTACTCATTACTTTTCTATGTTTACGTACAGATGTGGCCGGGCCTCGTACAATTAGCTAAGCAAGGAGGTGTGGATGTCATTGAAACTTATGTCTTTTGGAATGGCCACCAACTCTCCCCTGACAATGTCTCTCTCTTCACTTCCTTCTACTCTACTCTCTCTCTCTCTCTCTCTCTCTCTCTCTCTCTCTCTCCCTCTCTATAATACTATCTAACTTTTACTTCTCCTTCCACATCCTTTCTTATTAATAAATAATAGTACTACTTTGGAGGAAGGTATGACCTCGTCAAGTTTTGCAAGATTGTTCAGCAGGCTGGTATGTATATGATCCTTCGAATTGGCCCATTCGTCGCTGCAGAATGGAACTTTGGGTATGTCATGTTCATATGCTTTTACTAGCCTTTGCTACTCCACTTTCATCATTTTCACTTAAACTTCCTGGATATGTGCTAGTATGCAGGAACACATTATACGAGCATATTTTTGGCGCTTCTATTTTATTAATTGTTGAAATGGTTCGTCTTGAAAACCTATTGTCTATGCAGTGGAGTACCTGTTTGGTTGCACTACGTTCCAGGAACTGTCTTTCGAACTGATAGTGAACCTTTCAAGGTTTTCATGCATTTACTCTAATTCTTTTTAAAATTTACTAATTGAATAAATTAACGCCGCAAGTCTTTTAAGCTTTACTTGTTTGGATTGGTGGTTGGAATTCCAGTATTACATGAAGAAGTTCATGACACTCATTGTGAACATGATGAAGAAAGAGAAGCTTTTTGCATCACAGGGAGGTCCTATCATCTTGGCACAGGCAAGTCTCTGCTCTTTAAAAGACGTATCCACCTTATCTAATCATTTTGCAAGCTACTGCCTAACAATTCAATAATATTTAACACTACAATGGGCATATGTAAATAGATATCTTGGTGATCCTGTCTACTGCCAACATGGATATTATGTTTGATGTTCCTTTTGATGTAATTGGCAATCCTTCTCTGGTCTATGCTTTATTATCAGCAATCAGTTATGCAGCTTCTTCTGTGTGTGGATTAGTTTAAATCTTTTTAGTCAAGGTGACTCATACATTCGATCTTATTGTTTTATCAAACTGCAGGTGGAAAATGAATATGGATTCTATGAGTCGGCTTATGGAGAAGGAGGGAAAAGGTATGCTCTTTGGGCAGCTAACATGGCTGTTTCTCAGAACACTGGTGTACCTTGGATTATGTGCCAGCAGTTTGATCCTCCCGATACTGTGGTAAGCACCCATCAAGTTTGCCAATTCTCACTGACTTGGTCACCAGCTATAGCATCAAATGAAATTTGAGGTGATGCTAGCGAGGTGAACTTTTCACCATTATATCGTGACCTATATCATCATTCTTAAATCAATTTTGCCAATTCTCACTGACTTGATCACTAGCTATCGCATCAGAATCAAATTTGCACTGCTGCTATAGCGGTGAACTTTTCACCATTATATCGTGCCATATTTCGTCATTCTTAAATAAAGACCCCCTCTTTCATATTTTTTGCTCTTTCTTAAATTAATAATTCTACGGTGTTATCCTTCTCCATGATGCATTTGCGTTACTAAATAACTGAAAACATTGTTTTTTTTTTTTTTTCTCTTTGTTATCACCATTTGCTAATTTCTCTGTTTTCTTGATCTTAGCTTGACTTGTTGATGTTGATCTAACACTATTTTCTTTCTTTTAGATTGACACATGCAATTCATTTTACTGCGACTCCTTCAAACCAATCTCTCCACACAAGCCTAAATTTTGGACAAAACTGGCCTGGATGGTATGTTACGTCACTGCACTTTGATTTATATCATCCAATCATTCATCTTTGACTTTATATGTTTGTGTTATTAGTGTATAACTTCCAATGTAATCAAGTAGTTTGATGATTTCTCATTGCAAGGACAACGGAGAAGTCCGTGTAGCAGTCCTATGCATTTCTTGTCTGTCTGTCGGACTTGCTTGTTGCATAGACCCTTCAATGCATTTAAGAAAAGCAAAAAGGACATGCGTAGAAAACATTTGAGAAGTTGATTTTAAGTTACCAGTAATGGCTGTCAAATCAATGGCCAATGACGTTTTGGGGCAAAGAGGGTGGATACATGGCTTTTTGGGTGGCAAACTTGACGTCTATTCCTTTCATTTTAAGTTATTTCATGTTACATGTTGAAACCAGAATAGGATTAAGTCCTCAAAGGTTTTATCTGGTAAAAATTTAAGGGTTATGGTGATGTAGTCAAATAAAACTGCCGCTACTCATGCCTTCATCTTCGAAAATATCAGGTTTAAGACATTTGGAGCAAGTGACCCTCACAGACCTCCTGAAGATGTTGCTTTTTTCGGTCGCTCGGTTCTTCCAGAAAGGGGGAAGCCTACAAAACTATTACATGGTACGCTGTTCTTTCTTTGATCTTTTTCTGGATAGGCCCTTGCAAGTCCTCAATGTACCATGGGAAAAAGCAGAAGTAAATGAACTTTGTCAGCAGTTAATTGCATTTACTGTTCTTTTTACTTGAATCTTATTTTCCTTTTAGTATCATGGTGGCACGAACTTTGGGCGCACTTCAGGTGGACCATTCATTACCACAAGTTATGACTATGATGCACCAATCGACGAATATGGTATATTTTGACATTCTTTTTAGTACCTTACGTTCTTGGTTTGGATTACTGAATGGGCTGCTGTTCAAATATAAATTCTTCTAGCATCTTTTGGTGTATCTCTAATATGTCTTATGTGAATTCCAGGACTAGCTAGATGTCCAAAATGGGGCCATCTTAAAGAGCTTCATAGATCTATAAAGTTTTGTGAGCATGTGTTGCTGAATGGAGAACCAATCTCAGTGTCACTAGGCCCCTCACAAGAGGTTAACCCCGGTCCTTTAGCCTTTAAGCCCCAAAATTTTCACGTTTATTTGCTTGGTTTTGCTTTCAATGTGTGATCAAGGGTTTTGAAGGCCTGAGGATGTAATCATGAAGATCGGGACAAATGATATTGCCTGTTATGAAATCAAAGTTTCAGTTCTGTTTAGTAATTTGCACATCCTTGATGCTAAAGAATATGAGTCAATCACTTAAAATAAGTTTGAGAAACTTGAAATTTGTATGAGGGACTTGTAAAAAGTTACCTATCTGTCAAATAAGCGCATCTCCTTAAAGTTTAATCTATTTAAGGTGGGTAAGAATCTTAAATATACTTCTAGTTGATACTCAGATATGAGCAAAATTTACTTCGCGCAGAAGCTGCCTGTGCAATTGGTTGTAAATTGCAATGGGTGTGGAGAGACTTCATTATAGCCCATATTTTCAGGAGCACCTCATTTTACTCGTTATATTTAGACAGGCTGGGTATGCCTTTAATTCCAGGCTCATGGTTGTTTAAGATTCTTTTCAATCAGTACTTTGATCATTTTACAGAATACACACTTTTCTGTAGGCTGATGTCTATGAAGATTCATCAGGAGCTTGTGCTGCCTTTATTGCTAATATGGATGATAGAAATGACAAAACGGTTGTGTTCCGGAATACATCGTATTACCTGCCAGCATGGTCTGTTAGCATTCTACCAGACTGCAAAAATGTAGTTTTCAACACAGCAAAGGTAACAGTTAATCTTTTGGCTTGCATGTAAGTTTTATATGGTCCAGTTTCTTCCATGATAATAGAATCGCTTAGCATCTGGTTATGGTAAGTCTAGGGACCTGATTACCACCACAAATTTAGATATTTCATGCTTTATACATAATTCAGTTACTAAGTTCTGAAGTTTGTATAAATAGTAGGAATTTGCCTCCCTTGTGCCTCTGGAACATGACCTTTGGTTTATCTGAAAGAACAGTATCTATGCAATAAGTTTTTTTGACTTCATTCTTGGATGTGATCTTATTAAATTTCCTATGCTTGTCTGGGGTAAGCAAATATGAAAAAAGCTCACAGGAGTCAAGTTAGAGCTATCTGTTTCCTTCTGTATCTAATTTGGTAGCAGTGGTTCTTGACCAGTTCTGTTATTTCTTTATATTTAACAGGTTGGTTCTCAGACTTCCGTGGTTGAGATGACACCAACAGATTTGCTGCCATCAACTGCATCACCAAGCAAAGACTTGAAAGGTCTTCAATGGAATGTGTTCCAGGAGAAAGCTGGAATTTGGGGTGATGCTGATTTTACTAAAAATGGCTTGGTGGATCACATTAACACTACGAAAGATACTACAGATTACCTCTGGTACACAACAAGGTTTGTAGTTATCATAGAAATGTATTTTATTACTTCAAGTATTTTATCTTGTGTTACCTGTGCGCTTTTATTTCCTTGACATTATGCACTTTTAGACTGACTTTAGATCATCATTTTTCTTCTATGATAATTTACCTGTCGATGAGAGTTTTTTTATCAGAGACATAAGCAGCTCAATACTTGGGGTTGAATTGAATGTTTTACTGCCAAAAAATGTTTTTTAGATATCAAGCAACAAGAAACAATATCATGTGCAATTCATATAAGTTTGCATTTGAAGTAAACTCTCAGAGAATCTTTTCCATGATAGCTTGCTTGTTGATGAAACTGAAGAGTTCTTCCGAAACGGTACAAATCGAGTGCTTGTAGTTGAATCAAAGGGCCACGCTATGCATGTTTTCATCAATCAGAAGCTTCAAGGTTATTTTTAGTCTCTTATTTCCTGTGGCCAATAATACAGGCATATTTTGTTGATAGAAGAGCTGGTCCATTTTAACCTGAACTTTTAATACAATTCTATGATAATGGACTGAAGCCTCCAGCTTATGTTTCCCTTTTCAGCTAGTGCATCTGGAAATGGCACAGTTTCGTCCTTCAAATTTAGAAGTCCCATCTATCTCAAGGCTGGGAAGAATGAAATTGCTTTATTAAGCATGACTGTCGGCCTGCAGGTATTTTATACTTTGCTTCATTTTCAGTTCAGATGTTTTCTAGATCTCCGGTTTTGCTTATATGCCTGGCATTTAGATGACAGGGTAAGCTGGGGCACCACGAGTCTCTGTTCTAGTTAGGTATTAGTGAGCATATAGTTTATTGCATATTCCTAAGTTTGACATGTTAAATTAAGCAATCTTTCAGATGAACAAACATTACACCCTTTTCCAATCTTTTTAATCTTTATCAGGCAAACATTTTTCCAGACTAAGGTTTATCAAAAAACATGTTTACTGAAAAAGATTAACACTATGAAACAGTCAAATATTCTCAGGCATCTCTAGGGCAATGAGAGAAGCTCATCCACATAGTTAAATCCCATAGCTCTCCCTTACCAGTATAAGAATTTAAGCTATGCTTCAGAAGTCCACTTTACAGCAGACAAGTGGCGGTAAGCAATCTCAGAAAGTGAAGAGGGAGTTAAAATTTGTGGATCTGTACCTGCTAAAGTGAACATTGATGCTAAGTAAACTCTGGATGACATCAAAATGAAATGGAAAGATTCTTTTTGATGGAGAAATTGAAAGATTTCTAGTAGCAGAGAACTAGGCAATTAATATTGGACCTTCCTAGCTTTGAGTAGTGCCATTAATATACATACAGAGTTTGAGGAGATAATTGATGCAACTTCTCAGTTATATGTTAAAATAATGTTAGATCAAGGGCTCCTACCATGGAATAAGTGGAGCTCCTGTTACTTCTTAAAGTATGAATCAACCGGTACCATTTCCAACCACAATACCAGCTATATGGTGGACTTTCACTTTAGTTGTGTACTGCATCATTAGTTGGTATTTTTGTTGAGAAATTATTTATGTTATATTTCTCTAAGCAAGTGTAATTACTTATATTTTTTTTAATCTACCTCTTAGACAAACTTTTGTTGATTTCTAGAATGCAGGAGCCTTTTATGAGTGGGTTGGAGCTGGTCCTACCAGTGTCAGGATTTTAGGGATGAAGAGGGGCACGGTGACTTGTCCAATAGTACATGGACCTACAAGGTTCTCTCTCTTTTATGATCTTGGTATCTATTCATAAGCGTTTACTGCTGCCAATTTACCAACTCTGGAGTTTTTCAATTTATGCTGTGTTGATTACTCTTGCTGTTTGCTTTTCTCTACACAGTTGTTTCTTAAACATTTAGCTGTTTCCATTTAATTTCTTATTCCTAGTAATCTAGAATATTAACTGACCAACGTACATACTCATGGGACCTTCCTTTAAATCCTATCATGAAAGTTGTTCTCCTAGGTCAAACGTTATGTTTTGTCACATTGTAATAGATAAGTGGTTTGCTGCAATCGTAGCAAGATGCACTAGGATGTCAATGTTACTACAAATATGGAAGTGAGAGAGTATCCTGATTAATGTAAAAAGGACTACTAAGGGATAAGTTACTTTTCAAGCTATGTTTGCTGTGTTATAAAGGATCGAGGCGCAAATTAGTGGTTTAGCAGTGTGCTCAAACAATTTGGGTTTAGTAGCAGGTCTTGACTGAGATATATTTTCTGTGACTCTATTGATTAATATTCTATTTTCAGATTGGAATGCAAGGAGAACACTTAAGGATATATGATACAGATAGTTTAAATTCTGTAAACTGGGTATCAACTTCAGAACCACCTAAACATCAGCCCCTCACATGGTATAAGGTAAGATTCTTTGAAACTTCTCTTATGTACAATGAGCTAATGATTATTGCTTTTGACATGACTTTTACATTGAGGAATTACTGATGTTAAAACATAAAAAATACTTGTGTATGCAGGCTGTTGTTGATTCTCCACCTGGGCAAGACCCTGTTGGGCTTGATATGATCCACATGGGGAAAGGTCTGGCTTGGTTAAATGGAAATGAAATTGGGAGGTACTGGTCTAGAAAAGCCTCCAAGCATGAAAAATGTGTTCAGCAATGTGACTATAGAGGCAAATTTTTCCCTAACAAATGTAACACGGGCTGTGGGGAACCAACACAAAGATGGTAAGATCATATGCCTAAACTGTAAAGTATTTTCAGTTTGTGTTTAATATCCTCATTGAAAGCTTGCAATTGTGCAAACTGCATACATCTAGCTTCCTGAAACTCAGTGCAGTTATATCATCTACCAACTTGCTGGATGAATTGCTATGCTTGATTAGTTTATGTTAATCTGGAAGTTGAGCATTTAATTAAATGTTGTGTTGTATTATTTCTTTGATAACTAGGTACCATGTTCCCAGATCTTGGTTCAAACCATCAGGAAATACATTGGTGATCTTTGAGGAGAAAGGTGGAAGTCCTACAAAAATTAACTTCTCAAAAAGAAAAGTCTCAAGTGTTTGCGTGCATATCTCTGAAGATCATCCTTCCTTTGACCTTGAACACTTGCAAAAAAGCACAAATGGAGATAACAAAAACAAAGCAATTGTAAGGTTGAAATGTCCCAAGAGCACTCAAATATCAGGTGTCAAATTTGCCAGTTTTGGAGATCCGGTAGGAACTTGTGGATCGTACACAGCGGGAAAGTGCCATGATCCTAATTCGGTCTCCATGGTTGAAAAGGTAACATTATGTTGTTTCAAAGTTGTCAAATGTTGTTAAACGAGTGCATAATTGTAAGAGTGATGAATATAAAGCTTATACTAGTTAATGTTGCTCTTCAGGTGTGCCTAAATAAAAATGATTGCCAAGTGGAACTAAGCCAAGAGAACTTTGACATGGACTTATGTCCCGGTTTGGTGAAGAAACTTGCTGTTGAGGTCGTGTGTAGCTGAGTTATGGATCCTACATCTAATTTGAGCACAACATGTTCCTACACTCTAGTTGTAAAAGAGAATGTTGGCAGGGTTCCTCATTTCCTGGCTCCTGCCTGTTTGATGTTTCTTCAACTTGTTCGTCTCAAATTTTGATATACGTCGCTGTCAGTTAATGTAACAAAAGCAAGTACATTCAGAGTGGATTTTTATAATAGAATGATTGTGGAGCGCAAACCATTAAAACTTGCACACTGTCCAATTCAATTTGTATATGATCAAGTCCAGTCCAAGTCTCGTATATATTTTGCAATAGTTATTCAGAAGTTGAGAGGGGAATTGTGACGCGTAATAAACAATATTGCCTATTAAGAGATGATTGTTTTTGCTCTTCTTCACTAAATACTCCTCCCATGGTTAGAGAATTGAAGAGGAGTTGTGCCTCCTAATTGGGCCTTCAAATCATCTAAGCCGATTACAGTACTAATGATGCCTAAGCTCAACCCCTCAAATATGTATGTATATGCACACACTTAGTAATAAAAAAATAAGCCTTTGAAGCTCTTATTATTGAGATTGAGAGAGAGATTGAGAGAGGGGTGATTTTATTTTGAATGGTAAGAAGAGGAGGAGAAGGGTATAAGTGGAAGTGTTGAAAGTAAGACAATTGACTTGAAAAACTCACTACTCGGACAGATGAAGAAAAAAAAAGAGTTGTATGTATTGCTTATAATTTAGTTAATTAATTAGTAGAAAGAAAAAATTGTATATGAGATGTGAGAGAGAGAGAGAGAGAGAGAGAGAGAGAGAGAGAGAGTTGAGAGATGTTTTAGTTTTTGGCTTGAGAAGAAAATAGTGAAAAAGAGAAGGGCAGGGAAGAAGGAAAGGGTCGAACAAGTCTGCTCTGCTCCGCTCCGCTCCCAATCTCTCTTAATTCTTTCTTGTCTCCACAAATTTCTCCGCTCTGCCCACACTCTCCCCCTCCCCCCTCTTTCTCCTTTTCCCTCTCCCATCCATCCACTCCACAAATATCTGATTTTACTTCTTACTCATACATACATTCTTCCAAGACTCGACTCAATCTCTCTTGTTCATTGTTATAAGCCAACGCAATGGATTTGGACCAGTGGATATCAAAGGTGAAAGACGGCCAGCACTTGTCTGAAGACGAGCTTCAGCTTCTCTGTGAATACGTATCTACTTCTTCTTCCCTTTTTCTTTTCTTTCTTTTCCACCCTTCTTTTCCATTTTTCCAGGAAAATATATTGAATCTTATTTTAAGAAACGGAGACAATCAATCGGGAGAAGACCCTTTACCCTTGCATTTTGGTTTTGGGAGTTAGGGTTTTGCTTGTAACCTTTTTCTTTCTTTTTTGAATGTTAGCCTTTTGCTTCCGGGTTCTTTTTCTTTTTCCCTTTCAATTTCTTTTTGTGGGGCGGAGGGGGCGGGTTGGGTTCTTGGTGAAACTTTCGCAAGACCGTACTTACGGTTTTATGAACCTTACTCTCCCAACATATTCCTGAGGGTTTTGTAGCAGATGGGACTTTTTTCTAGGTTTATTTCCTGGTAGGATGTCTAATAAACTTAATAATTTGCGAATCTCCATTTTTTGGCTCTACAAGGAATTGAATAAGATGTTAGTTGCGCAGATGTGAGCCTCAGTATTCTACTTTTGCTGTTGCATCTTTGGTTCTGTGCGGCAGCTGCTCTTTCTAGTCACATAGTTGGATAACTTAGTCATGGCATCTTGTTAGTATAATATCCACGGCATTATCAAAGTCATGGTATCTAGTCCGGATGATCTTAGATCTTTTTCATTTTCCACATTTTCTTTTCTGGATTGATACAAATAATTTGAAAGCTAAACATAATCTGCTACTTTTCCTTCATTATACTCATATATAGATGGTAGTCAAATGCTGTGGAATTGGCAAACAACTATTTAGAGTAAGTGGGCAGAGGGCTTGTACAAACCTTCTCCTACTCCATCATTTTCTTCAATTTGGTAATGACTTAAGCGTTTATTTTCTTACCTCCACACGGAGATCCATAAATTTTCTTCATTTGACTTGGCGTAGAACTAAATTGTAAATATAGCTTACCTGAACATGCTTGCTGCAAAACTTTTAGACATGGGATAGTGCAGTTATATGTATTTTGTGGTCTTTCTTGCTGTGAGGCAGATGGTATTTAATAGTTTTAGCTGTTATACATCTAATTATTGCGGGTCTTTGTAATTCCCATGCAACATGTGATGTCTGCTACTCACTCGGGCTCATCCCTTTTGCTTAGGATGCTTGAATGTTGGCTATGTAGTACACTTTCTGCCTTGAACAGCATTGCTTGTACTAGTGGCTGAAGCCAACTGGATTTTGGGTGTGGGATGTTGATGTATTATATTTGATCCATGACTTGCATTATTAGCTCGGATTCTTGCTTGCTTGTCTTTTTAAGTACTTAGCTTAAGAAGCTAGACTATATGCTGATTCAGGGTGAGTGGTTCCTGATCACGCCTGTACTTTAATCCTTTCCTTTGCACGCTATTTTTAGTTGTTTGATGATATTTCCTTTATATTTTCCAAATTCCCAACGTTCTTAAGTTCCTAGTATATCCACTGTCTCTTTCTTCTCTCTTATGGATGCTTGGTTGTTCATTTGTTCTTAAATTTGATCTGATCCTCTGTTATTCAGGTAAAAGAGATTTTGATTGAGGAGTCAAATGTTCAGCCTGTGAACAGCCCAGTCACGGTTTGTGGGGATATCCATGGACAGTTTCATGATTTAATGAAACTTTTCCAGACTGGAGGTCATGTACCAGAGACAAATTACATTTTTATGGTAAATTGTGTAAAGTGGTTTGTCATGTGTCTATTTCTTCCTGCTTTACATCTATCGTAATTGCACTTTCTGCTGGCAGGGAGACTTTGTTGATCGTGGGTATAATAGTCTAGAAGTTTTTACCATCCTTCTACTTCTCAAAGCAAGGTATGCCAAATGTAGAGAGATTTTGTTTATTTAATTTGTTTATGCATTCATTTTCAAGTCAGTCACCACTCCTTTTCTGTCAAAGTGCCTTGGCATACAACAAATATGATGGAAAAAATGATAGACAAACCAAAAACCATTATTAATTTTTGGCTCCACCAATTTTACGTGGAACTTGGGGTAGTATATGCCTACAAAATTATGTTTCATGGACCTGAGCTATGATCTTCTATTAATTGCGTTTATTATAATTGATGATAGTTGAAGGTTGAGTTAATCTAAAATTTTTCTCCACTAGTACATTATGTCTATTTCTGTTTCAAATTAGAAGTCAAACTAATTCTTCCTATTTAGTTTATCCCCAAAAGATAAATCATTGACCATTTAAATCTGTTGGTTGCTTAGTTTCACAAACTACTGTTACAGAAATACAGAAAATTCTACTTGACACATTATTTCACTTAACAACCATAACTTTCCTTTCCACTTTTACTTTTTTATTATATCTAAATATACTTTTTGATAGCATAAGGGTTGAGGGCGTATAAGATGATACAATTTGTGGGTATAAACGTTTCTAATCTGGTTGCCACTGGAGCCACAATTTTAGATGGTTTCTGGTTGACCTGACCCTTTCGGCTAGTTATTTATTTCAATTCTGAATATGCTTGCAGATACCCTGCTAACATTACTCTCCTACGTGGAAATCATGAAAGCAGGCAACTAACACAGGTAACCAGTGTTGTAATCTATATTAATTATGTCTTTAGTCACACTAGTTGCTGGAAGAAAGTAGGCAAGTTGTCAATGGACTGCAATTATACATGAAAATTAGGTCATTGATCACACAGACAACTAATTATGGTAAAGCAGCCAGCAAAATAATCTCTTTGCACGACTGTTTTCTTAAGTGTGCAGATTGAAATAGAGTAGAGAAAAATGTGACTGTTCTTTTATTTTTTCTTTCTGGTTGGTGGGGTATGCTGCAAAAGATTTCACTTTTCTGAAATTGTATATTCTATGGAATGCATATCTTTTTCACTCTTTTTACTTGTCCTCTAGTTGCAGACCTAGAATTTCATCTCATAAGTTCATCTCCCCTCTTCGAGGAAGGTGCTTCACCTGTTGCTGCCTGTGACTGGCTGGCAGAATCATATGATTTACAGAACATGGATATTCATGGAGATGATCACTTCATGCATTCCTTCTTAAATTTGGTTAGCAGGGCATTTTGAGAATCATTGCATAATTTGTAATTGTGGGTTCTGAGAATTGGTAGGCCTCATTTGAAAGTAGATATTGCTCTTTGTCATCTCATGCTAAGGCAAACTTGAAACATTTTTTGCTATGTATTCATATAGTGCCTTCTCACAATGAGGGCCTTTCTCTATATTAAACTCTGAAGGCTCTTTATGCTGGCTTTTGACTTTTTTTATCCTTTTTTAGATGTTTGTGAACTTGGTGAGATTCATTTTTTTTTTCTTTAGATGTTTGCAACTTTTTGCCCAGAACTTTAGCTGGATTCCTTGGAGGAAATCATAAACTACCTCGTAATATGTGGTTTTCAGCTGTGATGCTGTGCCTTATTACTTGGGCTTTCTTATTCTTAAATGCCATACACTCCTTAAGTTAGTGTGTTTTTATTGTGCCTTGATCTTACTTCTCTGATTTTTATGGTTATGATAAATGTGGATTTCTTGTGTTGAATGTGTTTACCTTCCTTTGGATGAAAATTGTTGGGCAGGTTGGTGACACTTGTCATCTTTAGTCTCACTAAAAGGGCAACCATGATTTATGACAAGATCATCCTCATGACCACTAAGTTCCAGTTGCTAATACATTTTTACTTGCTTGTCCTTGGTAGGTTTACGGATTCTATGATGAATGCCAAAGGAAGTATGGGAATGCTAATGCTTGGCGTTATTGCACAGATGTTTTTGACTATCTAACTCTGTCAGCCATTATTGATGGCACAGTATGCATCCCTGCTTCTCTCTTGCTGAATTACCATTTAAGTATGAAGCTATATTTATGCCATTCCAACCAAGTCTTCCTAGTTTCTTAAACACTTGTTTGGTTCGGGTAAAAAATGGATGTATAAGAAAAGTGGAAGTAAAAAAGGATATATAAGAAAAAGTTTCATGTTTGGTTAGGGAAAATAAATGGTGTTGTGGATGTATATGGAACCCCTCTAGAGCCCTAAAGTATAACACTAAAAAGACAAAAAAGTACCAATTTTATTTTGATTAATATATTACCTATTATAAAAGAAGATTTCTTTTCCTTCCCAATTTGTTTTCCTCGTACCAAACAAGGGAAAGATTTGAGGTTTACTTCCTTGTCAAACAACTTAAAGAAGAAATTCTTTACCTTACCCCGTACTCCCTTTCCTCCCATTGAACCAAATGATGCTTAATTTCCTTGGTAGGGAACTGGAAGAACTTTTGATTGTTGGAAGATCTAACTTATAGAAATTTTATTGTTACCGTTATTGCTCCCTGCGTCAGCCTGCAGTTATAAGGCACTGACCTTTTTTTTATGCCAGGTTCTTTGCGTACATGGTGGCCTATCTCCTGATATTAGAACTATCGATCAGGTTAGCTCGTTATCATTTTCTGAATAAGCTTTTTCTTATTTTTCATATTCGTTGCAAGAACTTGTAATGATATACGTGTTGGATAATCTGCAGTGTGTGTGCTAGCATGTTTTCTTTGGATATATATTGTTGAACATGTCATGCATATTTCATTACCTGTTGTGGTTCAGTATGCTTCATCATAAACATATGGTTTCATAGTTCAGAATGGAATACTTTTTATGTTCTTTGTGGAGTTTTTCCTTCTAAATTGGGATTTAATTATATGGATCTGATCTTTGTTCTCCTGTTTGTGCTTTAAAGAACTGGTGCTAGTACATCAAAATCAAATAATGTTTGCTTCTTGTTTCTTGTCAGATTCGGGTCATTGAGCGGAATTGTGAGATTCCCCATGAAGGGCCCTTCTGTGACTTAATGTGGAGTGATCCTGAAGATATTGAGACATGGGCTGTGAGTCCTCGAGGAGCTGGCTGGCTTTTTGGGTCCAGGGTTACATCTGAGGTGAGTCAACAAGATCTCTGTGATAATGCTTTTATACAAAGCTTTTGAGATTGCTTTATTGATGAGAAGATTACATAAGGAAAAGCCTAAATTGCTTTATTGATGTTTGCTCAACTAGCTTGGCAGTATGAGAAGTCATGCTAAAATAGTTACTGTTTTTTGCAGTTCAATCATATCAACAAACTTGATCTAGTTTGTCGGGCCCACCAACTTGTTCAAGAAGGCCTAAAGTATATGTTTCAAGATAAAGGGCTTGTGACTGTGAGTTGCTAATTCTTGATCATGGACTATTATATGGTATATCAGGACCAGAGAGTATCTTGTGTCCTCATTGTTGCATTACGAACTATGCAGGTGTGGTCTGCACCAAATTATTGTTATCGCTGTGGAAACGTGGCATCAATATTGAGCTTCAATGAGAATATGGTAGGAGTGCACAACTAACATGTTGCTCTCAGTCTATTATGGGTGTATATGTTTATTCATCTATCTTGGTATTCTACTGGTAACATGATCCTGATGATGTTTATTCTATGACTTTGAGGAATTATCTGAAAACTTTCTGCAAATTGAGAAGCATGCCTGTCCATGTCTACAGTTACTTTCTTGCTTTCACATTTTCTGATCAATTTTAGAAGGCTACTCTTTTTTAGCTTAGTTTGATATCATCTTACTGTTGTGTAAGCCTGGGTTGGCATGAAAGTGTCACGAAACTGAACGCCAGTACTTTGATAATGCAACTCCTCGATTAGACGAGAACTGCTTTCATGGAACTTGATCATGTTTTGTTTCCATCTTTCTGTACTTTAGGAGAGAGAAGTGAAGTTTTTCACAGAGACCGAAGAAAACAACCAGATGCGAGGACCAAGAACTGGAGTACCTTATTTTCTTTGAGTGAAGTTTGATTTCAAGAATTGAGGTATGATGTTGGTGCTTACAACTGTACTGCTTCAAGTGGAGGAGAGTAAAGGAAGAAGAATGAAATACTTGGATGAAGGAACCTCCAGCTGTCCGAACTGGCCAGGATGCCCTGCTGCTTTTATATATTCTTGATATGTATCCCAAAGAGCTTGGTGTTTATTGTCATTTTGCTGTTACCTTCATTGTTTAGATAAAATGATAAGTTTCAAATGAACTCATTCAGGATTGATCATAACTTAGAATCATTCCGCTGATGCTGGAGTATAAAAATATTGGAAGCCTTGCTAACATGAGCTAGATTGATTTTGATGCTCACCTGCATGAATTGGTCGGGCAGTGTGCTTGACCTTTAGAAATTTGGTGGCAGCAAATGTTATGTTCTCTGGATTTTCTAATATGGGAAGAACAAGGGGGTCAGAAATGGTGGCATAGTGAATCAGGAAGATTCTGTTTGTAACAAAAACCATCAAGTGTCCAGAAGATGTTGTGAAGGGTGTGGACTTGTGGTATGAGGATAATGGTTGAAGGTATAATGTGGAAAGTGGTAGTAATTGTGCAACTACTAGTAGTAGTGTTGCTGCCTGTCTCGGAATTAAAGCGTTTCTGTCTGTAATCATGCAATGCCTTTCCTTTCCTGCAAACTTAGTATGAATGAATGAATGAATGTCCCTCTTCAAACTTCATAAATCACAATAATTCACAAAACGGATTTGAGAATTTTGACTGATGTACCGGGCCGAGCCACCCCGGCCCATTTTTTGTTGTGAATTAGGCCTGGCCCATGTATCGTATGTATCTATATTTAGGGTAAATTACAATTACTTGTCCTAAGGTTTGCCGTAATTATAAATATTTTTTTATTATTTGAAAAATTACAAATACCTTATTGATATTTGATAAAATTATGTAATTCTTGGATAGAGGTATAGAAATATTAATTTTACCTTTATTGTATTTTTTTATTTTTTAAAAAAAATTAAAATTTTATAAAAATATCGAAAGGGATGGATAAAAAAAATTTAAAAATTATAAAAAAAATTATTCCCTTAATCAATAAAAAAAATATTTTTAAAAAAATATATATATAATTATAATTTTTAATTTATAAAGGTATTTTGGTCAGTTCATTATAAAAAATTAATAGATTGAGATAATTGTTAGATAATCGTTAAAATTAGAAGGTATTTATAATTTTTCAAACTGAGGGGAATTCGTAATTATGCTAAATTCAGGGAGGTAGATGTAATCTACCTTTATATTTAATTCAAGGAAGAAAACGCCACAACTATACATACATTAGCAACACAAGACACTGTGTGCCGACGGAGCGGGTGGAGCCTCGCCGTCGCTGTCTCCGGTAAGCTCTTCGCCGCCGGTATTTCCTTTTCTGATGCCTATAACACCCAATTTACAGACCACCAGATTTATTTGTTTCGTAACTTCCATTGATGTATAGGTGCTGATCGGACTCTGAGCTCTCTCAACCCCAATTCCTGCTACCCCTTGTGTTGTTCTAAATTCTTAATTACTTTCCCCTTTTCTCTCCCTAACATCTCTACTTCTTTCATAATACTATCTCCATCTCAATACTCATTTCATCCCCATTTCGTTGCACTCACTCTCAACGAATGCTACTCGCATATATACTTCTGTTTGGGTATTCGACTGCCATATACAGAATGTTATTGAGCGGTACTGTCTACTTCTCTTTTTAAGTGTTGGAAGAGCTCTATGTTTGAATTATTATTGGAGTCTCGTTGTGCTTTTCCCCATTGGCTACCTCCTAAGCTGTAATATGGACCTTGCCGAGTTTCTATCATGCCATATTTTTTTTATTACTAGTTATGCCTAGGTATAAATTTGTAAAGGCACTTTATACTTTCACCATTCATGTTCTCTCCTGCCAATAAGATTGCTTTCCTTCACTGTAGCTTTTAACCTTGTTTTTCTTCCTTACTGTTAATCATTTCAATTGTTGATTCAGATGGAGGCGGTCTGTCTTAACAGTGAACCACTTTTTGGGGAAGGTGATCAATATGAAGATGAAGGAGACTGTTCAATGTTGGAACATAGGGATGAAGCTCATGAAATGCAATTAAAAAAGGAATTTTTGCCGCCTACTGTGGGATTGGAGTTTGAGTCTTTTGATGAAGCTTATGACTTCTATAATGTCTATGCCAAGGAACAAGGATTTGGGATCAGAGTGAGTAATTCATGGTTCCGATCAAAAAGAAGGGAGAGGTACAGAGCAAAACTCAGCTGTAGCAGTGCTGGTTTCAAGAAAAAAAGTGATGCGAACAATCCAAGGCCTGAAACAAGGACGGGATGTCCTGCAATGGTAATTATTAAGCTTGTGGAGTCTAAAAGGTGGAGAATAGTCGAGGTTGAGCTTGATCACAATCACCCAGTGAGCCCTGAAGTTAAACGTTTCTATAAGTCACATAGAAAGATGTTTCTTGCTGCCAAGAAGGGACAGCCATCTCAGCCCATAAAAGAAATACACACTATTAAGTTATACTGGACAGCTGTTGTGGATGCTATATGTAATGGGCACTCTAAGACAGATGAGAGAGTTGATAGAAATCCCACTAATCACTCAAAGCATCTAGAGCTCAAAGAGGGGGATGCACCTGCAGTATATAATTTCTTTTGTCGTATGAAGCTGACAAATCCAAACTTTTTTTATCTGATGGATCTTGACGCTGAAGGGCATTTGAACAATGTGTTCTTTGCTGATGCTAGGTCTAGGATTGCTTATAATTACTTCTCAGACACTGTCACAATCGATACAACAAGCTTGACAAACAAGTATGAGATTCCTTTAATTTCATTTGTGGGAATAAACCACCATGGACAATCTGTCTTATTGGGATGTGGCTTCCTCGGGCATGAGTCTGTGGAGTATTTTGTTTGGATGTTTAGAGCCTGGCTTACATGTATGCAGGGGCGACATCCACAAGTTATTGTTACTGATCAGTCGAAACCCTTGGATATAGCAGTTTCTGAGGTTTTTCCTCAGGCCCGTCATTGTTATTGTTTGTCCTATATCATGCATCGAGTTCCTGAGAAATTGGGTGGATTGACTGGGTTTGAAACAATCAAGAGGCAACTGAATAAAGCAGTGTATGATTCCTTGAAGATATCTGAGTTCGAAATTTTCTGGGCTGAGATGATTAATCAACACAGCCTCGTGGACAATAAATGGCTTCAGTTATTGTATGCAGGCCGACAAAGATGGGTGCCAGTTTACTTAAAAGATATTTCTTTTGTAGGGATACTCCTGATCAATGATTCTGAGTGCTCCAGTGCATTTTTTGACGGTTATGTACACAAACATACATCTTTCAAAGAATTCCTCGACAAGTATGATCTGGCTTTACAAAGAAAGCATTTGAAAGAAGCCATGGAAGATTTTGAGTCCAGGAATTCAAGTTTTGAGTTGAAAACAAAATCAAATTTCGAGTTGCAGCTGTCGAAGGTGTATACCAAGGGAATGTTTAAGAAATGCCAAATTGAAGTTGAGGGGATGTATTCTTGTTTCAACACAAAGCAAGTGAACTCTGACGGCCCAATCATGACATTTGTTGTCAAAGAACGAAAAGAGGTTGAAGGAAATGATAAGGAGGTCAAACATTATGAGGTTCTGTATGAGGCAACTCAAATTGACGTACGCTGCATTTGTAGTTTGTTCAATTTCAAAGGTTTCTTGTGTAGGCATGCATTAAGTGTTCTTAATTATAATGGAGTAGAAGAAATACCATTGCAGTACATTCTGTCTCGTTGGAGTATAGATTATAAGCGTAACTTTCCATTAGATGCTGGATTTGGTGATGCTGATGTGGATAGTCCTTTGCAATGGTATAATCATCTGTTTAGACGTTCTCTTCAACTTCTTGAAGAGGGAGCACAGTCTCAAGAACATTACCAAGCTGTAACGCGAGAACTGGATACTTTAATGACTAAATTTAGTCTAGTGGACAAAAGATTTATGTGACTAACCTAACAAAGTCCGTGTACAGTTTGGTGTCTATATGTTCTTTTAGTATCATTTGTCTCTTATACTGAAATGTCGGCATTGAAATGCTTCGAAGCTGGCATATTATTTCGTGATTGACAAATGAAAGTGAACTGTTCTGACTTCATTCTCTTTCCTCTGATTTATAATGATAAGTACTTGGCCTGTATACTAGCATCTATTATTGTCTTGTTTGGGCTGAGTTCCAACTCTTTCTGTTTATCGCTCAGTTTTTCCTTTACAATATATATCTTACTACATCTAAGACAAGTAGTCTTCTTTGAAGTATATCGAGAAATGGGAATGCATTTGCCTAAAATGGGAAGAAAGCAGGGTACCTTGCCACAATGCTATTGCTGCTGTTGAACTTACTTCACCAGGAAAAGCATAGCATGTATGAGGATTGCTGAGGACACACTTGGGTTTGATAGGTAGTACGGTGTATGATTATTGGCTCCAATAGTTACTGCTTCAACATATTATGAGTTGATACATCCAACTTGTGGGGAAAGCAGGTGAGGTGCACTGAGGATCAGGATCCAGATAACTTGAGATGTACACCTGACCTTGTGTTTATGTGTAATCACTTGTATTGTTGACCTTGAGTTTGGTGTAAGATGCATAAATCAGGATTCAGGATTTTGATGAGTTGGGGTTTGGGGTTTATAGTAAGCTAGCTTATCAGGCAGAGAGACCTTTTTCTTTCAGGTAAATGAATTGGTTTATTTTATTTCAATTTCTCAAGCAAATCTTGGGCTCAGTCATTTACATCATTACCAACATTGTCATTTTTGGTAATGACTTTTTTTAATCAGTTAAAATTATGGTTTTTTCCGCTAAATTATTTTGTTTACACAATTGTTAAAATATGAATCTTGCAACAAAATTAGAATTGAAAATTTTGAAATCTTGTAGGCTCAATATTTTCTCAAATAAATTGGAAATAAGCAGTGATGGTGTAAAAACAAAAAACAAGCAAAAGATCCACTATGTTTGAAATAAAGGGCCAAATACAGCACAAATATCAATGTTTTAAATTTTACTTAATTTTAGATCAACAGGTTAGATATAATTATGATTATTTTTCAGTACCAATATTTATACATATGGTTATTATTATTAATATATATATATAAATATATATATATATAAATATAATTTCCCCAAATTTTTTTTAAAAAAAAAGCATGAAACGTAATTTTGCTCTATTTTGAAAAATATAAGAAGGGTTTTTGCTAAATTTTCTCTTTTATTTTTTTCAGGTATGTTTTTGAAAATATTTCTATTATTACAGGGGTTAAAATTGCATTTCATTTTCTACAGTGATTAGTGTTTATTACCAAACTGTCCTACCTACCAATTCCAAAGGTCCTAACTTGCTCTCAATCTCAAGAGGGGTTGGGCTGTGGTTGTTGAGTTGAGTTGAGCTGAGCTGCGCTGACTGAGCACGCACGACTTCCAGTGCCCAACTACCAGCAGCATCAGCAAGTAAACAATTGTAGCGCAAAGGTTTCCGGTGAAACCCAATGTCTGTGATCAGCTGCAAAGCGGCGGTGGCATGGGCCGCTGGAGAACCATTGGTGATAGAAGAGGTGGAGCTCAGCCCGCCTCGCCCCATGGAGATCCGCATTAAAGTATTTTGCACTTCGCTTTGCCGCAGCGACGTCACCGCTTGGCTCTCCCAGGTCTTTCAGTGTTTTGTAACTTGTAATCTCCACCTTCTTCCTCTGTCTCTGTGTAGTTGACATCCTGTGCAGTTACTCTGCTTAATACCGATAGCTAATGCTCAATTTTAGAAGGCTTCACATTTCTGCTGATCAACTCAGTTGCTTGGACATGCTCTGTACCAAGCGTGAAATGGTGTATTGGGATTAAATATAAAGCAGCCAGATTCAATGACATCATGCGTGTTTGCTTGCCTTGCATTGTTCCCCTGTTTACAGGCTTAAGATCATGAGGGAATTTGTCAAGTCAAATATGTGCACATGTCATTTGTCTTGTTTCCTAGATCTTTAAGAGCAGAGAAAACGTGCTATATTTGTCACCTTTTTTCTTGTATTGTATGTATTCTTTTTTCTTATTCTTCTCCTTGGATCCTGTACCAATACTTTAATTTTGGATGTTTGCTACCTTTGCTGCATATCTGGAGTTTGCATCTTTGTTAAGCTTAGTACAATCTTCTCTGTGCCAAAAATAAATAAAAGAGGAAAAAACTGACTCCAGATCTACCTATATTTTTTTTTTCTGTTTTTGCAGGCACAACCACAAATATATCCTCGAATATTTGGCCATGAAGCATCAGGGTAACTTCTATATGTTCTTCCGCAATACATTTTTTTCTGACCAAATTATAAACTACCTAGGGTCTTTATCTCATAATTACATTTTGTTGTGACTGGAAAGAAGCTTGGTGCATTTTGTTATGAAATTATAATTCCTTATCTGGAACCATTCTGACTTGTATGATTGTGAATTAGGTCGGAGTTCTCTTTTCCTTATTAGATGCAACTGTCAAGAATGTTATTATTATTCAGTAACTTCAGATTAATGGTTTGTTTCTTGTGACATGAAAATTGCATAGTTGCTTAAGGTTGCTCCTCTCAACTCTGGCTTACATTTTTATTTTACTTCAGATGAGATCTAGAACATGGATAATAGGAATACTAAAATACAAAACCTCTTACTAATGCTTTGTTCCCTTCCCCAATGGTGACCATGCGAAACTTGCAAATGCAATTTTGTAGGATTGTTGAGAGTGTGGGTGAAGGAGTGACCGAGTTTGAAGAGGGGGACCATGTGCTTACTTTATTTACAGGAGAATGTATGAGATGCAGGCAATGTGCCTCAGGTAAAAGCAATATTTGCCAAGTATTGGGGTTGGAACGCCAAGGTGTAATGCACAGTGACAAGCAAACACGCTTCTCAATAAGGGGAAAGCCCATATATCACTATTGCGCTGTTTCAAGTTTCAGTGAATACACAGTTGTGCACTCTGGATGTGCTGTGAAGATTAGCTCAGTTGCACCTTTGGAGAAAATATGCCTTCTCAGTTGTGGAGTTGCAGCAGGTACTGCTGTTACTTCGTTTCCTCATATCTTGATATAAATTGTGAAGGATTGTCTAGACTTATAATCATTATATTTTTCCCATTATTGTTGTACTTCGCTAGGTTTTAGTGGTACTTCGATGCTGGAAAATACTTGTTAAACATGTGGAAATCTGCAGCACCAGGCTTAAGATGCATTTATTCTATTACAAATGTTGATTTTTAAATTATTGCAAAGCTATCTCAATGTGCATCACAACAGGTTTAGGTGCAGCTTGGAAAGTTGCTAATATCTCAGAAGGATCAACTGTGGTCATTTTTGGTCTTGGAACTGTAGGCCTTTCTGTGAGTTGCTGACTTTGTATTACTTCGACTATTATAATCTATTTATTTTTCCTATGAAGACTCCAAATCCTGGTTTTTTTAATCAAGATTCCCGCTTTGCTTCTTCACGTTTGAATAGGTTGCACAAGGTGCTAAACTGAGGGGAGCATCTCGAATAATTGGTGTTGACACAAATCCAGAGAAGAGTGAAAGAGGTTTTGAATCCTTTTGTTTTGATATTTATGAGTTAAATGACATAAAATGCTTAGAAGATATTCTAGGATGGTCATTTTGCTCATCAATTGTGCAGGAAAGGATTTTGGAGTAACAGACTTTCTGAACCCAAAAGAATATGATCAACCAATTCATCAGGTTTGTATGATAAGCATTTCCAGAACAGAATTCCATTCCATGACTGTAAACCGACAAGTCAAAATAAACAGGCTTGCGAAAGTATTCTTGGTCTTGTGCTCTCAAACTGTAAATCTAAATTGTGCATGCTGAATCCTTTTCCAGGTTATTAACCGTATTACTGATGGTGGGGCAGACTATGCATTTGAGTGTGTCGGAGATACTGGAATGATTAACACAGCTTTACAGTCTTGTTGCAGTGTAAAATCCTGGACACCAATGGTTCATTCTTAGTCAACTTATTCTTTGAATTTGGGCATCAGTTTACTAAAATGTCTTGCGGGTATCAGGGTTGGGGTTTGACTGTGACCCTAGGTGTGCCCAAAGAGAAGCCAGAAATAGCAGCTCACTATGGATTGTTTCTTACTGGAAGAACACTCACAGGATCCCTTTTTGGTGGATGGAAACCAAAATCTGATCTTCCTTCACTTGTTGATATGTACCTAAGGAAGGTAAGAAACAACATTGACCACGTAAAATATTTGCATCTAAATTTAAATGCAACAGTTGTATGCTGATTTCATATTCATCCTTTTCACCTTGGACTTGGAATTATATTTGGTGCTGTTGTCCATTTAGGCTGGTGTACAGTGTTCCCAGACACGGGAATAGGATCTCCACTAAACTCTCAGTCGCACTTGGCTGGCTTTATGACGTTGGGGTTTACAGTTTACTGTTTGTACAGTGTTAAAAATAAACTTGGGTACATTTAGGTCTCTAAAGCTCCAAAACAACACCAATACTTTCACTTTCAAATAGATTTTCTCTCCAGGTGTCACCCCCTCTCACCAATCTCTTAAGACACTGAATAATCTCAAGTCTATAAATATGTAGATATCAGGATACCTCTGCCCATTACACTGAATGATTTCAACTGTATAAATATGTAGATATCAGGACACTGGAATTGCAAAGATTCCTTGTTACTTCATAGTGTGTCAACTTAAGCTATCTGAACATGTATATATATTTTTGTGGGGCCAACAACCCCAATGTGCAGCGCCGGGAATGTTGTATGATCAACACTTATGTGGTTGACCTCATTGTAATTTCTATCTGCAGGAAATTAAGATTGATGACTACATTACACACAATCTGATGCTTGAAGATATAAACGAGGCATTCGACTTAATGAGAGAAGGAAAATGCTTGCGCTGTGTCATCCAAATGCCAATGTAGGGAGTAATCTATAACTGTGAAGTGTTCAACATAGTGTGTCCCTGAAATTTTGTGCAGATTTCACCCAATTATTCATTCCTACTGCTTGAACTTGATTAAATAAAAGATTTTGTAGATGTATTGTTTCTGTGCTGAGTACTATGTAATCTTTGTTGATAGTTGTCCTCCAGACAACTCTCAACAAAGAAAATAGGTTCTGTCCCCCAAAAATTTGGAATTTGAATTCGTTGAGAGTATGACATTGGTTTGTACTTTTAATCCAACTACCTAAGTTTTGAATTCTCACTCTAATTTTATGTCCAATACGCTTTCCTGATGCTTTGCTCAGTAAAGATTTATGCTTGTTTTTGTATTGTTTTTATGGTATGTGTACAGAATGAAGTTCAACTACCAAAGAATAACTATTGGAAACAGGAAGTAAAAAAAAGATTCTACAAAAACATTTGATCTTGTTTGAAATTAATGCCAAGATAAGCTGATACGAACAAGTTCCTTAAGCTTAACTGAGGATGTTTCTAATATTAATTTTCGAGTAATTGTCAGCACAAATATGGCTGTTTACGAAATCGTCCTGTTTGTTTTTAATCTTTACCATTTGAAATTCGAATTAAACAGAAATTAGGTCAACAGCAGTTGTGTGCAGAAGACACCTGCAATCCAACATACTACAATTTATCAACACATGGAACTTGCAGAAGCTTATAGTATGGTTGCTTGAAAAGAAACAGAATGCTGTTGACCAGCATCTTCCCTGCTGCATCTCATGTCAAACTTAATTTATGTTGATGATGTCAATATAGACTTATCCGTCAACAAGTTGGCTGGGAAGATATGAGGCTGTGATTACTTAGCTGACCTACCTCTCTCGCATCGACTTATACTGCCATCATCATTATTAGGTAAGAGAGGTGACAACTTTTCCTACCCAACAGTTGTACATACATACACCGGATAAATAGACAAGAAACAATGTCATTCCATCCAACCTTTAAATTGGGATCAACTTTCGCTGCTGTTAGGTTTTCTTGTACTATTCAATAACTGATTCCACGACTAAGTAATAGTGTCATCAATACAAGTTTGATGCCTGACCATTTAGGTAACAAGAAGTGAGATTCAGATAAAGAGTGAGTAATGGCAGACCACCAAAGAATACACCCATTGGTGGCCAATGTGGAAGCACCGCCACCTACACGGGCTCCAGCGCCTCGAGGCTCGTTAGTAAGATCAGACAAAGGTGATCCAGGGCAACTTCAAGTTCCATTAGGACACGCTGTTGCAGCAATGCCGCCTGCTCTGAAACCCCCAAAAAGGAGAAATTGTTGGTGCAAATGCCTGTGTTGGACACTCAGCCTCCTCATCCTCCTGCTGGTCATTGTTGGAGCCACTGTAGGCATTCTTTACCTTGTATTTCAACCCAAGCTTCCCAAATACTCAGTTGACAATCTCAGGATATCAGATTTGACTCTGAACTTCGACTTGAGCCTTTACGCAAGGTTCAATGTGAGGATCACTGCTGAAAACCCAAATAAAAAGATTGGAATCTACTATGAGAAAGGGAGCCGTTTGAGTGTGTGGTACAAAAACACAAATCTCTGTCAAGGATCAATCCCCAAATTCTACCAAGGGCACCAGAATAGGACAGTGTTGAATGTGGCCTTGACAGGCCAAAATCAATACGGGAGGACTCTACTGGAGGCATTGCAGGAGCAGCAACAGACTGGAAGGATTCCGCTGGATCTCAAGATAGATGTACCCGTGAGCATTAAACTCAGGAAGCTCAAGCTGAAGAAGGTGAGGGTAGTCGGCACCTGCATGCTGATTGTCGATAGCTTATCTACTGATAGTTTAATCAACATTAAAGCCAGTACCTGTAATTTTGGACTAAAGCTCTGAAGGCTTTATCGTTCATCGTGATCTGATTCTTTTGTTAAACTTCAGCTGGCTCTTCAATTTTTTTTTTCCCAGTCTACCCATATGTGGGGAATACATCTTGTTCTTCAATTTGACAAAAAACAGTAGTTTTACCATGTTCATTAGTACAACATTTACTCCCCCAAAAAGTTTCACTTTCTTCTTGGCTTTGCCATCAGGAAAAAAATTTACCAATACAAGCTTCCTAAAAGACTTGTACAAGCTGGCCCGACTTTTTGGTATTAAATGGGCATGCAGATTCAAGAGTAAGCTGAGCATAGCATATAATGGCACGAATCGTCTTGTCACTCATGATGGCCTGAGGCATCTTGGCACTACTGATAGTAGAATATTCTGCTAATTTCAAATGAGAAATCAATAGGATGTTTAGAAGGAATGTTGCACTACAATATTAACATACAAAGTAGGAAGAGAACATGGCACCATCGCATAACTAAAAATGAGAATATTGAAGACGAGCCTGCATACAGTACTATCCCTTTGCAAACCCAACATAGCTTCACAGCTTGAAGATCCTAAAGGTTTTCTTGGATGCTCACTGGTAGAAAGATAAGGCATCTACCCATGCTCATAATTAAGTCACTAAAGATGATGGTGAATCGGTGATCCTCTTCAACTAGAGACACCCTCTAATAAACAGGATTGCATATATTACATCAAAATCTAACTTACCTACACAACCACATCTTCAAAATGTAAGGGGAATCACACTCAAAAAAACTAGAAGCACAATGTACCCTGAGGATAATAAATGTAATCATCTGACCATAGTTTAGTTTCGTGCACGCATTTCAAGAACTGGAGGGGGGATGGAAAACACCCTCTTCCAACAGGTACAGAAGCCCGCAAGCACACACTAGTCACCAATTAGTGCCCGAGGTCTGTGCTCTATAACAGACAGAGACATTCCTGTCTGCGAAACAGCCCGGACAAAAGCCATGTTTGCCGTTATAGTTGGAGCATACCAATAATCACCTGTGCCAAAAACCACTTTGTTCTTCAACGCCAATTTTCGGGTCGTCGGAAGGCTCATCAGTCGCGTTGATGGGCAATCAGGCACTACCCTGGGCCAGTTATTTCACTAGTTAGTAACAAATAGAGATGGATGAAGCAATAAGAACAAGGTAATAGGTAGACTCATAAATAATGGTTATCGGCCTTTTGATTTCCTATTATACTTCTTCTAGAACGGCAAAAGGTCCCTTCTTTATGAAGCCACAAGCTTTTCAATTTGCAAAATCCTTTTTCATTTTTGCACTAACCGGATAAGGTTGGATTATATTGTCTGCTTGAAGAGTTGAACCAATGGGTCAAATTAACAATATGCAGGAAACTAAGAGTCAAAGAACTCACTTCAGAAACTTCAGAAAGTATTCAGCTCTAAGTTTCTCATTAGGTCCACCAAACATTGTGACAAGCTCCTGAAACTCTGAACGAACACTTTCACATATAATTCCTCGTTTTCCTGATATGACACTCAACAATTCACTGTGGATTGGGTTCTGATTTTCAGAGTCGACCTGGCATAAGATGATCAAGCATCAGCACATGAAGGTACAGTTCAGAAGATTCTACACAAGCCAAGATCCAGCTAAATTCACCTACTTAGAGATCTTTACTTTGTTAGAATTCAAAAACATTTAATTGATATTTTCAACATGAAAATTTCTTGAAAACGGCAATGGCAAGAAATGAAAAAGAGATCACCAGGCCCATGATCTGATCATCACTGGAACTAATATGGGGTATTAGGAAAAGCTAATTCAAATATTAAAATTAGTTACTGTAGCTAATTCTAATATTAAAATCAGTTACTATTGCTGCTACTCACAGTTACTATATCACAGCATGGCAACAAAAATATACTAGCATATTCAGTTGATCTCTCCTTTTTGAGTTATAATGCATTTATTTCTTGAGCTACTGTGTAAGCATAAAGTCTTTGATGCTAATATACAATGTTAAACGGAAGGAAGAGATTCACGATGGAACAGTTTAAGACAAAATTAGATGCATGTATAATCCTGCATCCACAAGTTTGTTATTGTTGATGAATGATAAACACTGCATAATGCATATAACATATTCCGTAAAAGGCTTTTAGATTAGCTCTCAGTATATTGTTTTTCCCTAAGGAGACAGCAGCATAGATGATACCCTGAAAAAAGATAAGCGAATTTCAACACAATGACTAACATATAGTTAGCCACTGACTATTACCTGGGCAATCACAAAGTCGTAGTTACCCTTAAACCGACCTCTTATTTCACTCTCTGGCGTAGCCAAAAGTTTTGCTGTCCTGCCATTACTAATTCCTGAGACAACTGCAACCATTGCCGTCGTGTCAAAATTAACCAACTTGGCATCAACATCTCTCCACGACTGCTTCAGAAATCCAACATCAAGCTCTACATTATCCAAAGAGCAGCACCAGCACTTCATTCCAGAAACAAGAGACTGTAAGGATGTTCCTAGATGGAAATCAGAGCATACATCGCATTTCTTGCAGGAGATATGGCCATCCATCCTTGCAGGCTGGGGAATATTTTTCTCCATCCCACAAACATCTTGGTCAACCTCTATTTGGAATACACACGCATCAGGAAACAACCTACCAAGAACCACATTAGTCCAGTTGTCCTCCAATTCCAACTCTTCATAGCAAAAAGGCTCCAATTTCAAGTCCACAGCTCGATATTGGCATCTAACCTTCTGATAAACATTATCATCAAGACCATTGGAACAGAAAAGCACAACGGACGAGGGCTTGAGCGTTACAGGGGACTCACGCGCAGCATCAATAACTTGCTGAATTTTTTTCTTTAAGCCCTTGTTTTTATCAGAAACACCGCCATCCCAGGAAATGTATCTGGGGTTTCTATCAGAGACAATAAACCAAACAGGACTCCCATTCAGAGAACAAACAATATCGACGTAAATGCTATGCAAAGGGGACAAAATAATGGGCTTGCAAACACGTGATACTCCAGTTATGCACGGTTGCTGAAGGACGTGCACCACAGCCTCCAGGTGACCGATATTGGAACTGCCATACAAAATTTGCGAGGATTTTAGAACATAAGCGGTGGAAATTTTCTCCAATCGGTGGTAACGGTGCAAGAAGGGGAATAAGAAGGAACCTGAGAGGAGAAGAGGGATGAAAAGTGGCGGAGAGGCGGTGGAGAAAGGTGAGCTCGGAGTGGATTAATCGGAAGAGGGTGGTCTTCGGGGAGGAAGAAAGCTTAGGTCTGCTTATGCGATGAAGTCGATCAGTGAGGGCAATGCACCTCCTCTTGGCATCTTCGACTGCTGAGGCGAAGGCGACGGCGACGCGTTCTCTCTCTTCCATCTTCTACGATGACAGACAGTAGTGATATAAGAGGTGGGGTTCGGCATAAAACTGAGTTTGGAATGCGGAGGGAGCAAGAGGAGGAGGAGGACGACGAAGAGGGTCGTTCTGACTCAGAAAGAAATATATGTAGTATGTAAGTGGCTCAAGAAAAGAAGTGAAAATGGAAATGGGCAGTGTGCAAATTCTGTCTTCTTCGTGTTTAGTTAGTTTCTTGATGCATCTGATCTGATTGCTGGGGCGATTCGTATCGTATACAATTTTGAGGGATAACTCCATTTCTTAGTAGTGTGACTCTGAATTATTTCACCGACACTTCATCCGCCTTCCAATCCTAAGTCCTAACTACTTTTCTCCATTGTGTTTGGTCTCTCTAAGGACGACACTACACAACCAGGTTATTGTTTTCGGTTCTTGATTTGTCTTCAACTCACTTTTTGTTCTTGGAGAAAATAATAAGCCTAACCTAGTGCAATCTTTTAAAGTGCACATGATTTTTACAAATCTCCCTCCATCAAACAATTGTCAACTTCCCTTTATCATCAGCTGAAAATGTTACAAATTATTTTGTTACTGTAGCAAAATAAATGCATTCTCTTCTTTGCTTCCACACCCAACATTACACAACAAAGTTAATTTTACAAGCCTCTCTACAACTTCTTCACTCAACCAGAAGATCGCAAGATGAAGGAATGGTGTCACGACCTTTTTTCCAGACACAGCAACCTGATAATTTTACAACCACTCACTGCAATGTGTTGGATTTGAAGATTTTGGAATGCTGGAAGCCGCTCATGGGTACTGTTATCCTCTACTCTTATTGGAGCTGAGATGACCCTTCTTCGTTGCTTCTTCATTCCAAGAAGCATCCACAAGAGGAAGCTGATATTCATCAGGTTTGAGGGCCAACGCGAAATCTGGCAGTGTTGGTGCCGTCTCCATAATTCTACACCCACAATATGTGATTCAGCTACATTAGGCTAAGTGTGTGAAGATGTGTGAATGACATAGATGAACAACAGCCTCAAAATATTCAGGAGCTGCAAGAATGCAAGCCTAGACTTTTGCTTCTATGCCAATTATATGTATATCCATTAGTATGTCATCTAATAGACCTACACAGTGTCTCTACACCAACTTCACAACCACAACAGACACTAAAATGCAAATAAGTATCAAATTCAACTACAGATTTCCAAATCTAATGATTAAGATATTTCACATCCATCTAATAGCTACAACCACCACTGTCAGATGTGTAACCACATTAGATGACCAGATATGATTAAGACTTACTTTTCATGAGAGTATAGATCTCTGTTGATTCGCACTTTGCTAGAAGTATCCTTGGGGATCTTTTCAGACAGATACTTCATGGTTCCCCAAAGTGGAGGATTCCTGCATTATACATAGAAACTTTTATGTATCTTATCCCTTGATTCTGGTCTCTCTGGACATCAAGAATCCAGCATCCTCAAGTTTAATGGTGACTAGGAGCTAAAAATGTAGCATTTGTGTAATAAATAACCCTAAAAGATTTGAGAAATGATAGAACAGGTTAAGGCATTACCTTGACACAGGAATAGATGCATGAAAAGCTTCACATGCCTTCTTACTCTCTTTGAGATACTCATCTGCTGCCTGCAGAGCAGCAACAGCCATTCCATGAGACTTCTCGGTATTCCCCTCGTCAAGAATTAGGCCATGATAGTAATATGCTGCAGCCTAGGCAAACATGAACAGCTTACATCAGTGAGACACTAAAGATCCCGAAAAGGAATGCTGAAGAAGATTGCACGATAATAGCATACATAACCAGACAGAGGTTACTGCAGCCGCCCCAAAAATCCTCATTGCAAATGTTTCACTTATAGCAAATCTTTTCAACAAAATCACTTTCATGAATTGGTAAGGCAACAGAGACGTCAAGTGAGATGGTGAACCTAGGGTTCCTGGTTAGGAACCTTTAACCAAGATACAAGTTGACAATTCACTGTATATATTCCAGCTTCAAAGCCCTAATGACCTACTTCAGGACAGCTTAAAGCTGTTGCCACATAAAGAGCCTGGTCAAGATTGCATGGTTGGACTGTTATAGTAAATCAATTCCCCAACTACAAGTTCACAGAAACGCTGAGTAAAAAATGTAGTAGAAGTAAACAGTCATGTCGTAATATTGACGGGGTTTTAGAAGTTGGACTAGAAGAAGGCTCTAGAGTGTTATTTTGAATGATCACAGAATATTACTTTAAGCAGGCAATGATCAACTGGTGAGAAATATTGCAAAATAATTTACACTATACTGGCTCCACTACGGAGGGGTATGATAATGTGATGTGTGTTTGCATTATTGGTAAATGAAAACTTGAGCAGTTCAAACAACCGCAATTAAAGGACCAAAGACCAAAGCTTAGGCCAGACTAAGTGCTACTTCCAACTCTATCATACTGCATTAGGATTTGCAACATAATCAGAACCTCTGATTAAGAAACCCTTGGTAAGCATGTGTGGGGATTAAAATATCAACAACTACCACCAGCATCAAGGTCCATACCAAAGTCCTTTAATTTCCACTAGATAGTCTGATTATTAAAAGTTGAATCTTTGTCAATAGAAAAGAAACAGACAATTATATGAAAAGATAGCAAAACAATACCTTAGCTTCAATGTATTTCCACTTGACAAATAGCCTATGCTTTTCACCCCAACCATTTGCTAGTGGAAGGTTCATGATGTTATCTTGGGCCTGCAGGGATAAACACAGACTATTCATGCTCAAGTTCACTTCAGTCCCAGATGCTCAATCCCATAAGTGAAAAATAATTCATGTATATTATCAAATAAATTAATTCCAAAAACCCAAACCATTTGATTAGGTTTTCAGTGAACCCTAGAGGACAAGGAGAATAGAGACCAACAATACCTGCTGCCAGTATTTTACCATCTCACAAGCAAGTCTTCTTTTCACAGCTAGTGTAGCCTTGGTACTGTCGATTGCAAGTCCCAGCTGAATGTCAACACCCTGTTTTTCAAGAGAAAAATGTCAAGACCAGAGAAACATAAACTAATATTGCTTAAAAGAGGAATCAATAATTTTCATACTATCCCAAGTACAACATCCAAAAACCAAGGCAACTGCAGTAACTCGCAGAGAAAATGTCCTTAGCTAGACTAGAAGCCACCTCGCTCTATGCATAGCACCCATATTCCAAGTGCCATATTTCTTGTTCTGCCGTGGCCTTGTACATTATCAGATAGTCCCAACACAACTACTGTAGAATGAGACTCCACCAGTCACAGCCTGATTTTAACTCCATACCATTGAAAAGTCAACACCGAGTTATTGATGAATCTAGAGCAGAAGGTAATGGATAGTCGTATTCATGTTGAAGCTCTGACATATAAGGTCCATCTTTGGCTTCTACACTTTCGTGATTTGAAGAAGACAAGAAAAGACGTAACATGAGAGGCATTTCATTATTTTATCTTAGGAAATATGATTTAGCCAAAGCTTATTGTAAGGATGCAGTAGAAAAGCTTAGCAGTAGGAACTAAGCAAAAGAGACATTTTTCTGTTGGAGCTTAGTCCCACATGCAACAGCTAAGAACTAGTCAATCACTAAGGACAAGTCGTTGGTATCTACTTAATCTCCAAATCCATTTTGTAGGGATGATGAGCTTTGAGGTACGAGAACATTTTCTGTTCCCAGTAGTTATAGTATTCTTTCCTACAACAAGATAAGTCCAGGCCTGGTGATTGCAATAAAGGTCACTATACCAAGTAGACACGCTATGCTCTTTCCATATGTTTCAAAAACTCATTGTCAAGGGTCTTGCCAACTTTTTCCCTAGACTTCCTACCCGAAAAGACTGGTGGCTCTCTCTGCAGCTAAGTGAAGATAGGCTTCACGCTCTTTTTGTAATCATTGGCAATATTGGGGATTCAGATCTTTGTCCTTATCACCACCATCAAGTATACATTAGTCCATGAGAAAAGTTTGAGCAGTGTCCTATTTTTGTTATCATTTAATTCTTCGGCACAGCCGAATTAAGATGTTTTAATCATCTTAATTGCGATTTCACAAACTCAACTTTCGCCATTGTCTAATCATGCAGCTTCACAACCCAGCAATCAACAAACCTACTCCGACTAACCATAACAACTGAGATGAGTCAGAAAGACGTACATAAATATGCTAGATCAGTCTAAAGCAGTGGCCACATAGCTCTAAGTGAGATAGCTACTTGATGAAGCAATACCTGTCCTAGCGCCTGGAGGCAAAGTGCTCTTAGGACTCCTTCAGCAAGGTCCACTGGAAGATTTCTCCTAAAGTAGATAAATGTTCCAAAAGTGAGTGAATCCGTAGCTCTTGGAGACAAACCAAAATGATAATCAAATGCCCATAACTGGATACCTGAGTTCATTGGGCAGCTGGGGGAGAACATGTCGGACAGCACAATCAAGATAACCTGCTGCCTTTAAGAAAACATCTACAGAAGATCGTCGGTTCTCTGTTGGAAAAGGGACAAATCACAACAGAGTGAGAAATATTTGAGCAAACAACTGCAAATGCTACGAAAGTTCATAAGATCACTATAAAAAAAATTGATTTTGTTTCATTTGGTAATTTATCCATTTCATTGTTAATGATTATCATCTAAAAGTTTAAATTGTATAAAGGAGACTTATTTAATATTCAATAGCTGTAATACATCACCTCACATCACATGCAGGCCGTATTCTTTTCTATGAAACCAAATACATGAAACTCTTTTCCATATATAGGCTGTGGTAAGGTTCGAACTCAAATTTTTTTGTTTGGGCCTAACTCTATTACCATGTTGAATGATTATCTCATCCACAACCTCAAACATTAGAGATGACACTTATTTAATATAAATATCTCCCACATCCTTATGCTATTAACTTCCAGGCAGGGGCAAAATCCCTATGACAAGTTCCAGTTTCGTTTCTGACCCATCAAATGAAGGTTAATAATGGAAACAAACTGGTTCCCGAAATACAGTCTTCTATTCGTACTCTATAGCCATAAAAAGCAAATGGATAAGACAGACCTGTGTCACTTGTGGGGTTCTCCAGATCAATAGGTTACGACTGTATTGATATTAATTATGTCTCCCATCTTAATGACATTAAGCTGTATCTATCTGGCAAGTTCACAATGAACAAAGATCTCCAAGCTCCAAACATGTTGCTTTAAACTTTGCACATCATATTGATCTTAATGTTATTTCTATCTCCTAAAAGCATTTGTCTAATAAATTATGGGCCTTTATGCTGCATTACATATCATTGTAGAACCAAAACAAGGTAGCAGAGGAGGCTGCACTTCCATATCTACAACACATTACAACCATTCCAGCTGGAACAGCATAAACTGGTTCTAGATTCTTAGGTAGTATTATTGGGCCCCAACAGACAAAACGTATTGAAAGTGTGAATATCTTTCCTTTCTGTATTTACTACCTAATAAACCCATTAGATGACTCAGTCTTGTTCAGGGAATTGCTAACTTTAAGAAAATTGTCCAATCTAAGTCAAGAAAATCATAATATCCATTGTTCAGAGAAAACACGACGCAACAATTCAGAATGAACACGCCAAAACTTTGTCAATTATGTCAATATAAATGTTTCATATCACTTAACCTAAGAGGTGCACATCAGTGCATGCACTTCCCGTTCCCGAGATGTTTAAAAAGCATCAAACTTGTCTAATTCTCTATCAGCAATTGCATTGAGGATCACATATTATTCAAATAAATTAATTGCTGAACTTCTGTACATAAGAAACCCACCTTCCGATACCTTTGGCTGATAACCATCAATCGATGTTCTTGGAAGAAGTAGTAAATTAGCTTGTGATAATGATAGTGTTGCCATCAAGTGCAAAACAGATAATACTTCATACCAAGCACTATATATTGCTGTTTCCTGTAGACATAGATAAGGATGATGAGATGAACACTTTTTCTAAATTCAATGTAACAAATAAACAAATGGTATGCTTGAGAAGGTCAGATCGTAATTTGACCTCTGCTTCATCCTCTTGATTGACCCAAACAAACTGTACTTTGTGTTGCAAGGGACTCCCTGCACAATGCAAAGGAGTGACTCTAGCAATATGATAATCACACCAAGTTTGACAAGTGTACTGACATTGAACATGCTTACCATCTTTAACCAATCCCAAAAGAACTGGCAAATAATCTTCTAGAGCCTGTAGAAGATCGCCCAGCGTTGAGCCCCCTGCACAAATCAGCTGGTGCAACATCAATATCAGACAGTACCAGAGACAATAAGGCATTAGGCGTCTATAGACTATGGTACTAACCATGTTGAGTAGCAGATTTACGTCTGGTTCTTGTAATTGTTGGAGCTTCTTGCCCAGCCATAACAACTATTCTGGTTCTAAGAGCAGAAAGACGTTCAACTAAGCTTTTAGCCAGGTGATCTCCCAGCGACTGAGAGAAATCAACCGGCTTAGGGATCCGTAAACCTGGAACAAAAACAGAGACATCTCCGATGTTTGCTGGCCTCCTCCTGTTTCCACCAGTGTCCTTTGGAGTCGATACAAGGCATCCCATTTCCTAAAATTACCTTAATCTGCCTACAAAACCAATCAAGTACAATTGTAACTCAGATGTCTGACCACAATAAACATGAGAATAGTCAAAGGAGAAGAAAAATAGTTTTATAAATGTACATAAATACACATTCAGGTACAGATTCCTGTATTATACCAAGCAGGTTGGGTGAATACAAAAGACAATCACAAGAGAATAGGAAAACTTGCCAAGTCAATGGTAAGATGATGAACTCAATAAATGAAGACAACCAACAAAGCAGTTGGTACTCACGGGCACCACCCAGCTAATGTGAAATTGTATGACTAAGAGAGGTAAATGTTCTCACCCGCTTCTCAATGATCAGAAGAAAAATAGCTGGCTCACTTCCTCTAGTACTTTCTGCATGAAAAATAATAAGAAGAAGAAGAAGATATGAACTTCTGAATACAAATAAAAATTTAAAAAAAGAATAAAAAAATATATAAGTGCAGACAACGAAGAAAACTGAGAGCATCAATGTCACAAGAAAGCCATGACAAATGCCAACTCCCTCGTGCTAAGTGCTAACTTTTGTAGTGGAAGTTACCCTTCAAAGCACTTGTCATTAAATTAAGGTTACTATTTAGGTTAAACTCTTACGCAAAATGATTCCTACTTTCCGTTATTTTCCTCACGAGAGAAGCATTCAAGTAGCATTATGAGTAAAGCATGACCATCAACCAGAATTCAGCAAGCAAACAATACAAGCAAACCTATAACTTTTTGGTCTTCACAACAATAAGACCCAAAACCAAAACGGAAACAGAAAAAAGCAAAAAAAAGAAATCCACTTGATTATTGGTAATTAAAAGCAAAAGAAGCAGCCAATTAAGACAAACAACAGCTGAATCAACATTATCATACCTGAAGCAAAAGAGAGCTGAAAGTTTCCATAATAAAGAAAAGAAAAAGATGTGATCTTTCTAGGTTTTGGAATTGATTCGGGTGTGTTGTGGGGTTTTCAACTTTTCAGATATCAAGAAAGTAGAAGCGAATCAAGCCGAATTGGAATTGGAATTGGAAATTGAAATTGCATGAATTTTGGTGGCTCGTGTATCAAGATGAAGCAGTGTGGAATTTAAAAAAAACGGAGAGAGTAGAGAGACATAGAAAGAGAAGGAGAAGTCAAGTAGATATATATAGAAAGAGTAAGAGAGAGTTAGAGAGAGAGAGACTTGCAAGTTTGATGAAGCTCAAAGGTTGAGTGGAATTGTTGATAAGCAGTCGTCGCAGAGCAAAGTAAAGAAAGATTTGAGGAAAACAGAAACCAAGAAAGCAGCAAATATCAATGTCATACATATTACATTATTCTGTCTCTGCTTCATATTTACAGCGGCAGCCACCCATCCAAAGAAACCTTTTCAAAGGTCCCATATCTTTCCTCTCTTTCAATCAGAAGAAACACAAACTTCAATCAATGGAATAATAATCTCAAGTCTCAACAATCCCTTTTTGCCCTAATTTCATTTTCTTCTTACCCTTTTCACCAACTCCATCACAAATGTAAAGTCCACTCTTAACTTTACCTTTCTATCTTTTGTGCGTCTTCCACAAATACAAAATAGTATGCCAATCTTCTGACAAAATTTAAGTTTCTAGATGATGCAACTCTTATTAGGATATATTTGGCTACGAGAACTTAAGCCTAATTGTAAGGGTGTCGGCGCTTGTAATTTAAATTAATCATATTATAGGAATAAAACATCACTTCAGTGTTAGTAATTTGTATATACAAGTTTAATGTGAGCAAAAAATATTTGTTGGGGTGAGTTCAACTTTAGTCTTTGGGACTCGATTTCATAGGTGGATCTACAAAAAAATACGTAGACACTCCGATACATAAATCAGTAAAAATTGAAAAAAATGAAAAGAAAACGACAATTGCAAATAATTAAAGGCAATAATATTTAATAGAATAATTACAAGAATAATATTGAGTTGTTTATCCGAAACTTCGGGGTTCAACCGTCATAATAATGTTATCCTTTTTAAAGTGGGGGATTGTTGATATTTATAGTTGTCCCCCCCAGTTAGTGGGAGGAGCCCGACTCCGAACAGGTGCTCTTCCAATGGATAAGTTATCCCTAGGAGAAGGTTGTTTCCTTGGTGGATAGGGTTATTTATGCACTCCCAATGAGGTAGTTGGGCTGATTCCTTTGGTCATAACTCCTAGATCCTCGGGTGGCTTAACTCGCAGTAGTTAATGCCACACTAAGTTGGCTTGAGAAGGCCCCCTCCACATGCACATAGATCAATTGCCACTAAGGGAGGGTGCGGAGACCCATGGACCATGGTTAGATCTCCAACAAGGTCTTCTCTTGAGTTAGAGTCTTCAACTAACATAGGTATATTACTTGTTTATCTTAAGAGATCATGTTTGCTCTTTGAGTTTTGCTCTTCTCATGTTGTTTTCTCTTTCTTCATGTAACATTGAAAATGTAAGAATTTGCTTTGAGAGAACCTCGGGATGAGTCTTGGGGGCGTCAGTCTGCACCAAAACCTCTTGCTCAAACCTCAAAGGCGAGTCTGGACTCCTATTACTCCAAGGGGAAATGCTCTACAAAATCTTCTCAATGGGCAGCAAAACCAGACCAAATGGGACTCTAACCAGCCTACCATCGTCGTCCCACTCCGAGTTTCTATGCGCTGGACCCTTACCATTCCTCCAAGGGATCAGTCATCCTTCTACTTGCGGGCGCTTTCTCCGTGGCTAGAATGTTTGTACAACCAGCTCCTTATTGTAGGAGTGAGATGGGGAGATCATTCTTGCCATGGACTTCTTTCGAGGCATGTTACTCCCAGCGGACACGAGACACTTGGCTTCTTCTTCCATGGAATAATTGACGGGTCGTATTGCTAGTCATTTCTCATAGTAAGAGTTTTTATTCTCAATATAACTTTTCGTTTTCCTTAGCTTCTTATCACAATTGTGAACCAACTTTAGAGTGTCAGGCTTCAAAGTAGACCAGAAGTAACCAGCCCACAAAGCTTTCCTAACTAAGGCTATGGCCCTTGGGTATACACCACACACCCATCATGGATTTCCTTGAGGACGTAGTGTCCTTCCTCGAGAGATAAGCAGAAAGGGGTGTGTAGAGGATTTCTTGAACTAGATCTCTCCTATAAAAGACAAAATAGGTAGCCCACGTCTTGAATCTGCCCATCTCTCGTCGATCCAATGAGAGGACACCCCAAGAGCCATGCCACAACGTCATATTTCCAATCCTTCTTGTGGAGGTGGAGGTGGAGGGGTTACCTCTATGGGGGCTCCTGGGTCAGACAATTGTTGTATTGTTATTTATCTCATTCGATAGTTTTCTACTTTACTGGTGAGCTTGAATAGGTAGTCTACTTTTAAGTTTTCTTCCTAGGATATCCGTTGTAGTTGGAAGCTTTTGAAGATCGACTATAGGTCCCTAATCCTCTTAAGGCGTTATATCATGCTAACTTCCTTGGTTTCATACATGCCTTCCACTTGTTTAACAATTAATATGTGATGAGGTGTCAGACTCCTTCTTCCCAAGCTATCTTCAGGCCTAGAGCTAAAGCCTCATATTCTGCCTCGTTGTTAGAGACCTTGAAGTTAAATTACAACGCTAACTCAAGGTCGTCCCTGCTCCCACTAAGGGTGACAACATTGTCCATATGCAATAACTATACCTTTCTACTGAGAATATGGGCTATCATTTCTAATAAAAAATCCATCAAGGCCTAAGCTTTGATGGTCTTTAGTAGTAAGTAGGAGATGTCGTATTCATTTAGTTTGATAGCCTACTTGACCAGGCTTCCCGAGGTCTTTGGCTTCTTCGGGACTTTAGGAGGTGGTTACTCCGCACCCCTATGGGGGTATGAGAGTAGGGTTGCAGCCTGTGATGACCAGAACGATAACGGCTTTTATTAGAAGGTATCTGAAGAAGAGTTGACACGAGCGGGTTCAACAAGATCAAGGGGGTCCGATCCTCATTCTCTTTTGTGTGGTAGGGGCATTGGAGCTAGTTGCCTCCCAACTACAGATCAACTCACTATTGACTCTTGGTTCCGCTATTGAATGTGTCTATGATCCTCACTTGATACAAGCAAAAAGTGCTTGTTGGTGTGAGGCTAATTTGAGGCCTCTTAGACTGGGCCACTCTAGATGTGCACATTAGTATGTATTGCAATAATATTCCATTTTTAGCAAGTATATATATATAATAATATATATATATATATATATATATATATGATAATGATTGGTAAGGGTAATTAATATAAAGGTGGGGGGTGGCGGTGGCAGGCAGAAAGACAAAGACAAAGGCAAACGAAGGGGTCATACCAAACACCAATTTGCAACAATATCTATCCATTTTATAAATTAGGATAATTATCACACTAATTAACAATATATATATATATAAGGAATTGATTATTTTGAAGTACTGATATATATATATATATATATGTGCATTGGGGAACTGGAATTTTGGTAGCAATGAAATGAGAGGTGGAGGTAGGTAGGGTATCCTAAGCTAAGCTATAACATTAAACAGTAGAGGTGTATAGTAATTGAGTGATTGATCCATCAATATCCCCTCAAATATCCCAACCTGCTCAATCATTGCGCATTTTGATGAATATTCCATCCATCTCATCACACTACAGAGTACGTGCAACAATCCTACCCTCCCACTCTAGTCAAATTTTGTTAAGATGATGGATGAGGAGTTGTTCATTAATGAGGTGGAATTTCATATACATATAAACCACACCAAAATATGTGTATGTAGACACAGTTTATTAATTAAGGGAGGCCATAATTAGTTATTATATATATAGTATGATGAATTAATTAGGGAGTTAGGTGGAGTTAGCTAGCTGCTATTAATTAGTCTGATTTGGTCACCACCTAAACACATTTATATAATTCTGGATTATTATATATATATTTGATAGGATGGATGGATGTTGTCCCTTGGATGACTATATTATATATTGATTAAATAATGTTGTGTGCATAATAATAATAATAATAATATAAATAAATGCAATGATGATAATGATGATGGTAGTAAAGAAGCCATAACCCACCCCACCCCACCCCACCCCACCCACCTTATACCTTACAACCTACAATTATTATCTTCTCCTCCTCCTCCAATATTCTGGAAAAAATAAATTTGTTTTACAATCCCAACACGTGTCACATTGTATCCCAACACCACGCCATACGTGGCCAATGAGAGGAGGGATAGAGATACGGAGGACACGTGGAGGGTGGAGGGAGGAGGGGCGGCTGACCTCGTCGGTCGGTGCCCCTTTTCTATTTTATTTTCTCAAGTCCAAGCTCCAACATTTTCTTTTTGCTATGAATCATTCATACATACGTACAAACAATTGATTTGAACTCTTTGTATGTTTGTTTCTTTCCCACACCCTATAACATCAACATCAGCGTCAACATCTTCATGATGTCATCAAATCAATACTTTTTTCTTTTTCCCCTCACAGGATTAATAATAATAATATATACATACCAGCTTCCTATATTATGCTTTAACATTTTTCCATTTTTTTTCATAATAATAAAATATGTGGGACATTTTAAACAATTTATTCAAAATTAATTCCTACTCTGACTACTTATTTAGACACCAACCAAAACTGAATTGGGCTGGGCTGGGCTGGGCTTATATCTGTAGTTGGTTTGGGCCTTGGGCCTTTTATTCATTCATCTTTCCCATAATCCAAAAACCCCATTTCATTTCATTTCAAATTTACTCTCCTCTTTGCTTTTCCCTCCTCCTCCTCCTCCCAACAGAACAAACCCTACACTCCCCAATTCCAACTCCAATTCCAATTTCTACTTCACCACCAACTGGTATTTCTACCAAATGTAGCTGTTTTTCTTTTGTTTATCTTCTTTATTTTCTGTGTACAATTCCAGAATTCAATTCCTGAGTTCACTGCTGCTTGCTATGGGATTTTCGTTTGCCATTAACAAACTATTCTTCAAATCGTATGAACACACCATCTTTATTATCTGATTACGAAACATTGATCCAATTTCTTTTCGTCTCAGGTTTCTCATTATTCGCCTTCGAAAAGCATGGAAGCACCAGCACCGGAAAAGATTGCACAAGAGAAACTCCAAATTTCTTCCATCTCTCCACACAAGGAAGGAATTGTTCAAATCCATGACGTGGTAGAGGATTTTTCGTCTCCAACACCAGTGAAAACGAAAGAACCATCACGCATTAAGAGCAACGAAGAGCTGGCTCAACTTCCGGAGAAGTCGGCTACTTACTCTATGCATTTCTTAATGTTTTCATATATCTATGTATAAGAAAAACTGAATTTTACGAAGATGACTTCTTTCTGTGTTATCAGGTATGGTACCTTACTGGAGATTTTTAATCGCATGACTAGTTCGTTGAGGTTGTTGTGTCTCCGTAAAAGGACACCAAGTTTTCACAACATTAGCACTCAAGTTGAGATCCTGACAGGAAGGTAACTTGTTCTTTTTGACCTTTTTTTATCATGTGCTTTCTGTTCTTATGGACGCTGCATACTCTGTTAGCTTAGGTATACGCCAAAGGAGTCCATAAGGTCTTTTAGTCCTCCATTTTTATTTTTAGGATATGGAACAATGTCTTTTATCTTTGTTCTCTGTAAATTGCTCTTCAATCTCTATTGCCGTATGAAGTCTAATCCTTTTCTTGTTACTTCCTTGTATCAGAAAATTCCTATACATACATATTGGACAAATAAAATATATACTTCCTGAAGCAGTTCAGATTGATAAGATTCTCATACATGATGAGAAAACCAAGTGCATGAAGTCAGACATGAAGATTACATTGCTGTTTGACGGTGTAAAAGATCATCATGAAGAATCTGTGTATGTGGCTCTGAGCAATCTTTTCACTTCCAGACTAAGAGATTTTTACATCACACATCCTGAGGTAATGTCTCCTTTCTACATGATTATGGAGCGGAATGAAATATTTGATGGATTTGGTTCATTTGTCTTAATCACAAACCTAATGCTATGCATTAGTGCAATTAAGTGATCACAATACTGGCTAAGCACAATTAATTGGAATCAAACAATTACAAGATCTGTATTTTTACTAGTCACTACCCTCATTTGCACTGTTCCTGTTGAGTACCGGGTACAGAGCCACACATATTTTACTATCTTATTCTTCAAGTCCAGCCATATGTGTATATATATATATATATATATCATTCTCTATTCAGGTGTGGTTACAGTACTTCTTACCCTGGAATTTAGATGATGGAAAATGCTGTTCTATTCTCAAATTGTATTTGCTTAAACTTTGTCTGCTGAACCTTTGTTTTGCTGTTTGCTAGCAGGGCTGTGATATCCCTGAAGCTGCACTACCAGAGCCATTCAGCCCAAGAAGAATCGCCATAAATGGAGACTCAATCTCTGTAAACTCATCAGTTTTGTCTGAGACGGAGACATTAAATTCATCCCATCTGCCTCCTTCTTTTAAAAGACACTTCCATCAGAAGGCTGCTGTGACAGAGGTGGAGAAGACAGATGTCCTTTCTCCTGTTAAATCCGCGTGTGAGGTTAATGGAGGGAGGGATGGGGAGATTGAAGAACTAAGGTCACTTCCTGGTTCTTCTGCTGTAGCCAGTGGGAGTGAGAGCACTCCTCTGAAACCTCTCATGAGAAGTGATATTGTACTTGTTGAAACACCAGCACAATCTACCCCAATGAGATCAATTTCGCCAACTAGATCCGTGCTTACCTGTGAAGACGAGATCAAGACGACGGCAAGCCAAACCAGCAAGCAATCCACTTCAGCTGCTAAGAAATCATTAGATTTCTATGGCATGGACAGTGAAGACACTATCTTCTCACAGAAACAAATATCTGTCTGCTTGACTGACCTCGTTCTCCTGGTTCACCAAATATTTCAATCTGTCAACTTTTGTTCAATTACAAAGGAAGAACTTGTTCAGAAGATTATTATGAATAATTTTGAGATTGATGACCACAGTAAGCTCAGATGCTGTTATCTATTTTCTTTCTTTCCTTGTTATGCTCTTCTTTTAAGTTCCATCCATAAGTTTCTCAGTATGATTTCCTTACATGCTTAGGTGAGGTCGAAACGCAAATGGAGCACCTCGAGAAGCTGGTTCCAGATTGGTTTTGTAAGAGATTGGCACCAAGTGGTGACCTCCTGTACAAGTAAGTTCTTTTCTGCTGAATATTTTCTTTAAAGGGCTGCCGGTAATGGATTTTATCAGTTGTATTGTTTAAGAAATGATCTAGTAATTGGCTTGAAGAAAAGGGTTTATTTGGCTAGGCCATTTTGCTTAGATATGTGAAAGCAATGGATTTTATTCACAAGAACACACATGGAAAATTTTGATCTGTGGGCATTTAACCTTGCAAGAATGGCTGCTAGTAACTGCTGATTTGGTTTGATTTCTTGTTCACACAATCCCTACTATTGTCTCATTCTGCTATTTCTTCTTTTCGCATCTTGAACTTGAACTATATTTTTGCTTACTTACAGAAACATTTTCATTTTTTTTTTTCCTTTTTTTGTTTTTCACGAGTTTAGTTTGTTTTAGCAACTAATTTATGTATCTATGAGCTTTAACATATGAGGAGTTTATTGAAACTAGTAAAGTTTGAAACATCCTAGATATTCATTAGTGTACTTGTAATTTGACACTTCAATTGTTGTATCTTTAATATTTGACGATATAAATTCAGAAGATTTGGTGTGTGCTCAGCTAAGATTACATCTCACTTCTGGTAATTTGCAGTGTCAAGGAAGTATCAGATGTGAACTCCATCTGTGAAAGAGTTGATGTCATATGATCAGAGGTTAGAGCCCTTGTTAGATATTATTTCCTAGTGAAATACTTGCAGCGAAATATGAAGAACAACATTCTTATAAGGTTCGCAGTAATAAGCTATATGCCGTAGTGTAATGCTAGCATAACGACTTTAGGTGGCTTGCATTTTACCATAATTGCCTCTGATATTGTCTTATATTCTGTTGCAGGAACATTGACTTTTTATTACATTTCAAGTTAGGTATCGAAGGGTCCATTAATTGTTAACGGTACATAATATTACTGTTGGGCCTTTTGCTTGCTGTTCTGGAGTTTTCAGTTGCAATTAATGAAAATGAATGGTTTGATGTGATTGTTGCTAATTTTGACAGGATGGCATAAATTATATTTAGAGATGATATTTGAGTTTTCAGGACAAATAGCAAGTCGCCAGGAATAAGCAAAACTACTGGTGCGTCTTAGGAGCTATGGCAGCCCAGAACTCTGGGTTTAGATCAAGTTATTTATGAATCAGGCATGTTTATGAAATCCTCAAAAGTATGAGGAAATAATGTTGATATCCGAGAATTCTTGCTTGCATTTGCCCTATTGGAGCCAGGCTAGCAACCACAGAAGTAACGGGCACAAACCAAAGGAAAAGGAAGAAGAGAATAAGATACAACCAAAGGAAAATTAAAAGAAGGAAAAGTGTAATGCTACTACACCTACAGGATGAGTTATTCGACTAAGAATGGAATTCTACAAAACGTAGATGGATTAGGAAAGAATACATGCATGCAATTAGGGTGGTAAATGATTCAAATCAAATTGAACAAATCATTATTCAAAATTTGTTTGAATTGATGTCAAGCTTGAAAATTTGTATTTGAGTATGGTTTTATTACTCTCAAATGAATTTTCATTAGATTAAACATAAATTGAACTCAAATAATTTGATATTTTTAAATATATTATTTTGCACTAATTGAATCGAGTTTGAGCCAAATTCAAAAGCTTTAGTTCCAGTTCGATTTGTTAAATTTAATAAATCAAATTCAAATGAATTTTTACCAATCGATTCAAATCAAGTAGTTTGATTTATAATTGGAATAGATGGATATAGTAAGTCATGAAATGGTCCATGCTGCATCTTTTGCAGAATACTATTAACTGTATTTGACGATTCCTTTCATAATAAAAAGAAAAGAAGTTTAAAAACATCTAAGGAGGAAGCCAAGATGCCCAACCTGGAGAATGTAAACATATACTGGGTTATTTAGCAGAGAAGTCAGGGAACCGGCATGACTGGATGCCAAAAAGGACACCCTGAGCGCTCCATTATAACATCATGTAAAATGTATACTGGAATACCTTTGCCATTTGACAGAAAATAAGAAACTTAAACTCGTAGCAACTTGGAATTGTATATAGTCCATTGGATTGGTTAATATGCGCTCTGATTTTTGAATACCTCACAGTACCCATCTATTTACGACACAATTTTGCTGCTTCCTTTACCTATGTGATTGTCTAGCATCCTTCTGAGATAGTCTAGCTGCTCAAACTCACCTTGAAGTTCTTCCCACTGCAAGGACGTGAAGAAAAACCATGCATTAGGACTTATCACATTTTCAAGATCTACCATTTAGATTCACCAAACAGAACTTCATTTTGTTTGAGAGTTAAAAAGGAGTTCTAAACAAAGCAGGCAGTAGATTAAAGAAGTTAAGACATCAGATAAACTCAATAGTCGTAACTCAGATGTAAAATCAAGGACAGAAGTCACAGAATCTTGAATTATCATCTAGCAGTGCCAGACAGGCTCTTTCCTCAGAACCATGTAAATTAGTGTTGTTATCATCTAGCATAGCCAGAAAGACACTTCAAGCATAACCATGAAAACTAGTGTGTACAGTTGACGCCTTGCAAGGATGCCACAAAAGGTGCTGGAACTATTAATTTCTTTATCGATGATGAAGAATTGATGGATGCTTGACTTTTGCCTAGAGATGTGGAAAAGATAGTTTTCTTTGACTACTAAATCTTGCAAAGGTCAACATAGGTATTTGCACAGATGAAGCATGCAATTGCATCACCAACTGTTCTTAGAACTAATATTGTGTCCAAAGTTTCAAGCAAATTGGTCTAAAGAAGCTCTACCAATTCAATTAACAAAACCATGTTTAAGTAACCATGCTTGCTTGGGTATTCTGCTGATTCACTCATACCGTTGATTGAACTTATCTTTGGAAACTGAACGAAACTAGCAGATGTAAGAAAATATACACAAACTGATTAAAAAAAGTCTTACTTCTTGATGAGATACAGAGATGAGCTTCCACCCAGCTGCAGTGATGAAACGGCGTTTTAGCATAGTATGGCCTAGTGGAATTGCTGCAAAGAAGTAATGTCATGGGTTAAGATATAGATAGAAGCATATACTGCTACAAATATCCAGAAGGGTTTGTGTCGATATAATTTGATATACACACCAGAGTTTCTTGAGAAATGCGTTGGCCCATCAATTTCTAGAGCAACTTTCTGATCTACCAAGACTGCATCCAAAGAGTAGCCCTCCACATTATATTCTTTGACCCAATCTAGGCCAGTACTAACAAGGAGACGGGCTACCTCCTTCTGAAACGAGGAAGTCACCTTCTGACTAAACTTCTTAGTTTGTCCAGCACGAGCAATTTTGTTCTCCAGCTCATTCGGCAAGGATAATTGAAGATGGGGATACTCAATTTTCAGGCACTGGTTCACTAGGTTAAGCTGAGAAGCAAACATAATATCTTCTCTATACTGTTCGGAAACTTGTTGCTCCTCAAAATGGCTCAAAGTTCTCCAGACATGTGAAAAGAATACACGATTTAACTGGCCCAGAACTGCGTACGACCAAGATATATTACCCAGCTGATCTCTGACAAATGTGAGTGTAGGAGAGCTTGATGCTTCTGGATTTACAAAATTCCCAGTGCTTTCTGCTCCTCTCTCATCATCAACACTAGATGTTTTGTTGTCTAGGCAGCACTTGAGCTGTTTCACATCCTTAAACAAATTGTCAAGAGACTCCAGTATAGGGTCGGCAGGCTCATAGAGTGAAGCAAAAGCCCACAATACTTGAGCAATTTCTTGCGGCTGAAAAGTGTGAATTATATTCGAGGCCCTTTTAGATAATTCTGAAAACAGCTCTGGAGCAGAGTGCTGCATAGAGGCAAATGCACCAGCCAAGTTAGCAACATTCTGTGAATTGAATTCAGTTACTTTAGTCAAGGCCACCTCAGCCACCCTGTCCATTTCTGATAAATAAAGAAGCTCACCTCCAATCTTGGACAAGGCCCATGCAATATTGGAAACTCCCTGTGCCGAACACTCAGGCAAAGCAGCCATTGCCATCCCCACAAGCATACACATCTCTCTTTGCCGCGCGAATGTCAATCTACGAGTCCTCATCATTGACACTTTCTCCATATTCCTGGCAATCCTATGTAAAGCTGTGGCAATATTCAAAGGCGATAGGGGCGAAGGGTTAAGCCCTTTCGCAACAGCTGTGATGACATCAGCTGTAACCTCCAAAACTTCCTCAGCAGTCTGCGCTTCCACAATCGACCTATTCAAGTTAATTTCTTTCCTACGGTCAGAGGGCCCTGAAAACTGTGAAAGCCTCTGAACAAATGTTTCCATAGATTTCTCCTTCCTTTCTTCAAACATCCCACCTGCAATCATACCCACTGTTCTCCTAAAATGACTAGTCTTATCCGAAGAACCTCCACCAAAATCTGCCTCATCAATGTCAAAATCCAGATCCTCATCCTCATCCTCCTCATCATCAGTGGAGCTCAACACGTTTACTTTATCATTTTTCGGTTGATTTTTCTTCTTTTTCTTCCTCTTCTTCTCACCAATAACCAAGCTCTCCATTTTCTCGGTCAATCCTCTGGCCTCGATAGATTTCAAAGCAACCTTCCTAGCCCTTACACACCACTCCATTTGATCAGATTCTTGCAATAACCTAGATTTCGGCTGCTTTTTCCTCTTCCTAGGGGGCAAATATCCATATGGGTCAATCTCCCCAAGAAACTCTACCTCCCAATTCGCAATACTAGGAGTGCCCTTGTCTTTTCCTACGCTATCATCATCATTATCACCATCATCAATGTAATCCGCAGATTCAACAGCTACAGAGTTGTCGTTTCTGCTATAATGTTTTCCAGAATTTATGCAACAAAGCTTTCGCGAAAGGGAGTTGATGTGTATTCTTGGGCCAGCAACGGGAAGCGAAGCCTTAAAGGTGACTGCATTTGCAGATGGGATGTGGAAAGTGGCGACTGAATTTATCAATCCTGATGCTTCCATGGCTTCTATTGCTTCCTCTTTCCTTAAAGATTCTGGACAAACTATTCGATGGTTTAATTACAAGATTGGAACTGACCAGCGGCTATTCATTGACCGCAGAGACGAGAACTTCCGCCGCCGCCGCCGCTCCTAACAAGAATTTTCAGTGCAAGAGACCTCTCTCCGCACTTACACAGAACAGGATAAGAGGAAAGAGACGGAAGATATTGGCAGTATTAAAATGGTGACTGGTGAGTGAAAGAAAGAGCAATGCTTCATTGTGAATTGACAAAAGTGCCCTCAAGGACCATCTTAATTCCAGCAGTCAACCCACTTTCTTATTCTCTCCGTTTTCAAGAAACTGAAATTTGGCGGCAAGCGGAGGGTGAGGATGATCCATCAGCTGAGCGTCGAGCTGCCAAAAATAACATGGACATTATTGGTGATCTGAATGCAGCTACTGATGGAAACGTTGCTAGGAATGATAAAACTGTTGAGGAGTTCTGTCCAGAGTGGAAGGAAACAAGTTGCCGAGCAGAGGGAAGTTGGTCCCGAAAAGTGTAAAAGAACTGCAAGCAGGAAGCAGAAGGCTATCTATGTTAGTAGAAGCGATGGCGACAATAGTGGTTCTATCACTTCTACTGCTCATTCGTTGAGGAAGCAGCCTGAGTCGCCTCCTAATGCGAAGATAATGCTAATGTGTAGTATATGTAAGCCAGGTATGCGATCCTGTGAGAATGGATGCATGCTCTAGCTTCTTGTTGTTGCAGGAGAATTTTGGGTGAGTCTGCTCTTCTCCTGAAATTGGAGTATCAAGAATGACTCTGTTTTGGCCATAGAACAAGGCATACTACTATAGGGTTGATAAATGATAACCCAATTTGCTGTGGTATTAGCATTGTTCAATTAAAGCTCATCTTGCAGTAATTTTTTTGTTGAAGTCCTGATTCTCGCAGCTCCGCGGAGATGATCTCAACTCATTAATAAACTTTTCTTTTCTATAACTTATCAATAATCTTAATTACATTGGTGCTCAGAAGAGTATTTCAGCACCAGTAATTTTTCGAACTAGGAAAAGAACTGATGTCATCCATCAAGAAAACAGGTTCTCCTGCGTGACTGCATAGCCATTGGAAGGGATGAAAGAGGTACCGCATATGTTCTTTATTCTGTTTTTCCTGAGAGAATTTGGGTCTACTCCTGCCTTATGAGCTGCAACAACTCCGATAGCCTCCCCAGTAATTTGATACCTTCACCTGAATTCCAAGTACTACATTAGGTACACTTAAATGGAGTATATGTCATACAATAACACAGGGGATGCTATAGTGCAAATAATTTTATACTAACATGCATACAAAGAGAAAGAAAAAGAAGGTAGTCAGGTCGTTTAGAACATACTGCTGGAATCCCAAGTTTCTCCGGGGTATCATTGAGAACAGTTTCATTCTCTTCAACTGCAATTAGAAGTGGCTGAAAGAAAGAGGGTCGACAGATACAAGCATTAACTGTTGCAAAGAAGCTGCTCTAGCTTGATAGAAAAAGTAGATGAGCAGGATAAAGTCATTTTAAAGCATAGGGAAACTACTTTTTTCAGTTGTTTAATTTTAAATCACAACCATAAGGTTCTAAAAGGAAATAACAGAAAATGCATACCCTGTTTGTTTTCCTACTAGCAAATGCAAGAGCCCCGTCTCCTCCACAAGCATCAATTGGTAGAATCACACTGTCAACATCACTAGCAAGCATACAGTCCTTTCCTAAAGAATTGAAGTTCTGGACCAAGTACTGAGGGGCAGTACTGAGGCCAGCAAGCACACATGGCAAGAATGTGTACCCTATCTGTTGTCAAGGAAACAGTTACAGACAGACATGCTGTGTAATGTTGAAAAATCAAAGGAAGAAAACAAAACTTTAGAATTTATGTTGGTAGCAATGAACTCGTTATCTTCTATATTCCAAGTTGGCAAACATTTTGTATAGAAGCTAATTGAAATTTTATTATCAAGTGAAAAAAACACAAAATGCCAACTATAAGTTGGATGTTTCAGTGACAAGAAGATACTGCACCTCTTCAGCAGATGATTTTGGACATAAAGAAGGACTCAATGAAAAAGGTAATAATGCAGGAGCATGGGCACAAGGAATCCCAAATTTCTGCACCACCAGATGGCTTATTACTGCCTCTACACCTGCCAAAGATCAACCCCCTGCATTTTGCAAAAGCTTAAATTAGTGAGTCAGTGAAACTTATGATAGAACACTTGGTCTTTTCTACTAGTCAATAGAAAGTAGGGGAAGAAAAAGCATATAGCCAGTCAAATAATTCATACCTTCCCTTGTTGATAATTTTCTACATCATCATCAGTATCATCATCTGGGAAGCGTGCCACAACTGCTATGGCATTCACACCAGATCTCTCTACTAATGTCTCCACAGCCCTTAAAAGGGAATCAGGACGCTGTATCCTTCCAGTGGATTGTCCGCTCTTGGGGTCTATCCACTTCTCCACCTACAAATATATAAGATATACATAGTCAAGCATCTTTCAGAACTAAAAAAGACTGCAATAGGAGTTGAATAATAGAACAATTGAAAGCATTCTGAGTTATAAATTATTTGAAGCATTTCAATTTCATGGTGTAAGGAGTGAAATGAAGCAACTACACTGTTCATAAGGAGGACTTGAAGCTTGTTGGTATAGTGTGTAAGTAGAGAAGTTTTTACCAAGATCGTACTATATATGAAAGAAGTGGCAGAGGAATGTAGACCCTGGAAAGTCTGCCAAGAATTTAATCTATCAGCTATTTATGTGTGTACCTGTAGAGCAGCATCCGTCACAGTATATTCTACAATAGGCAAACCAAGAGAAGCCCTTGTTGCATCCACCACCTGTAAATGACGAATGCGAAGTTCTTCCTCTATCCCAGCATCAAGAACCAGCCCCACCTAGCTCACATTACATGTATATTATGCCAACAATTTTAAACAGATGAGAAATTAGATGGGCAGCAATCAAATTGTCACAACTGATGTATGATCATGAGGGACACACCTTATTCTGATGAAACTGGTTGTAGTGCCAAAGGCCTTCAGCAAATCTATCCAGTGCATACCCCTCAACATACAAAACATTTGGCATTGGCCAGTACAGCATTGCTGCATTAAGAACCTGTAAGAATGACAGATTTAAAAAGAAATGGAACCACACAAAATCCAGAATCAGATTCTTGATGGTCAACAGTAAGCAAGCAGATTGACAACTACATAATTTAATTGGTAAGACGGATATTCTGTAATTTTCTGGTACAGCCTTAATGTTATTCTGCAACCAAGCCACCAGGAACATCATACATTTTCCGGTTATTGCAGTAACTCTCGGATAACATTATTCCCTAATCACATGAGATTACAGTCTAAGCATTTACTACGCATACGGGAGCAAGGTGTTTCGTTTCTTGTTGGTTTATCATCGAACATATTCCCTGCAAATACTCTGCCTCTGGTCCTACTTGATCGCTTAGGTTAATCCCATCTGGTAATAGTTACTTGGCGACCCGTGTTTACAGAAAATGTCAATTTCACAGTCTAAAGCATAATTTAGTGGGTTTCCATGCAAAAACAAAATTTTGGGTGTTACAGTTGCTCTAGCTCTTCCGGGCATAAGATTACAAAGAGAAACATACATTGGGATGAGAGATGAGGCAGTCAACAACAGAGGCGAGGGTTCGAGCAACCGGTAAAGCATCCCCCGCATAACCACCAATTGCCGCTCCCACTCCAGTCGGCACTATCATCACACTCGTGTACGCTCTCTTAAACTGCTCAAAAGACCATCCAGAACAAAAAAAAAAAAAAATCATCTTTACTTTGATACTCATAAAGTTTACGAAAGATCCAACCTTTAGATGCATAGTAGTGATTTAGGGAGTCGTCTCTGGACTATAATGACAGACCTTATTTGAGAGGAGAGAACTAGAGCATGAGATTGCAAGCCGAGATGCTGGTTTCTCGGGCAGCCGCCGTAGTCTCCGGCCGGCGGATGAGTGAAATGGAGTCCCAAGATTAAGGCTTGTCATTTCAGTAGCAGCCTTCTCTCTGCCTCAGCTGTGGAAAAATGTCAGGATAATTCTATCAAAAGTTACAGGACAGTTTTGCCCTTTGAAGCAAAACGAAATAAAGCAGAAATGGCGGTAAAAGTAGCGAACTTCAACTTCAAAATCCTTTCTTTCTTTGTTGAAGAAACAATACTAGAAGTTCTTGATTGATTAGATGACACATACCCTAATCAGTAAACACCAGGCATCTTTCGAGAAGCTGAAAATTCTACTGGGAAAATGGGGAAGGCACCACAATCTTCTCAATCAAATCCTCGCCCACACCATCACCCTCGGTATCTTTCAGCACTACTTCGCCTGCAGACTACTCAGCGCTTATTCAAAGCTCAACAAACTAGTTGAAGGGCGGAAAATATTCGAGCTAATGCCAAATCCGGATGTGGGCTCATGGACCTCTCTTCAGAATCTTTACCTTAATAGCAAGCAACCCATGAAAGCGTTAATGGTATTTTACGAGTTGATGTTGTCGGATTCCCCGAAACCTGATTCGCATTCCGTGGTTGCTGCTCTTTCTGCTTGCGCACGCCTCAAGGACCTAAGAAATGGAAGAGCAATCCACGGGATGGTGTACAAGTATCTTAAAGAACCCAGGCCCAATGTGCATAATGCGCTGATCGATATGTACGTTAAAAATGGAAGTGTTCACATAGCTGAACGTGTGTTCAGTAGCATAAATTTTAAGGATGTTGCTATATGGACTAGCTTACTCAATGGATATCTTCTGAATGGCGATATGGAATCAGCTAAAGGAATGTTTGATGAAATGCCACAAAGAAATGTGTTTTCTTGGACTGCGATGATTGTGGGGTATGTGCGCAAGAAAAATCCAATCGAAGCATTGGAGTTGTTCACAAGAATGAGACGTGAAGATGTTGGAGAACATTGTATTCCCACTACTGTCACCATTGTTGCCCTGCTTTCTGGTTGTGCTGATATTGGGGCGCTTAATTTAGGAAGTGCAATTCATGGGTACATTAGCAAACGCATTGGATTTGTTTTGGATGTTGCTGTGAATATGGATTGATAGACATGTATGGCAAAAGTGGAAATCTTGATTTGGCTGTGAAGCTATTTGATAGAATGAGGAAGAAAGATTTGTTTTCATGGACTACTATGATTTCCTGTTTGGCGCTTAATAGCAGAGGTAAATATGCCCTTCAGGTTTTTGATTCGATGCTGGAATCTGGAATGATACCAAATCAAGTTACTTTTCTAGCAGTTTTATCAGCTTGCAGCCATGCAGGATTAGTTATCGAGGGCGAGAGATTATTTGAGAAGTTTGTAAGTGGCTACGATATGAAGCCCCGGATTGAGCATTTTGGATGTATGGTTGATCTTTTTGTTCGAGCAGGATATCTGGAGAAAGCCATAAGGTTGATTGAGGGGATGCCGATGAAGCCGGATGCTGTTATCTGGAGATCGCTTCTCGGTGCTTGTGTGGACAGGGGAATCTAGAATTGGCTGAAGTGGCTGGGAAGAAAGTACTTGAACTAGAACCTGATGACGATGCAGTGTATGTACTTCTTTGGAGTGTCTACCGTTCGAAAAACAGGTGGGAGGATGCTTTGAGGGTAATGAAAATGATGAGAGAACAAAAAATCAAGAAAACACCTGGGTGCAGTTGGATTGAAGTGAATGGTGTTGTTCATGAGTTTCTTGCTGAAGCTTCCCGATACAGTGTCAGTGATGATATAATGATCGTTCTGGACGCAATGATTGAACAATCAAACTTAGATTCTAACCTTCTTTTCTTTGAATGGACATGAGATTGTGGAGGTGGTCGAGTTGATCAAGGATGCTGTCGTCAGTTTAATATGAAAAAGACCAAAATGTAACTGATAGATGATTTAGGTAATGAATATCTGTTTCTTCAACTCCACGCCTGAGAGATGAAAATTTGTGCTGAACTATCTGCGTAAGTTCTCTTGTTTCATTTATCATGTTGGTTACTAATGCTTGCTGATTGGATTGTAACAGAAACTAAAGCAGAAGCAGCTTAACATGATCAAGGACGGGCAGCAGAAATAAGCTCAAGGTAGATGATAAGCTGTATGCAGGGATTATTTCCAGAAAAGGTTTTCTGACTTGTGCAAGCTTGTCTGTTTGTTGTCAATATCTTGGATTATTTACGGGCTGCATAAAATAGGGATTACTACCTTTCCTTTTTACCAAAGCATGCCCCATATTGACTTCTGTGCCAAATGATAATACCAATTTTCAAAGTTTATGGCATATAATGCGTACCTTTGTTATATTTTAGAACCTATATTTGTCTTTGTCCCCAGATGTATTTATCAGCATCCTTTCCATCGGATGTTGCACCATATTGAGGAATAGGATATGCATCATGTTGAGATTTCAGCAGCCGCCTGTGGTGTTTTCCTTAACAAGATGTAATAATAAAAACTCATCCTCCCATCCTGCTTTGTTATCCTTCATGTTAACTCACCGCCAGCTGCTATATATGACCTTGATTTAGTCTATGTGAATGTACACTTCTGGTACGGAATAGAAAATGAAATGGATAAGCAAGTTTGACCATTGAATGTTCAGATTTCCTTTTCCACATCCCGATACGTGAATACTTCCAACAAATACAATATTACCCAATTCTTTAATTGCTAACTGCGGCCATCTAACATTGTTTTTTATATCGCTTGTCGTAGATTTGGAGTGGGAATAGAGTGAGATTCAAAATTCTGATCCTAGCAAATTGACTTTGATATTATACTAGGCTTTAGTCAAAGTTGATTGGTTCAATTTACAAGCAGCCACATCTTCCTGCTCTTCTTCAACCTATAATCCATGTGCAAGTTGTGGCTTGGAGAGCAGCTATAAGAGATCACATTGTGACCATACATCCATTGTTCTTGCATGTAATATCTCATAATGAAGACAACTCAGCTCTTTCTCACTTTCTTTCTCTTCACCATTTTCACCAACAGATCTCTACTCTCTGCAGCTGCTGAAGAACCTGCTCCTGTCCTCGACACAGATAGAAATCTGGTCAGGGCAGGAGTCGACTACTACATACTGCCGGTTATACGCGGCAGAGGTGGTGGCCTTACACTAGCCAGCACCGGCAATGAGACTTGCCCGTTTGACGTCGTCCAAGAACAACTGGAAGTGAAAAACGGCCTTCCGTTAACCTTCCGGCCTGTGAACCCCAAGAAAGGCGTGGTCCGTGTTTCAACAGATCAGAACATCAAGTTTTCTGCTGCGACAATCTGCGTTCAATCCACGGTGTGGAAGCTGGATAAGTACGATGCCTCGACAGGTAAATACTTCATAACAACAGGAGGAGTTGAAGGGAAGGCAGGGCGTGAAACCATCAGCAACTGGTTCAAGATTGAAACATACGGAGATGATGATTACAAGCTCGTTTTCTGCCCCACAGTGTGTGATTACTGCAAAGTCATATGCAAAGACGTGGGCATTTTTATGCAAGATGGAAAAAGGAGTTTGGCTCTGACTGAGGATGCCCCGTTTAGAGTTATGTTGAAGAAGGCTTGAAGCTGAGATCTTTGCATAAAAGAGAAAAAAAAAAAAAAAAAACAACTGTAATTTGAATTCTGCTTCATCATGGAAGTTGTGTGCCAATAATAAATGCATTGCAATAAAAGGTTTAGTTGGGGGGTTGTAATTGTGAAGAACGTGGTCTATGCATCATAAACAGAAGGAGCCTATCCAAGTTTCTGTGACTGTGACTGTGACTGTGAGTAGGTAGCTGTATTGTTGGGATATTGATGTGGGTGTAGCAAGTCAAGGATTGAAGATCCCAAAAAATCTACATCTCAGTTACTTCTTTAGGATAAAGATTAATAACAATAATCATAATTGTTGGAGGCCATTCGTTAGATATTTATTAGTTCTATAGAAATATTTATAATTTTTTATATATATTTGTAACTATAACGAATTTGAAGAGAGTTTGGTTTTTTAATTTAGTGGATGATAATAATATATAAAAGGTTTGGTTTGTTGATGATAATAATTAGATTGGAGAGGTGATGTTGAATGCGCAGTTTGTGTTGTATGTAATCAAAGTGTTGGTAATAATAAGAGGAGATGTTATGTGTCAAAGAGACAGAGAGACAGACAGGTAGAGGAAAGGCTGGGGAAGGGGCATCATTCATCATTCATCATTCATCATTCATCATACATCCATTCTATTCTCTCACTCTCTGCTCTCTGGGGGAAATCATTAATTCAAAAAACAAAATATCTGTGAAACAGTAATAAGTGGCATCATCATCATCAATCATGATATGCGAATGCCGACTGATGATGATACTGTTTGCACCGTCCATCCACCCACCCACAAAATAAGACTCCATAATGTCCATCTCATCCCCCCATTAACATATACATACATGTATCATGTATGCATAGTCTCATAATTCATCACATCTATATATATCCCATCTTTCAATTATTTATGTATGTGCTCCAAATTTCATGTTGAGGCCTCAACCCTCAACCTCAGCCTCAGCCTCATGCAGTGGTTGTTGGGCCTAATTATAGTTAGGAGTGAGTAAATGTGAGAGAGAGAGAGAGAGTGGGTGGAGGAGCAGAGCACTTGAAAGGAAAAGAAACAAGGGATGATGTTAGGCAAGTGGCCACTGACTTCCACACACACATACACATGTCTTCCCAAATATTTATTTAAGTTGACTTTATTGCATCCGTCCTCACCCCCACTGCTTCCACTCCCTCTCCCACTAATTATATCTATATATGTACATACATAAAACCCCATCATCATATATAAAACCACAACAACTAGTTTTGATTAACAATTTTCACCCAATATATTCTTCTTCTTTCTTCTTTCTTCTCCTAATATTGTCTTTCTACATATGAAATGATGATGAGAAATATGAAGAAGGGTAAGGGTGGTTTTGGTTTTGTAATCTTCCTCCTCATATTCTTTGCTCTCTGCTCGTCTCCTTCCACAGCAATTGCATCCAGTAAGTCCCATTTTCTCCTAATTAATACTCATCCATCTCATTAATTTTTCTTACCATGATGATGCACCTGTTTGGTGTGCAGGAAGCCTCATTTCATCTGCTGCTGCCAGACAACATGTATCATATGCTGTTGAGTTCCAGGTAGGTCTTCCTTTATAAATTCAATCTCTCTGTAATCCCATTCATTCATATGATATTGATGATGATGTGCAGAAGAAAAGAAGATTGGATCATGTGGATGTACAAGATTACTCAGGTACTGGTGCTAACAATCATCATGACCCAAGATCACCACCAGCAAGCTTTTGAATATGATGATGATGATGATGATGATGAGGGTGTGTCTGCTATATATGTTCTTTTGTACAGTTATAAATTAATAAGAATAGATAGATGGATGGATGGATGGATTGATTTGGTCCCATTCTATATATATAAATGCTTCTTTATATATATAGTTTTTGTTGGTCTTTCAATGAAAACCTAACCATAGTAGTATTAGGTTTTCATTTTTCTACTCCAATTCCAATTCAAAGTGTGAAGATGATGATGATGAGCTGAGAGAGCAAAGGGAAAGTGATGATGGGATTGTTCCAACAGGATTAATTTTGAGGTCCTTTTTCTCTGCACTCATCCAATTAGGCTTATGGGCTTTCAGTTTGATCCACAATCCCAAATTCAACTCCAATTCTAAGTTTTTTTCTCTTTCATTCCTTATTGTATATAAAGAAGATAAGAATAAATATGTTCTCCAAATCTCTCTTCTTATCCTCCAAAAATTGCTTCTTTTCAAATGAGATTACATATGGCTATTTATAAATCACCAAAATTATTGTTACAATCTATACTACTAAATATTATAATTACAAATATCATTGGGATACAACAAGTTATAAGCATTATTGGGGAATACCGATAAGTGTATGCATTTATACGTGATAATTATATGTATTTACACCTTTTATCATATACATTTTCTTTGGCAAAACCCAATGAAACAAAAAACCAAGACTAAGAAAAATAGTACAGTTATATAATTTCGCCAGTATCTTTTAAGCGTCGCATGCTAATATTATGTACGACTTGCTTGAACACTTTTGTTGATAATAACTTCGTAAAGAAAATTGTTAAGTTCTGACTTGATAGAATCTGTTTAATATCAACTTTGTCTTCCACTTGAGGAGGTGTATGCATTCATATATGATAATTATATATATATTTTATGATACAAATATATATAAATATTTCTTCACTTTAATTTACAAATGCTGTCAAAAACACCAAATACAACTTGATTCCCAACATCACCACATTATTATTTACTGCATCATCAAAATTTAACTTCAAACTCAATATATATATTACTCTGACAAACACAAACTTAAAAGCAGCTTTTTACAACTTGCAAGTTCACAAACTTGGGACTGACAAACAGTTTTTTTTCTCACACTCACTCCTAAATTAATCTAATTGGTTTGGTACTATCTGGACATGGAGATGACCCTTTGAAGACTCATCAACGCCTTCTCGTACCTCACAAATCCCATGAACCAAAACTCGAAATTGTCTTCTGTCACAATCTCAATATACTTCTGAGCTGGATTCCTCACATTCTCACTCTCATTGGCTCCTTTGATCTTCTTGACAGGAACGCAGAGCTGCATATACATACACATACGAATTCAAACTACTTGTAAGAATTAAACAAATAGATACATATTCCTAGTTTCCTTACCTTGTAGGGTGTCCTGAGAATTCCCCCTGAATTTGATTCAACAGCAATGGATCTTTCGCTGCAGAAGGCAACCTTTTCTGTGGAGATGAAGAGAATCCCAGCAATGGGACCAGCTGTTGTGGATAAATAGCATTGAGATGCCTTCACCAGCTTCTCTCCATCCCTCGCACCAAACACCTCCCTGAATATGTTCTCTCTCCCTCCTTTCTTGATTATTTTGGCACCAACGCTCAGTTTCCCCTTCACCGTCTCCGAAAATTTAGGACCCATCCTCACTGCAATTAATTAATATTTAATCATCCATCTTATAAATGAAACAATCATTTTCCCAAAACCATTCTAATTCATGTATGTATGTATGTACCGTGTTCACGAATTCTGTAAGCGAAACTTGTTCCCTTTCTTTCCAGTTTCATCTTGTGATGATTCCTGGCAGCAGCCTCCTCCCCATTTTCTACAATTTCAAGAAAAACATATATGTCTAATTATGTTGTTGTTGTTGTTCTTGTTTTGATTCCATGATCTTGTGATGAAATTGACATACCGGTGAAGGCAGTTGAGTGATCTGAGGAGGAGGGACTCTGGGTCTGGGAGGAGCTGACAGCTTCAGACAAGGAAGACGATCTTTCGGGGGATGCCGGCTGTAATGGGCTTGTAATTGGACAATGATGTTGAGGCTGGTGATCCTTCATTTTCTCCATGAATTTCGCTTCAACAAGTGTTAATCCGAATACCCGATCTCTTTTCTAAAACAATGGAGAAGAAAGAGGAAAGTTGAAGCAAAATTGTTTGTGAATTATACATAATTGAGGTGCGGAGAGAAGGGAGGAGGGTCATTTTCATGATCGGCGCCCCCACAGGTTTGATTATTTGTTGAAGACAGACTGAGACAGCCTAGAAATTGCACATCCAGACAAAAGCCCAGCTTCATCAGTTTTTGTCTGATTCTTTTCTTTATTCAGTGTGAGAGAGGCACAAGTCTTTGTTGCCCATTTGGACTCACATTTCTCGGAAAATTCCTCAGTCAAATTAGGTTAGCGTGTCAAAGGGCAGGGCAGGGCAGGGCAGGGCAGGGCAGGGCCCCATATCAATAATCATCCAAGATATTGCACCATTAATTTATTTAAAAAGAAAAGTTTAATCACTGAAGAACATCAAAAAAGTCTTGACTTGAGCTTAAAAAATTCTAGCTGGACACTTTTTTTTCACTTTTAATCCATCATCAGTCCGACAGTTAGTAAACTGTGTCGAAATTATCTTTGTAGTCTTTTGTGTTTAAGACAGATTCTACTCAGGACTTATCTGAGGCAGACACTAACTGCATTTAACTATTGTTAATCTTAACACTCATTCATCCTTAAAAGCGACAACATAACATTTTTGTCTACCCTTATAATATAACACAATTACTGACGATGCTATCTATCCCATGTAAATTGTTGACAAGAAATTTGAGCAGATTATAATTCGTCAAACCTCCTCTCTTTGGTGATATATTTTTTAGGATAAAACTGTAAAGTATTCAGGCAACGAAGCACCGATCACATAGCATCCCACAGCAACCAGTTTATGGAAACAATGCTTAATTCAAAAAGAAGGAAAGGGCCTGAATTTTTATTTTTATTTTATTGAGAGCAAGAATTCATGCATTTGCGTGTGCTTTACCAATAATCCAGGGATAGAAATTCTGAAATAAAGATTTCTACAAGAGTTGGAACATGACTAAAATCTTTGATCATTGATTGATTAGTTTATAACAAAAGATCAGAATTTATATTAATTGATTTACAGAGTAATCAGAATTTTATTAAAGATAGAATCTTTCAGCTGGCTTCACCATGTTCGTATGTACTTTTGTATGCGAATTATTCCATCCTGTTGTGTGTTTGCAGGACTATTATCTATTGCCCAGAAACTTTGATAATGAATAGTAGCAACTGACGGTGCTCTTTCTCTATAGAATTATGAAAATGAAAGATGAACAACTGAGCGTGTTTGTCTGCCTCTGCGTTTTAAACAAAATCAACTGAATATTTTCTCTCAACTCTTGCATTCTATAATGCCAGCAAAAGATCATTCTTTTCTGCTACACTAATCATCACGAATGAAACTGCAGTAGAGATCGGTTGATGTTGCCTTTCCAAGTCTTGCGATTGGCTGACCACTGAAGGAACCCGTCTGCATAATACCTGCACATCAGCCTTCCCTTAACAACTCTCCGTCCTAGTAATACAGTAACTGTTCCATATATACCTCAAATCTATCACAGGTAGCCAGATAAGATACATTGCTATATATGCTCTATATTGAGGAAAAGAGTCTACCTATTTCGCAACAACTTCTTTGTGAGCTTTATAGGAAAGTATAACATTCCATATTAAGGCAATAAAATTGGCGGCGAGGACCTGTTGAAAGGATGATGCATCAAAAATGTCTATCAGTCAAAACAAAAGTTTACCGTATAAAGTAAAAAGCAGTCATCATCATTATCATCTAGTTTGAAGCATCCACAATTTGCTTTTATATATAGAGAGACAGTTATATTCTTGTACTCTCCATGATATATTGGAAGTGAGAAGATTCCCTCCTCTCTCGCCAACACCAAACCAGGAAGTCTGGACTACTTAAGAGTGTACAAATGAATCAAACCTGAAATTGCTGTGGCACGAATCGAAAATTGAGGAACTGGAAAGGTATCCACAGCTGCCAATTCGCAACAACTGACGAGAACCATTCCTATGAATTAAAGATTCAACATTAACTTGAGAAGTCTTGACTATAAGCTCTCCTATCCTTTCGGCATCTCCTATTGACATTAGGAAAAAGCACAAGGAAAGCATCCTTGCCAATACCTGTTTTAGCTTTGGAATTACGTGTGATGGCCTTCCCTCAAGCGTCACCAATGTAGATAGGAAAGTTCCAATAAAAATGGGAGAGAAAAGAAACTGCAATAGAAACGTTTAAAGTAAGTCTACTCAAGTGGTTGATCGAACAAAAATATACCAAAACCTCATATAAATGCATTCAAGGAGCTTCACCTGATCAAGGAAAAGCCGCAAGAAAGCACCAGAAGCTCCAGGGGCTGTGACCAGATTACTCAAATACAGATACCTGAATGTGTAAGACGTTAATTCAACTCTGAAAGATGACAAATGACAGAAACACTTACTTAGTACAGACCAAACGGCTTTCAGCTTCACTTTCAAGAAAAGCTGCTCCAACTTTTCAGGAAATATCACTTGTGAACAGACTATGTAAAAAGAAAAAAGAAAATTGTACTCCATTGAGTAGTTATTGAGTTAGATATTAAATCAACTTGATCCTTGAGAAGCTTCATTGACCAAATAGAGACAAGATAAAACAATCATGGATTTTACATGCTGTTTCAGCCGAGTTTAAGAAACCTACTCAATTTTCATTGCTCCACACAACCCTACCAAAGGTTATACACTTGCCCTTAATGCAAGGATAGGATTACGAACTGATAGCAACTGAGTAGCTACCACATGAATCATGAACACCATACTGAATTATAGTTAGTTGAAACAGGTATCCGATAAACAAATAGTAGTTATTTATGAAGTATGAATCATGAAACTTATAATTTAGTCAAGAAAGGTAATCATCTTTAAGGACATAAAAAAAATAATATAAACAGATAATTTGACTATAAATCTATAATCAATAATGACAAGGTTCCTGCCATATTCAGCATTTGCTCAAGCATAATAGACAGAAAAAACTTTCAGGCCATTACCAGAAATGCAATGTAGGACCGACCAAAACCAGCCCCAACAGGGTGAAAGTAAATGTTCGCTTCAAGTCTAGAGATGGTACTTAATCAATCACTAGCTGAGGAGCATAATAGCCAACAATAAAATGTTAGAAACTCGTTCGTGTAGGAAGCAAGATGTAACATTCACAGTTTTTAACTCAACAGATAGTTGCAATTAGCTTTTGCTTCCCATCTCCATACTAAGGAAAAATAGTATTACTCAAGTTGTTATTCCCCTATGCTCATTTCGGTAACAAATTGCATGATTCTATGTCTACTAGATAGTTATACCTGACAGATCACATCACCAACCAAAGTTAATAATGCTGATGTAACAGCTTTTGTCATCACGGGGTACTTGGCAAGAAGGGACATATACCTGAATAGATAGATATTCAGAGTGAGATGGATGTAAAAGAACTGATCCTTAAGTAACAAGAATAATCAGACTGGCTATAGCGTATGTGCATTAGACCTTTTCTCCACTATTACTGAAATAAGATGTTCCTATTGAACTCCAAGAAACACTAAAACTGCAAATAATGTTTTCAAGCTTACTAATGCACAAAACAAAAATGTAGTCTTTAATAATGAACCAGAATTGGCAAGAAAAAAGAAAGAAAGTGTAAGCAGAAAATTACTTTACCATGAAAGTAATGACCAGTTACTTCCATCACTCCCACCACCACTGTTGCCACCTCCACCACCACTCTTTCCATTGCCGGAACCTCCAAAACCACCACCAGCTCCGCCACCACTTGAAACCCGGAAAATGCGACGACCCAAAACCAAAGGTCCAAATTCAGGACGACCAAATTTTTTAAACCCGTTTGGAGAAGGCAGAGAAGGTGTATTACGATAGCTTGCAAAGCTCCTGCTTATATGAATTGGGTTGCGCACAACAATCCTGCTTTGGTTATTAAAATGGCTAATGGGTGTGCCAAAAGTTGCCCATTCGCTTAAAAGATAGGATTTTCCTGTCACCGTTGCCGGGGTCGGAGCCACCATACTTCGGCTTAGCCTCTCTTCCACCAAGGGATAATAGGAGTATAAATGTTTGCTGACAGTATGCGGGTTTTTGAGGTTTTAGTCCTTTTACCGCTAGTAACTACCTAAAGCAATTACTTTTTAAACCGGTTGCCCCAATCCGACCTGACCTGGTCTTTCATCATCAAAATGGACCAAAGACAAAATTTTGCAATTTTATCATTGTCAAATATCTTTATTATATTCCCTTGCTTCGATTCTTTTTCTCTGCCCTGTATACTTCTTTCTTGCTTTTTGCTTGTATAGATGGACTGAACTGGGCTCGTTGTCATTTCTTCAAAATTTATCTAATTCGGTACGCATATAATCTTTAGTCATGTGAGTCCTTCTGGTGCTTCCTCTAAATTCTGGTAATATTATTAGTTGCCATTGAAATTTTGGTGAAATCCGGTGGTCTTTATTTGCCAGTTTCTTGCAATCTTTGAAGGGCCTTTCTTCTTCGCTTCCCTTTTGCGTTAACTGTGATACAGGAATGCCACATCTATGATTTCCTGTTTTAGTTCTTGCAGATACCTTCATCTGTGATGGAGGTGAAGATTGTATCCTCTGGTTACCATAATGGTTGGAGGCATTTGATGCTTAAAGGCTCTCTCTTTTGATGTTTGCAGTTATAATTTATCAATTCGACAGTTGCTATGGTTTGTCCACTATCCTCTATATCCCTTTGTATGCTTCCTTCCTTGAATTTTGAACAAAGACACAGCTTACGGAGTTCGTTGAAGCCCACGTCGGAAACTCTCAGAACAGAACTCTTTCACAAATTTAACTCCCCATTTGAGCTCCAACAAGTGCATAGTCTTGTCATCAAAACTGGAACTCCTCTCTCAGCTCTCCCACTGTCCCGTGTAGCCTCTGTTTGTGCTCTTACTCCTAGTTTCCCGTATGCTCGACGAATTTTTCAGCTAGTAGACCAGCCAGAAATTTCCATGTGGAATTCTTGTTTAAGAGATTTTGCTGAGAGTGATTCTCCATTTGATGCTATTTTGCTGTTTCACCAGCTGCGAAGGCACAACGTGTGTCCTGATAGTTTTACTTGCTCCTTTGTTCTCAAGGCATGCTTGCAATTACTTGATCTTTTCCACGGGAGAATCATTCATGCATTTGTTGAAAAGCTTGGACTTCAATTCAACTTGGTTCTGCAAAATGTGATCTTGAATTTGTATGCATCTTGTGGACAGATGAGTGATGCGGTTCTATTGTTCAATAAGATGCCCCAACGAGATACCGTTACTTGGAATACCATGATCACACAGCTAGTGAAGAGGGGTGATGCTGATTCAGCATATGAGATGTTCCTACAAATGCCTGAGAGAAATGTGAGGTCATGGACTGCTATGGTTTCAGGTTTTGTTCAGTGTGGGAAGCCAAAGGAGGCTGTTGATCTTTTCACAGAGATGGAAGAAGTGGGATTGAAGCCTAATGAGGTGACTGTGGTGGCGGTTTTAGCAGCCTGTGCTGATCTTGGTGCACTTGATGTTGGGCGTAGGATTCATAAGTATTCAGATGAGAGTGGGTTTCAGAGAAATATCCAAATTTCTAACACTCTGATTGATATGTATATAAAATGTGGATGTTTAGAAGCCGCACGTGATGTTTTGAGGGGTATGAAAGAACGAACAGTAGTCTCATGGTCGACCATGATCCAAGGACTGGCAATACATGGAAAAGCTGATGAAGCTTTGGAACTCTTCTCTGAAATGACACAGACAGGGATCAAGCCGAATGCAGTCACCTTCATTGGACTCTTAAATGCTTGTAGTCATATGGGATTGATAAACGAGGGACATGCATTTTTTGCTAGCATGACTAGAGACTACGGAATAATTCCAGGTATTGAACACTATGGTTGCATGGTTGATCTATTAAGTCGTGCAGGGCTGCTGCAACAGGCCCATGAGTTCATCAAACAGATGCCTATAAAGCCAAATGCAGCTATATGGGGTGCCCTTCTTGGTGGCTGCAAAGTCCACAAGAACATTGAAATGGCTGAATTAGCAATGAGACACTTGCATGAATTGGATCCCCTCAATGATGGTTATTATGTGGTTTTGGCAAACATATACTCGGAAGCAAAGCAATGGGACAATGCAGCAAGGTTGAGGAAGCTGATGAGAAATAGGGGATTGAAGAAGACTCTCGGCTGGAGTTCAGTTAGTATCAAAGGGGTGGCTCATGAGTTTGTGGCTGGGGACGACACTCATCCTCAATTCCAGGAGATCTTGAAGATGTGGAATCAGTTACAAGTGCATATGAGGCTGAAAGGCTACATACCAAACACGTCAGTTGTTCTACTTGACATAGATGAGAAGGAAAAGGAAAAGGTTTTGTCTAGACACAGTGAGAAACTAGCACTGGTTTTCGGGCTCATTAGTACACCACCTGGAGAAACAATAAGAATTTTCAAGAATCTCCGCGTCTGTGAAGATTGCCATGCATCTTTTAAGCTAATATCTGAGATTGTTGATAGAGAAATAGTTGTACGTGACCGCAACAGATTTCATTGTTTCAAAGATGGCTCTTGTTCTTGCAGGGATTATTGGTAGTTACTCAAATGTGTTATAGAAAAATATTCTCTTCATTTTCAAGCTAAATTCATTTTAATTCGGGCTAATCTGCATAACTTTTTACCTCAATCATGGTTTATCTTATTTCATCAAAGTTCGAATCTTTTTATTCAAATTATTAGCGACTGAAACGGACTCGATGCTTGCACATAATTAAATCTTTCCTTCCAGTTAGCATATTCTCCTATTTTCTGGAGTAGCTCTTTTTATGATGATGGGCCACTCATCGTATGCCCATCTCTACAGTTTCTTCTTTGATCAATTCATAATTAATTATTTACACGTAGAAGGATTTTGGTAGGTTTACTTACTAGTGCAGATTGCAAACCATCTTGTTCTTCTTCCGGACAGGTTTCTAAGTTTTGCTCCAAGGAGGCCCCCCTCAAATAAGCTCTCCTCCGAGGAGGCACAATAATTCTGCTCTGTGTAAAACTTATTCGTAATATATACATGTTTTATTATTTAAACGTTCCCTTGTAGGAAAATGAAGCCCTACATTGGGGAAGGCACAAAAAGCACCCGTTAAGCCGTGTTCCGTACATGCACGAAGTAAGTTTTCTTTTTGTAAGCATGCTAATAACATTCTTTGCAGTAATTCCCTCCTCGGACTTCACCTCTTAAGATATCTACTCTAATGAGTGTCGAAATATATACTCATTAGTGCGGGGGGCTACTGATGTGCATGAAAATAATTGGCCCGAAGCGGCCCAAAAAGAATAAAGAAATCGAAGGCCCATGATACCTACCGGGAGGCTGAGGACATCCTACGCCCATAACAATCTTAGGAGGCCAAGGATGACTCAGTCCACAGTCCAATTAAGCAGGTTTAGACAGCCCAAGAAGCTCAGGAAAAGAAAAGGAGACCTGGAACGTCCCTGGACTCTAGGCCTAGGACATCCCCGGACTCGAAGCCTAGACTCAAACCATGATCAAGGCCCACCTAAACATTCGGCCCAAAAGACCCACACACGTGGCAGCCCTCTCTCCTACGTGGCACCTCATCAACCCAGGTGTCAGCAGCCACCTCGGACCACGTCAGCCCTAGAACGACGAAACAGGTAAGGAAGGACTTCTTGGCAACTAGGACTCTTTGGCGGCTAAAACTCCCTGGCGGCTAGGGTTTCTTGCAGACGAAGGATCCCCTAGACTAAAGAAAGACTCCTACTCCTAGATATGGATAAGGACGATTTATCCCTTATCCCAACCAACTTTTTCAAAATCTCAAAAGGGATAGACCCCTGGCAGACGGGCGCACTCCCTTTATAAATACAGCCTAGGTCTCTCGAGGCTGGGGATACATTATCTAAGACACACACACACACGCACACATTCTGTGTGACTTTCCTCACACATCCAGGTACTCTGAAAAAGACACCCTTCACACCTCTCTTACTCCCCTATCCCTCTCTAAACTATATTTTAAGCTTTCTCTAAGCATATTATCAAGTGTTCTTACATTTTTCATCTCAAATCCATACTAACTTGAGCGTCGAAGTGTTAACTCCTTTTTTGCTGGTCCATCCTTCAAGATTTCCATTCACTCTGGCCCAAGCCTTGAACAATCGTCCAAATCTATTAGACCCGTGCGTTTTTTGTACGCATCAAGTTGAACGTATTTTTTGTATTATATAATTCATTTTAGATAAAAATAAATAAACTATACTAAATTACTAAATTTAAATTCATATTATTTAATTAAAAAATAAAAATTTAAATTGGGTGAAATGGGGCAGGTTTTAGGACGGGTTTGGCGATGCGGGGTATGGGTTCGGGGTTTAAGAATCATGGCGGGTCTCGGGTCCGGCCAAACCCGCCCTGTTGCCATCACTAATCAGGAACACCACAATATTTCATTAATAATATTTCACAAAAAAATCGATTAAGATCGAGTCTTGTCCATTTGTTGGAGCTTCCATAGCAGCTATGTCTAGAGGGAAGTTATGAGTATTACGTTCATGCATAACTTCCATACCAATGTTAGCATAGTTGATGATATTAGCCCAAGTATTAATTACACAGCATTGACTATCAACTACAAGTAGGTTGAAATAGAAACCGTTTAGGTTGAAAGCAATAGTGTTGATACCTAAAGCAGTGAACCAATACCTAATACAGGCCCAACAGCTAGGAAGAAGTGTAACCAACAAGAGTTGTTGAAACTAGTATATTGGAAGATCAAACCGCCAAAATAATCATGAGCAACTACGATATTATAAGTTTCTTCCTCTTGACCGATTCAGTAATCCTCATTAGCAAATTCATTTTTTGTGATTTTTCTGATCAAACTAGAAGTTACCAAAGAACCATACATAGCACTGAATAGGGAACTGGATTTTAGGGATGATATAAAATTGGAAACTTGTTATGGACTTTGTGGCGAATTCTAAAAATAACAAATGATATGACACAAATTTTGCAACGGATGTAGACTAACCAGTGTCGTAGTAATGAACCAAATTACTGGTTGAAATGAAAACAGATGAATTCTACTAACCCAATTTTTACAAAACCTGATCAGGTCTCGATTAATAGACAATCAAATGAATTTTCTCTTGTGAGTGTTAATTTAAACAAATTAAATTAATGACCAATCAAATAAGTCAGGTGAAAAATAATATATTAAGTATCATCTTTTTATGTATATCTTGAAATATAATTAATTTAGATCCTGAAGTAAATAATTTATTAGTTTATATTAATATTTATTTTCAGCGAGTCAAATGATGTTGGGTGTTAAACCAGAAACCGACACAAATACCCAAATTGGGAACAATAATTAGAAAACAAATACCCAAATTGCATAAGTCTTCAAATCGCAATAGCTCAATTCCCAAACACAGTCAACTCCACCATAAAACTGATCAGTGTTATTACATGACAATAACAATAACTCATCTAAAATCGACAAAAGTAGTGAGAAAACAATCAGAAATTGCACTAAGGAAGCAATATTATTAGCACCTTTTGTTGCTATAGCTATCCGACTGAGGCCCGGCGTCTGGGAGTTTGTTAGGGTGAATGTGTATGAACTCAGCGCGGAGGAGTTGACGGTGGCTGAATATTTACGTTTCAAAGAAGAACTTATGGATGGCCAGTATGTGACATCTCTGCTTCTTCATACACCGGGTGCTACGTAATTTCTACTAGGATAAGACGGGTTCAGTTCTTTCGATTTTAACACTATATCGAAGAACACCTCAAACAAACACTCAGAAGCACATTTAAAAAGAAACTTAAGAGCCCAAATCTTTGAAAAACAAGAGAAGCCGAGAGAGAGAAATCTCAAGAGAGTTGCTGTTGCTATTGCTATGTGTTTTTCAAATGAGACAAGGCTAGCTTTATATAGGCAAGCCAACCTCATCACTTTATTGCAGCAATTGAAAATGCATTTATTCTTCCATACGTAACAGCAAAGCAACGGCCAACGATATTAATCCAGCAATTGAAATTGGAGGCTTCAATTTCAAACATTTAAACTAATTAACTCCAAGTTTTTAATTTCAGGCTTTGCACCTGAAAGTCAAAATGTAATTTAAAAAGAAAAAAACAAAATTCAGAAACTTTATTGATAAAATCAGAATTTTATTTTCCAAAAAATGAAACCAAAAGTATGCTACAAATATTTCTCTTCTCTTCTCACTTTTCTCAACTAAATTTATGGATTTGATGTAATTAAAATTACAACAATTTGTTCTTGAACTGGATTTTGAGCCATTCAATGCATCATTTCCTCTCCCAACTCGATCATCGTCTATTGGCACTGGGGTCCAATTTCTCTCTTCAATCATGTTTCGCAACAAAGAGCCATTATTTGATTTCCTTCAAATGCACAGACATAAGGAACATGTAAGTACTCACCTGTATCGCCTCATTCTTTCTATTTAGATATACATGTCTTGAATTAATTCTGTCCCAATTAAGGATCATTAATATTTCTTCATTTACAAAACATCACGGAAATCCTACTCTGATGAAGGTACGCATGGAAGATTTACTCAGAAAGGCAGACATTATACTGCTTCTGGAAACACGTCGAAGCTGGAGAGGCGTGAAACTTGTTTGTTCTACTTTCTCAAATTCCGCAACCTGGTGAGTTCTTATCTCCACGAAGGAATCAATTTATGGTTATAATAAGATCAAACGTTCATAAAAAACCAGCAATTCGGCTGTAGTTTTATCAGGGTATGAGATGATGATGCTTATATTACAATTGCTCTGGCTGTTTTCAGGACATGTGAGGTGATGATGCTTAGGAATACAAATAATCATTCTCGTTATCTTTTTGCATTCAGCCACAAATTAAGCAAGGTGTACAACCAAAAAATAGTTAATTCATGTGAATTTATCCAAAGACACTGCAGCTTCCTTGAGATAATATTAATTGAAATATATCTTCCTTGAAGACAAGTGAAGAAAATATCAGACTCCAAGGAGAAAAAATATTTTTCCATGAAATTACTCCAAAAATGAGCACTACATATAAAAGCTTTTCCAAAAAGCACTCGAAACAAGAAACTAAGGCAACCCCGTCACTGGGGATACAATCTAGCACATTGAATTTGGCAAACACAACTTCCACATCAACCATCATCAAACTATAAAGTAGCTCAAACCCTGAAGCCCTTGCTATTTCTTCTTCCTCTAGCACGCTCAAACTTCCTTCCCTTGGCACGAACATAAGGCTTGGTGTGGCTGTGCGGGACACCAGGTGCTGGACCAAAGTGCTTCACAGCCTCACGAGCCTTTCGCGAGCCTCTCAAGAGTACCTGTTCAAAACATGCTCAGTAAAGGTATACATAAAGTTACAAAATAATTTCTAATTTAATTTTTGATCCAGGAAAACTTAACGACACACAATAATGGTTAAATTCTAAGAAAACATAACTCTGTTTCCAAACCTCAACTACCTAAGCACAATATTATGCTAACTGAAACTTATAGCATGATTACCACACCATTAGCACTAGAATCCTTCAGTTTAGGACGGTGATGAATCATGTGTCCAATAAATCAAAGCAGTCAACCAAGAACCATATGCCAAATAAAAGTCCTACATTAATAGAACCAGAAATAACCTGGCTTGTTAATTTATCCTCCACCAAAATGGGTAAAGAAAAACAAATGACTACCCAATTTGTAACAACCAGTGGAATGAAAAATATTCCCAAACTTGTAACATGATCTTTAAAAAGGTTGAACACACTATCCATCATTGGTATGTTACTAAATAGCGCAACTGGCATAAACATAGGCTTTCACATGTTTTACAATACTTTCCTAGTTTCCCTCTCAAAATATAAGATTCAAGTGCAACCAGGTCCACATACAAGAATAAAGTAATTTCCAAAAAGCATGGTTAAAAGTATTTACCGTGTTCTGCCCGAGAGGAGCCCTAAGAGCAAGCTGGTCAAATGTCAAACATTCTCCACCTGCCTTCTCAATTCTAGCCCTCGCTGTCTCGGTGAACCTCAGTGCAGTGACCTTCAGAGCAGGAATGTCATGAGCAGAAGTGTCATCGGTAACACTTCCAACAAGCACTGCAATCTTGTCCTCCTACAGATCCAAAAATAACAACATTAAAAAACTCACAAAGATCTACCCAGTAAAAACACAAACTCAAAAGCTTCGCCAGGTTTGGAAGCAACCTCTTAATGGCTAATAATTCACATTAATAAGCTTGAACACAAAAGTATTACAAACTGTGCGGCTAAAACTTCTACAACTGAAGTGCCCAGAATACATGTTAACCAGTTATGTCACAATGTCGGGCGAGAAAATTCAGTTATCATAAAAAATCAACAACAACAAGGACATAGATCCATTAATCCTATAACCATGAATATAATTACACCCCCCCCCCCCCCGTTATGATTTATACAAATAAATACCTTGCCATTCATGAGTTTTATGAGTTGGGACAGAGAAAGAGGGGGCCTGTTAACCCTACTCATAAAAAGCCTCTTGAGCACCACCGCATTAAACCTGCTACTAGTTCTCCTCACCAGAAACCGGTACAACTGCCATGTTATGGACAAACAGATAATCAGATCATTTGATGGACGAAAAATGTAATTCATTTACAATAAATTGCAGACATCAATCAGACCTTGACAAGGAGTTTGAGGTAAATATCATTGGATTTAGGTTCGGTGCGATTGGTCTTCTTGACCTTACCTCCGGCGACCAAATCAATACCCTGGATTACGAAAACCAAACATCATTCCAGGAAATTGTGTAGAAAGACATCACGATCCTTGCAGAAAAAAAAATGATTTGCTGAGACGGAACGAAAGAGATCAAATTTCTTTCAAGATAACTGGAAGCTCCAAACAATAAGAATCCTAATGAACCTAAAAAACGATAATTGCCCAGCAAGAATTACTTAGTTTTCGAAGTGAGACTAAAATTAATAGATAAATAAATGATGATTAGCTTTGGAAACGGAAGGCGTACCATGGCTCCTGCTCCTGCTGCTGCTGCTGCTGCCCTTCCTTCCGCTTCTGATGTGAGAGAGAGAGAGAGAGAGATTAGGGTTCTTTTGTTTTTTTGGGGGAGACGAAGAGAGATTAGGGTTCTGCTATATGGGCCGAAAACCCTACAAATATCTTTTCTTTTAAGCATGGGCCGAAAACCCTTCAAATTTAAATGGCCCATTTATAATTTCAATCCCATCGTCATTATGGGCTGCTAATGGTTTTTCTTATTTAATTGACTGTTTCACAATGTTTACGTAGTATAAATAGCGTGTCTGCAGAAATAAATCACAAAACAGTGAATCTCTACCTTAACTTAGAGAATTCTCTCATTATTCCTATTCTTTTTTTTATTGATTGAGTAAGCATAGGTACGTCGTATTTATTAATTTACTTTTGTCTCTTCCACTTAATGATTTAATGAGATTGTCTTTTAATTTCTCGAAGTTTTTGTTTTTATAAATGCTTATATGTGTGATTTTGTGATTTGCAGGAAAAAAACGACAAATTGCATGTATATGTAGCAATGCACTGGAAATTGACACGTATCAATACGACTAACGATAATAGTACAACTGATGGAATCATTGTTGCTTCCTCTAAAGGATATCAACTAAAACCATCAATGAAAAAGTCAAACATTGAAGAGTTTCATAATATTACATGTCTAAAATATTTGTACACTTATATTTATCAAGGTAAAGGATTCTATTAAGTATTTGAGAAACACTAATAATTTGTGCATCTTTTCATATAATCATCTTTTTTTAGTCTTTACACATGCAGCAAAAAGTTTCAAAAGTTCGGATGCACTAGATTATCCACAAATTGAAGACGAAGGAAACTCGACTCTTATATCTAGAAGGCTGAAAAATATTCAACAAGTTTTTAGAAGATTTATTTTTTATTAACTTCATATGTCCTAGCACTTTAAATGAGATTTAATCTTATCAATATTTTTTATAAGTATATCAAAAAATGTGTTTATAAAAAATATATGTATTTATCCAACATATTAGAATTCCTTTTGGTTCAAAATATCATTAATATAAATTCAGTTATTGTTCATTATATCCAAGAATACAAAATTATAATATATTTTGCCAAAGATTTATCTATTACAAATTGCACTACACACATAAAAGTTTGATTGGTTCGAGATATCAGTATAAATAGAGTTATTATTTATTATATCAAATAATACAAAATTATAATATAATTTTGTTAAAGATTTCTCTAGCACAAATTACGCTACACTAAATCTAATGATATATACCTCAAACTCCTTGTGAATGTCTGATTGATGTCTTCAAATTATATTACATGACTTGCGATTTTTCTAGATCAAATGATCTAATATCTACGTGCGATAACATGGCAATTATACTGGTTTCTGATGAGGAGAAGTGGTTGCAGGTTTAATAGGCTTTTCATGAGTAAGGTTAATAGGCTCCCTTTTAATTTGTCCCATGAATGGAAAGGTAGTTATTTGTATGAGTGATGCGGAGGATGTGTTATATCATTATTAAAGGATTAATGAATCTATTTCCTTGATTGTTGTTTATTTGGGATGATAAGTGAATTTTCTCCCAAGAAATTATGAATTTTAACCACGCAGGTTTTGAAGTTGTAATATCTTTTGTATTCAAGCTTATTACAATGAATTAGCCATTAAATGGTTGCTTGCAAACCCGACGTAGCTTTTGAGTTTGTGTTCTGGGTAGATCTTAGTGAGTTTACTATGTTGTTATTTTTTGCACTGTCGGATGACAACATTTCCGTGCTTGTTGGGAGTGTTACTGATGATATTTGGGTTCATGAAGTTCCTCCTCTGAAGGTCACATATTTATTTATGGATGGTTTAATTTGCCCAAACTTGATATGTTTAAAAAAAATTTCTATGGCTTCACTAAATTTTTTCCTCATATATTTTTTAATTTTCCAACATCATATCATAATTTTCTTTCATCAATGAAATATTATGTTGATATATTATTTTTATGTGTTTATATATCTTGTATCTATAAAAATGAAATAATATGATTCATAAAAATTATATACATACGTAGATTGTAAAATAACTTAAGAATGTGTATGTATTTTAGCAATCCATACAAATTGGGTTTTAGAGTATTATGTTTCTAGGTTTGTGGCCCTTTAAACCCTGAGCATAAGCGCTCTGATTTATAACCTGGTATGTCGTACTTTAGAATTCTAATTTCTGGCACTTCAAGAGTAGAAATGGAAGGAGCAATAGGCACGTTCCGGAGTAAATACATTTTCTTTCTCTATCTTCAGCAAGAAACTTAGTCTCGTATATGTTTTGTTTTCGTAATTTAGCGTATTTGATTTCGTCGCCAGAGGTAAGAGTAAGAAGGCCAAGCGCACCAGCACCGCCCCTAAATCCAATGATATATACCTCAAACTCCTTGTCAACGTCTGATTGATGTCTTCATGAATAGGGTTAACAAGCCCCCTCTTTAATTGTCTCGTCTCATCAGCCTCGAGTAGGGTTAACCGCGTAAGTTTTGAAGTTAGTCAAGCTTATTACAATGAATTGTCCATTAATATTTTATACGACATCCATAATGATATATTATGTACCTTAAATTTGCATATAAAAAATACAATACAATTATGATTAACAAAAGTTCAAACTTAAGATATAAAATATACTAAGAGCACCTTTATTTTGGTGATTAGCTATGATATCATGGGCTAATTACCGTTTATTTTTTGTTTATTTCATTTCTGATTAGTTTGTGATTAGTGTCTTAAGCATGATATATTACGTGACTTTTTCATGATAGTAATCACAATTTAATATATCCCATTTTAATCACATCACTCAAAGTAAATGTGGCCTAAAAGATAAATAAATTATAATTAATACCCAACTTTGTTATATTTGAACTGAAGGTTTGTTTTTTTTTATTCTGAACTCCAAATATTATCATAAAGACAATGTCTTATTAAATATATATTATTTCGTTAATAAGTGGGAAAAGTATTCCGCCTTCATCATACATGGACAATTCTCAAGTATTATTTTTCGTTTTGTGAAAATTATTAAGGTTTATTTAATAAAAGTCCTATTATTCTAACTTTTTTTTATATATATTCTTATTATTTAAAAATGGTATTAATCTAGCATTTGAAATCATATGAAATATAAATATCATATTGATTTATTATTTTATATGTAAAGAAAAAAACTTAAGAATGAGTATGAATTTTAGGTATCCATACTATACATATGCATTGTGAAACAGTCAATTAATTAAAAATTTCCATTAGCAGCCCATAATGACTATGGGCTTGAAATTGTAATTGGACCATTTAAATTTGTAGGGTTTTCGGCCCATATAGCAGAACCCTAATCTCTCTTCGTCTCCCCCAAAAAAACAAAAGAACCCTAATCCCCTCTCTCTCTCTCACACAGAACGGAAGGAGGGCGCAGCAGCAGCAAAGCCAGCAGCAGGGCCATTGTACGCCTTCCGTTTTCCAAAGCTAATCATCATTTTATTTATCTATTAAATTTTAGTCTCACTTCGAAAACTAAGTAATTCTTCTGGGCAATTATCGTTTTTTTAGGTTCATTAGGATTCTTATATGTTTGGAGCTTCCAGTTATCTGGAAAGAAATTTGAATCTCTTTCGTTCCGTCTCAGCAAATCATTTTTTTTTTCTGCCAGGATCGTTGATGTCTTTCTACACAATTTCCTGGAATGATTTGGTTTTCGTAATCCAGGGGTATTGATTTGTCGCCGGAGGTAAGGTCAAGAAGACCAATCGCACCGAACCCTAAATCCAATGATATTTACCTCAAACCTCCTTGTCAAGGTCGTGATGATGTGTCTGCAATTTATTGTAAATTGAATTTACTTTTTCGTCCATCAAATGATCTGATTATCTGTTTTTCCATAAACATGGCAGTGTACCGGTTTCTTTGTGAGAGGAACTAGTAGCAGGTTTTAATGCGGTGGTGCTCCAAAGGCTTTTATGATAGGGTTAACAGGCCTGCCTCTTTCTCTGTCCCAACCATAAACATGAATGGCAAAGGTTTATTTTTATTTGTGTATAAATCAACCGGGAGGGGGTGCGGCGTGTGGGTGGGGGGGGGTGGGCGGGGGGTAATTTATATTCATGGTTAGGTGGTATAGAATTGGATCAATGGCCTTGGACTTTTTGTTGTTTGATTTTTTTTTTTATGATTAAACTTCTTCGCCACATCTGTGACAAATTATTATACTGTTAACCACATGTATACTGGGTTCCGTTTAGCGTTTATGTATATTATCTTCGTCGAAGTCTTAGGTTGTCTACAGTGTATGATTAGCTTTTGTGTTTTCTGTGTACTTTTTTTTTGCTGCTTATAATTTGTGAATTATTTAAGCCATTAAGAGGTTGCTTTCATAAGCCTAGGCGAAGCGTTTTTTGAGTTAGATGTTTTTTTACTTGGGAGAATCTTGTTTCGAGTTTTGTTTATTTATGTTGTGGATTTTTTTTGGGATCTGTAGGGAGGACAGAGGATTGGCAGTGCTACTGGTTGGAAGTGTGTGACCGGATGAACGACTGTTCTGCGTCATGGAGACATTCCTTGCGCTGACAGGCACTGCACTGAGGTCCAGAGCGACATGCGTAGGCGCTCAAAGTGAGAAAGTTGCAGGGTAGGAGAAGGTTTTGACATTTTGACGGTAGTCTTGCTCTTCAGGGCTCCCTCGCGGCATGAACACAGGTAAATTACTTTTAACCAATTGCTTTATTGGAATTAGCTTTATTTCGTGTATGTGATGCCTGGTTGCACTGAATCTATATTTGGAGGGTGATAACGTACGGGTATAAGGTATTTTTGTATATGAAACTGTGAAAGCCTGATGTTGATGTGAGCAGTTGCAACTATTTCTTTAATCTATGAATCATAGACGGATAAGTAGGTGTTTAAGCGTGTTGTTACCTTGTGTGTTAAGGTGATGGATCTATGTTACCGTGGGTAGGTTGGTGAATGAATTTTGGTTTGGCATTAGTGCAGGTATTTGGCTGGTGTGTGATTTACATATAATGTGGCGTAGTCTCATTTGTTTTTCTTTACTGATTGTGTGGGGCTGGATAAATTATACAAAAGCCAGGTTATTTCTGGTTCTATTAATGTAGGACCTTTATTTGGATATGGTTCTTGGTTGACTGCTTTGTTTTATTTGCACCACATGATTCATCACCGTCTAAACTGAAGGAGTCTAGTGCTAAGTTGGTGTGGTAATCATGCTATAAGTTTCAGTTAGCACGTAATATATTGTGCTTAGGTAGTTTGAGGTTTTGGAAACAGAGTTATGTTTTCTTAGATTTAACCTTATTCTGTGTCATTAAGTTTTCCCATCTGAGGGCTTCCCTCAAAAATTTATTGATGGATGGAGGACAATAGGCAAGACCTAGTTTATTGTAAATTATTTAGAGGGTATACTTTACTGAGCATGTTTTTGAACAGGTACTGTTGAGAGGCTCGCGGAAGGCTCGTGAGGCTGTGAAGCACTTTGGTCCAGCACCTGGCTGTCCCGCACAGCCATCACCAAGCCTTATGTTCGTGCCAAGGGAAGGAAGTTTGGCTGCTAGAGGAGAGAAGAAATAGCAAGGGCGTTCAGGGTTTGAGCTACTTTTAGTTTGATGATGTTTGATGATGTGGAAGTTGTGTTTTGGATCCAAATCTGATACAGATCCCTAGTGTACGAGGTTGCCTTTAGTTTTCTGTTTGGAGTGCTTTTTGGGAAAAACTGTTATATGTAGTTGCTCAATTTTGGGATCAATTTTGGAGTAATCTCATGGAAAAAGATTTTTTCTCCGTTGAGTCTGATATTTTCTTCACTTGTCTACAAGGAAGAATATTTCAATTATATTATCTCAAGGAAGCTGCGGTGTTTTTGGATTTATGTCAAATAGTAAGATTAAGGTTTCCAAGTTACATGAATATCTTCCTTTGAAAAAAAAAAAGTTACATGAATATCTGTTTTTGGGGGTTTCAACCTAGAAGTGTCTGTTTTACATATATTCATCGTATTGATACTATTTATTCACATGAATTAACTATTTTTTGTTGTACACCTTGCTTAATTTGTGGCTGAATGCAAAAAGATAACGAGAATGATTATTTGCATTCCTAAGCATCATCATCTCACATGTCCTGAAAACAGCCAGAGCAATTGTAATATAAGCATCATCATCTCATACCCTGATAAAAACTACAGCCGAATTGCTGGTTTTTTATGAACGTTTGAGCTTATTATAATCATAAATTGATTCCTTCTTGGAGACGAGAACTCACCAGGTTGTGGATTTGAGATTGTAGAACTCACCAGTTCACGCCTCTCCAGCTTCGGGACGTGTTTCCAGAAGCAGTATAATGTCATCAGCCTTTCTGAGTAAATCTTCCATGCGTCAGAATAGGATTTCCATGATGTTTTTGTAAATGAAATATTATTGATCCTTAATTCAAGATTCTTTCCATGCGTAAAATACATACCCCTCCTGGATTCTTTGAAGACCAACCTCCTTTGGATATATTGACCCACTAATCTGAATAATCTTCACTGCATTTTTTGAAAGAAATCTGCCATGAGGACAGAAGTCCTGATATGATAACAACCTGATATACCATCTTGGATAATCTCCAGCGGACCTCCACGGCAGGTTGCAAAAGTCGGTAGGCCACAGGTCATCTCTGTCAGCCGAAAAGCTTCATACAAAGCAGCCTAAAGAAACAGATAAACCATTATATATAACTTACTCTGGATATCGCTAACTTATAATAACAGACATGATTTCCGAATATTGTACCTGAATGGAAATCCCTCTCTTGTCAGCTCTGTAGCGGTAGAGTTCACCATTACATGCTCGATTCGTTTGCGCTGCTATCCATCTCAGCTGGCCAGGCCTTCCAAATTACTTCCTGCCATCAGGAATTACTTCCTCACATCTCCCACCACCACAAACGGTATAACAGTCATCATCTACATCTTTGCCCCAACCCTTGCCTTTTGCAATGCATTTGGCTGTGGGCTCACAGGTTGGTCATCAGCATCTATGTATGGTATTCTGGCCATCCTTACGATAGGGGCATGGGGTGGTGCCTCTCACGGAGGAGTTATGACTCGCTTGGTCGCATGTGGTGTAATAATGAGCATCACTGATCCTGCCTCTGACCTTATGCAGGATTTCAAGACTGGCTACATGACCTTAGCTTCCCGACGTTCGATCTTTGTGAGCCAAGTGATTGGACAGAAATGGGATGTGTGATTTCTCCATGTGTGTTTTTGATCTTCTACAAGGCTTTTCCTGATATCGGGTATCCCACAAGTGAATATCCTGGTCCTTTTGCTACTGTGTACTATACTATGGCTAGGTTGGGGGTTGAAGGCTTCTCACCACTCCCAAAGCATTGCCTGAAGCTATGTTGTGTATTCTTTGCAGCAGCCATTCTAATTAACCTGATTAGAGATATTCTGGGCAAGAAAAGGTCTTGGTTCATCCCACTTCCAATGGCAATGGGAATGCCATTTTTCTTAGGTTCCTACTTTGGCATTGACATGTGTGTTGGAAGTCTGATACTCTATATCTGGCAGAAAGTGAAACAAGGCCAAGGCAGATGCATTTGGACCAGCCGTTGCCTCAGGTTTAATATGTGGCGATGGAATGTGAACGTTGCCCAACTCTATACTGGCGCTAGCAGGGGTCAGACCTCCCATTTGCATGAAGTTCATCTCAAGAGCAACAAACAGTAGGATCGATAAATTTTCAGGATCCTAGTTATAAATGGGAAAAATATACGTATGCAGTGATTATGCTTATAATATGTTAATGAACTTCAGCAGTCCGGCCGTCTGTTTTGGAACTCAGTTTTGTAAGGAAAGAATAGAAACTGGTGTTGGGATCTTTGAGTTGTGTATGCTCATTCCAAAGTGCCCCAGAATTAATGGACTCCCCATTCCCTTATCATAACAAAAGCGAACTAATTAGCCTTATGATGAAAGCAAAGCCATACTTACCTCATCTAATTTTATTGTTTTTGTATCTGCACTTCTGTGAAATAAATTCGTATATCACAGCATCGACTTGCATTATGCTCAACTCTTTTTACTGTTTCAACCAGTGGTTGCGGATTGTTGACATGAACGATGTATTATTAGGTTGAACTATTACATGCCTTACTTCCTTGTCGTAAATAATCATAATCAGCAGACTCATGCTGTGAACCATTTTGCACATCTCTACTTGAGTTGTCATATGTTCTTACTTCAGGGCCTTCTTTTGGCACCCTTTTCTTGCTACCTTAATTTTCAGTAAAAGCTAATGAAAAGTTGGCAGAGACGACGAATGGTTACAAATAGAATAGGAAAATCAGCAGAGAGAACCTCAAGATCCTATTCAACGAAGCTCGATCATTGTTGAAGGTGATAAATGAATAAGAGCATTCTTCAAAGGCAGCAAATGCAGGATGGATGTAAAGCAAAAGAATCAATCATTTAAGAGGCAACTGCAACAGTTACACAGAATTCTCAGCCTCATCAATAGTATACATCTTGTTGGAATTAATACTTGATAATTGATAATGCCTTCCTTTGTCTCAATGAAGATTCTACAGACATAGAAAGAGACATGAGGGACCTGTTGGAAACTCATGACATTGAGAAATTTGATTCTAATAAGGTTTTTATTGGAGAAATTTTCTTCCCATTTAAGTTGTCCCATCTGCAGCTCAAACAAGACAAGTATGTGGGACTGTGTATACTTAACTCCAGCTTGGAGAAAGAGACACGAAATAGATGTAGTGCAAGTTTTCTCCACGAGACTCAATCATGAACACTACAATCTTTCATTAATAATAGGGATAATTAAACTCCAATCCCCTTAAATTTGGTATAATTATATGTAAACTCCTCATAGTTTGAGAAATTACATCAAGCACCCCTGAGGTCTGCTTTCGTCTAACAAATAAGTTCATCTGTTAGTCAAAATTCACTAAATTTGTTGATATTAACAAAAAAAAAAAAAAAAACTGAATGAAAATTAATATTTACCCTTAATTGACTTATTACTGACTTATTGTAAATCAAATAATTTTTTCGAACTAAACTACCCTTATAACGGTGAAGATATACCTCCTCACATTCAGTAATGCATGAACACGTATGAGGGTAATTTAGTCATAAAAAGATTATTTAACCTGCTATAAGTCAGTAATAAATCAATCGAGAGTAAATATAAATTTTTTTTATTTTTTTGTTTGTTAATATCAACGAATTTGGTGAGTTTTCACTAACGAATGGACTTATTTATTAGACGGAAGCAGACCCCAGAGGTGCTAGATGTAATTTTCCAAACTACAAGGAGTCTAAGTATAATTACACAAAACCTCAAGAGGGAGTGTAATTATGTATTAAATAATATTTGACAAAACAAATCGGTTGCAGAGACGGATTTTAGTGATGTGAAAGCATCGGAAACTTTCTATGGACATTGCGACGAATTTTGAAAAGTAACAAAATACTTGCAATGAAATTTGCGACTGATGTAGATTAACCAGTACCGTAAATAATGAACCAAATTACTAGTTGAAATAAAAACAGATGAATTCTACTAACCCAACTTTTACAAAACCTTATCAGTTTTCGATTAACAGACAAATCAAATGAATGTTCTCTTGTGAGTGTGAATTTTAAAAAATTAAATTTATGACCAATCAAATAAGTCACGTGGAAAATAATATATTAAATATCATTTTTTTATGTATATCTTGGAATATAATTAAATTTAGATCCTAAAGTAAATAGTTTATTATTTTATATTAATATTTATTTTTTGGTCAGTCAAATGATGAATTTTTTACAAGAAAAATCATATCTTCCAAATCAAACAAGTATAAGTCAGTTATTTGATAATTAAACCGTATGTTGCAAAATTAAACAACACCAAACAAATCATGAAGGGTAAATCAAATCTTATTACTTCATCAAGTACATATGATAAAAATGTATGATTAAAATCATTTGATTCATGTGTAATATTTTCTCGTCTCGTTAATTTACAAAACAGTTACTTGTGACTAGACTTGAAACGTGTTATTAGCTTCTATATCAGATTTTTTAAAAGTTTAAAGATGTTTAATTTTATTTTAAAAATAAAATTTGAAATATTTGAATAAATAAGATGTCAAAGCTCATAAGATATTAGATTGTTTGAAATAGAAAACTCTTCAGTGTGGAACCAATTAATAAGTATGTGGAAATTAATGCAAACTCCAAATGCTCACCTCACCATCATATTGAGATATTTGATAGTAAGGTTTTTGTGTTTAAATTAGTGGCCATAGTGTAGACTCTAGAGCTACCATTTTCCTTTTTTTTCCAATAATTTGGTTGTTGCTTTGCAATTAGCAATTTGCAGGTCAAAGTAAGTATATGGGATTGGGGTGAATAGCAATTTATTCATGTAATCTTGCAAATGAACAAATTATTCATCTATGAAAATAAAGTAGCAATTTACCTCCCTACATTGCTTCATTTTAAAAAATATAGGGAGGTAAATTATTGTATTTTAAAAAACTCAGGAAGATAAATTGTTATTTTTTTCTTTTACAGGGATAATTTGCTCATTTATAAATATTACAAGGGGATTGCTTGCAATTTTTTATTTGTATGGATGATTCTCAAAGTCTTCTTGGTCCACCCATCTAAGGCTAAGGCTAAGGCTATTGGTATTGTGCTACATATCAACATCAATTGCTCTCATATTAATTTATTTGATTCATTAACTGCAATGTTGCTTTCCATTCTTAATTAATATATTGGTGCTTCTCCCCGTATTCCCATCTCATCTCATCTCATCAGCTTTCTACTTTTAACAAAAACTAACTATACATTAATTTGATCAAATATGTATGTTTACTTACTAACATCACTAGTAGACACAGAGAGAATATGATTGAAAGTTAAGAAATCATATGTCAGCTCATCATAAACTTAATCTTCCTTTTCTTTTTCTGAATTATTTTTACTTTTTACAATTTATTATTATGAAATCAAGAGGCCGGCTGATGCAGCTTCTCTCTAATAATTTGTGTCAGATCACCGATATTATTATCCTAATAAGAGTATAACGTGTGAACTAAAACCACAAGGTACAGATCAAAATAGCGATGTTATAATGTAGCAGACTGGCCAAGTTGATCGAGACATCCAAAACAATACTTTAATGCTTCATTACCTGTCTGTGCTTCCCACCTAATTACTCACAATTCATACTTTCTTTACCAACGGTCTTTTCTGTGCTTTGAACTTGTTCATTTTGGTAGATCTCATCTCCTAGTTGATGAGCTTGTCTTGACTTAGACATCCAAGAATTAAGGCCATATGGCCCCTTGATTAGATTGCAGAATTTGGATGCATGTGATAGTTGCTCCTTTTTCCCCACACTCTTGACTTGGACATGTGGCTCCAAAGGAATACTTGCACTAGATATTCCAATTCTTTGCTAGCACAAAGCCTCTACATTCTTGGAGATTCTTTATTTAATCACTGTGATCCAAAGACTCTAGAGTAACATTATTTCACTCCAAGGAGTAGGTATAAGAGATGGGAAGTGAAGGAGAGAAAAATGTGGAGGGTGGGATTGAATTACAAGGTATGGATGATGAAAAGAAGGAGAAGGTTATGAAAGAAGATGAAGTGTTTTCGGTGGAGAGGATATTTGAGAACAAGGAGGTGCCCTCATGGAGGAAACAGCTGACGGTGAGAGCTTTTGCTGTGAGTTTTCTGCTGTCAGTGATGTTCTGCTTCATAGTGATGAAACTCAACCTCACCACTGGGATCGTACCTTCCCTCAACGTATCTGCTGGACTACTGGGATTCTTCTTCGTCAAGACTTGGACTAAGCTGATTGCAAAATCCGGCATGTTGAGGCAGCCCTTTACTCGTCAAGAGAACACGTCATTCAGACATGTGTTGTTGCTTCCTCAGGCATTGCCTTCAGTGGTAAGATCCATGAATCCTCTCACCATGCAAAGGGAAATTTCAAGTAGTTAATTCTTTTCTCCAGTATTGTTTTCACTTGAGTTGAGACAGAAAATCATGGAGCCAATTTCTTGATCTGTATCAAGTATCCTTGGCTGGAATGTTTTAACTTTTTAGGCTTTACCTTATAATCTGTGTATTGCAAAGTGCAAGTAAAAGTTCTCAAAATTCAGACACACCATAGAACAATCCTATGCAATTGAGCATTCAAGCAGATCATACTACTTGTGCCAGAAAAAGATTGCGAAATACACAGAAGTTGCACCGGGATTTGACCAATCTTTTCCATCCTGTGCAGGAGGTTTCGGAAGCTATCTTTTTGGAATGAGCAAGCAGATAGCCCAGCAATCAGAACACAGGACAGACGGGTTCGACTACAAGAACCCATCACTGGGTTGGATGATTGGCTTTTTGAGCTTTTGCTTCCTAGGCTTATTTCTCCGTGGTGCCTCTCCGAAGGTAATCTTTCTCAAGGCTGGCTGAGCAAACTTGGATTCATTAAAGCAAGGAAGAAAAATGAAAATAATAAAGGAATGTCAAGCAAACATGATCTATTCACACCCCATCCATGTATATAAACTTGTCGAAAATAATGGATTGGTGTAGTGTTTCCATGAATGATGTATAGCTATTAATTTCTTTCAGATAATGATCATAGACTTCAAGTTGACATATCCAAGTGGTACTGCAACAGCGCATCTTATCAACAGCTTTCACACTCCTGAAGGAGCTAAACTAGCAAGTAAGCCATTATCCCATGATGAAGCTTAGAAATTGATTTAAGAACTTCATAGAAACAGGAAAATAATGTCAAAATTTTATACTTTAGGAGTCATTATCATTGGTCAAGAACTTGTTTCTGTTTTCTCTGTTTTATTTATTTCAGGGAGGGAAGTCGAGAGAGGTGCTAGTTTCTCTCCTTCTCAGAACATTGCTTGTGGGCTTGTCGTCGCAGTGTTCTTCACTGCACTCGTAACAGGACTGAGATGTGTGGGGTTGGGCATTGAAAATTTCCCCAAAACCTTTGTTTGGTGTCTTGCACGGCACTATCCATTGAAAACAAGTGAGACACATCCAAAAAGAAAAATATCCTTGTTCTCTTCGTTGTCGATATCTATGTAACCCAATATGATGTCTCGGTATAATCTGGCATTATGTTTTTCATATCATTATGGGCGAACCGATGTGGGAATTATTACAAACCGGTTGGACGGGAGGAACAGTCGTAATACTTTTTACCCCCCGACTGCTGATCTAGGTTATATCACTAACTTATTATTATTTACCGGTCCTGTGGTAACTTAACCTGTTATGGATTCTTCCTCCATCAATCTATATTGTTACGGGGATGAATTCATTAACTAAAAACGATATGATAGATTTTTTAGAATCAAGTGGCATATGTATATCAGACGATAGAAAGGAGTGGAACTTGGGTATTCTTTGCTTAGATCTATCCTCAACAGTATTCAGAGATGTTCTCCTCGAAGTGTATATATATTATGTGTGCTTTTCTCTTAGTGTATGGTTCTGAAACTTACAAACACAATTTAATTATTTTCATGTTTGAACATAATTCTCTTTTTTGTAGCATTTCCTTGAAATATATTTTACACAAATTAGGGGAGAATTGTTCCAAAGATACTTACTTATCATTTATTTTCAAATTTGGGCGTCTGTAAAGCATGAATCTTCTGTATGATTGCTTTTATTATTTAACTTTCATTGTACAAGGTAGCTGAATGTTCCGGGACTATATTTTAGTCCGGCTTTTGATATCTTGTAATATCTTAATAGTAGAGAAGAAAAACAAGCCAACTCTCAAATGTCCAAGTAAAAAACACAACTATTTCCTCTTACTCTATTATTCTATATTGTAATCATCTCTCAAATTAAATGATGTCAGCGATCGAGTTTTCTTCATATCTATCTTCTTCTTATAGGAATACAAATAATAAAACATCAAAAAATGGATATTTGCATAATGAGAGGTATAGTGTTGCCATTGCGCATGTTCATAACAGCAACTCTTCCTTGCATATCTTCCACCACTCAAATGATATGTGTATAACCTCTCAATATAGCCTCAATTTATTATATTTTTTGCCCCCAGCATTAAAAGCTCTTTCGTCTCAATAATGACAATTTTGTGTCTTGTGTTAGAGAATGCACAGATTCTGTGGTCTTATCTATGTCATTCTCTAACTATTATTGGCTGGGGGAGCGGAGACTTGGACCCATACTTTACAAAATAGGGGCAAATAGGGGCTCCGGATTGCCTCTCATGGAGGAAACCTTCTAGCTGGCCTTGGCGAGACAATGTCGTGTAATGGAGAATGAAACATCGTTCTACAGACTGTCCTCTGACCTCATTGGGCCAGGATTTCATGAGGGGACTGGCTACTTTTGACCTTGGCATCCCCTCGTTCAATGTTTGTGAGCCAAGTGATTGGCACGGCAATGGGATGTGTGATTTCTCCTTGTGTGTTTTGGATCTTCTACAATGCTTTTCCCGACATCGGGTATCCCACAAGTGCATATCCTGCTCCTTTCGCTACTGTGTATTATAATATGGCTAAGTTGGGGGTTGAAGGCTTCTCAGCACTGCCAAAAGGAAATTGCCTTACACTATGTTATGTATTCTTTGCAGCAGCCATTGTAATTAACATGATTAGAGATAGTCTGGGCAAGAAAAGGTCTTGGTTCATCCCACTTCCAATGGCAATGGCTATTCCATTTTACTTGGGGTCCTACTTTGCCATTGATATGTGTGTTTGGGGAGGTTCTGATGTACCTGTATATCTTGGCAGAAAGTGAAAGCAAGGGCAAGGCAGGATGGCTTTTGGAACGGAGATGTCTGTTGCCGCAGAGTGTTTATATTATATTTTGCTCGGTTGATTTTGTGGAATGTGGGACTCGTCTGACCATTTGTCTCTTGATTAACTGGCGCTTGCAGGAGCAAACCTCCCATTTGGGCATATTTGAATTGGTAATATCATTGTACGCGCGCAATTATCTATATCTTTAGTTAGGGTTGATATTAATGTGGTGTGTAGGGACTCCCTGGTGTAGGAGAAGGGAGAGGAAGAGAGGTAAACAGGATGAGTTTTATTACATGAAAAACTAAATAAAAAAACTGTGTTATGTTTCCTATTCCATTATTGCAGTGGATTTAGCTTTTAAATATGGATCAAAAAGTTACTCCTGTCTTCTACACAGTCCATCAGTGAAACTCCTTTTATTTCCGAATACATCAAATAACTTTATCTTGTGGGTCGGGGGCATAGAACATCGTCTTAGCCCAAAAACAAGTGTTTGTAAGCATTCTAGTTAATCTTTACAACAATTATGCGGCGGCTCATTATTTGAGGTAGTCCTGCTTAATGCTACTAGCGAATTGTGGGTATAGGATGGCAGAGATATCCCCCATCATGCCAGGAGCAGTATTTTTATAAGGTATTCTATGGGGACTAGCCTCTTTGCGACTCGGGGAGCAGGCATATGCTAGGAAACACTGGGAGAGTAATCTGGATTGCTTGCTGTTTAAGGAACTCGATTGCAACCCATCAGGCTTCTGTTTCAAATATGTGGTCCCTGTGTCAAATTCAGATAGTAGATTAAATCGAACCAGAAGGTGAACTTTTCTAGTAGATTTAAATTATATATATAGGTGGAGATATCGAATAGATAGAAGAGTGTGCGGGAGACACCAATCAAGAGCTGAACAGTTAAGAACAGGTGTACAATGACTTGAGACCAGACCCAAGTTTGTCTCAAGAAATTTCACCACCTTTTTTTTACAAAACACATGCAGCAGATACATAGACCCCGCTACTCTCACCACCCATACCCCTTCCCCCTACCGCCCCCCCCCCCCCCCAAAAAAAAAAGAAACATAAAGAAAATAAAAAAAAAAAAAAAGAGAAGAAGTTTCTCACTATGACTCTCTTCTATGCTATAGGACTCCAAAAGTTATGCAGGCAGAACAAGATTGCTCTGAGTTTGCCCAAATTCCCAAAATCTAGAAAATGCAAGAGGAGCAAAGAATATTCAAACGCAGTCTTCAATTAAATCCTTTCAGATATCCCCTTGAATAGGATATTTACCCTTATGCAGATAGACCAAACATTAAAGACGTTATAACTAGCTAAATTTTACTCCAAGGTATCTCACTACCCCCTCTAATCGACACCAGGAAATGCTGGCTAGCATAGTTACGTATTTGTGTATGATGTGCGGGCACTAAGCATAGTTATGTATTGTGGGCATACCAGTTTAGAGAAACAAGCAGTACGGTTTGCATGGCATATTGAACGTATTTCAGTGGATGAGAGTCCATCTGGTGCCATTTGTAAAGCAAGCTCATACTTGTTCAGTGCCTCTTCAAATAGCCCATCTTTAAATAATGTATTTCCTTCAACTTTTGCATCATTTGCTTGTGCGAATGCTGTTCTTTGCTTTACCAAAAAAAAACAGGAATATCAGAAATAACTTATATGGGCAATTTGCTAATTGAACTTGATGTATAAAGCAACTGAACTCTATCTTATGTAAAATTTGTGAAATCACAGGAAAAGATTATAACAACTTCGTCTACAGCCCACCAGTTGAAGCCTCGTCTTAAGGAAAAGCTCTCAGTAACAACCACATGTGACAATTATTCCTCACCACCTAAGCGAAAAATCACAATAGTGCAAAAGATTTTCTCTAAATACGTTAAAATAGTTCTTGTTATCTCTTTTTCCAAAGGCATCTAGGTTATTTTCTACTTGTCTAGCTGTTTCCTCTATGATTATTCACGAAAGAGAACGAAATTACTTTCTTCAGTAGTTTGCCGCGAGTGATATCACCATCTTCAATTAATGTCACCCACAATAACTATATATGGTACATTTGATCTAATAAATATGTTGATACGAATATGCTGCCTATCTCTCTCTCCGTCTTATAATAGTTTTGGAAATAAGTCTAAAAACGCGACTCGCGTTAGCTTTATTGTTTGGAAACTTGGAATAATGTTTTATGCCAATCGAATTTGTAGTTTTCATTATTACCTCTGGTGTTACTCAGAGGCTATATATGTTTCATCGGCAGTGGTCATGTGATATATACAACTGAAAAACGGAAGGGTGGAGCTCGATTGACCATCCTTTAATTAATCGATAGCTAGGCGCGTTCATTTTAATGATGTCCTTCTCCCTTTTCTTTATTTATTGTGGCTTTCCTGTCGCGTGTCTGCCTTCTTTTGTTGATCAATATCTCCATTTATTTCTTAATCCGTATTCAGTCGAGATGGTGTTCCATCTTCTTCCGCAAGTGTCCGTTTGTCTCCGTTTTCACTTGCCAGTGTCATATGCTCGGATGTACATCCCTGCCTCGGTTGGCAGGAAATTGTCGTCCAGGGGTGCAGGGATTCATCATCACCACATTTTGATATTTATATAGAACGCTCTCGCCTCGTCTGGTTCGACTTGCCGCTTGGTGCGTGTGTACTGCTCTTTTAGCACCGAAAACGCTATTATACGGAAGTCTGATTGTGCAGTTAGCAAAAGGATGTTCATTCACCTTGGGCCTGGACTTTTTTAGAAAGCCAGCGTCAGTAAAAAAAAGTTATAATACTTTTATATTTATATCATTTTCCTGTGTCATTGGTAATTTTAATATCTTGATTTCGATTCGAGTTTCTAGCATTTTCTTAATTCAATTAGTAATAGAACTTTACGTCGTGTGTTAGAGAAAATTTAATTTGATAAGTAGCCAGTTGTGGATACAGATAGAGTTTCCTCAGTCAGGGATGGATCATCTGGTGTAATTGCATTCTGCTTTTTAAAACCCGATGTATTCCAACAAATGTAATTGATACACAGTTACATTCTACTACATGTTTATCACTATACGATCCGGAAATGTGATTTTCAATTAACGGAAGTGTCTATATTTATACATAGGGATAAAACCTAAGTTACAAGTGTGACGATGACTGCATATTATACACACATTATTTTGTAGAGATTAATGAAACCATATCACAATCCTCTATGTGCCGAGACACCCAACATCTCTCCAAAGCCCTCAATCTTACATCACATTGCTTCCACTTCCTCAATGCAGATAAATAAAAGTCTAACTCATCTGTCAATAAATATCACACTGTCTGAAAATCGTGTGCTAACAACAAAATATATAGACAGAATAATAGCTTTTATTTTGTGTGGGGGTGTTAGGGATTTGTACCAGATTTGCATGAATCAAAATGTTATCATTTTTTTGTATAATATCTTTGGATGTCGAGTAGGGACACTTCTAGGTATTTCTTTCATGTTATATTTACTGAGACAACTTTTGGTAGAAAATTTGCACAATTATTTTTTATTCCAAACAATGGGCTTTTCTGCAACTTTATCCAACTATATAATGGAGGAAATTTGTGTAAAAATTTGTTATTTAAAAACTTTAACAATTTTCTTATGAGATTATAAAAGATAATTTAAATTTAGGTGGCAAACTCGAGGAATGTGATTTCTCTCATTGTGATGAAGGAGTGCCTATCGTCCTGCTCTCTCTCAAATAGATATTCAGAATCAAGAAAAAAGATATGGAATGAAACTTTTATGCGTAGAGTTAATGCTAATTAATGTTGTGTATTTAGTCCAGAAATTCTCTCATATACAAGAATTATACTCACTCCTCATATTACTTTCTTGGCAACTGATTATATGCATCACAAGTTATTCTATTATGATGCTTAACTCGTACGAGAGAAGGGTGTGTATAGTGCTATAATCGTATTATAGTGCTTTCCTTATCACTTTCTTTCCTCTCTCTACTGCATGCGCTCTCGGCCACCATTAAAAATCAGAAAAATAAGTTTTGGCTCACTCTAGAGTAAAATGTATTTCTGATATATTAAGCCGATCTATGCTAATAACTCAAGTTCCAAGAGAAAGAAACAGCGCAATGAATATGCGAGAACACGAATATCTTTACTTCGTAAGTGACCTACTCTCGGGGTGCATTTCCTTCTTTGCTTCTGAAATATTATGCTTAATTCATATATGAAACATAGAATACAGAAAATTAAAATAGTAAAAATATATATATACAGATAAATAAATAATACAATAGAGCCTATTTAATCTCGTATAGCATGATGTACTATATCAAAAATATTGGATGGTAATTATGGAACAAAAACCGGTAGCACGTCGGATACAACCAGCAAAGGCATAACTAAGTTTAGATAAATATACTAGAAATTACATCCAGCCATATCAAACATGAGGGAAAAAAACATATTTGTGAAATAAAAATACTATATGTGCATCAAATTCAGTTATTATGTCTTTGGTCCTCAATTTTCAACATGTCGCCAGAAAGGGTTTAAGTGCACACATTGGAGATATCAAATACTCTTTGAAAAACCATAGGAATTGTAAATAGCTATAACATATGAGAAAATTTTCCAATCAGTAACTATAGTACTTTTATCAATAAGAGTCCAAGCGTTCTAGATGACATCTATATATGTCCGTTATAGTTCTTCATTTGGTAATTAGTAGGGATAATATGATGTTATATTCATCAGGAAAGAGTGGGCAAAACGATGTAAGCCTTTTCCTGGACCAACCATATCTTCAAACTAGATGGATATATGTTGTTGAATAAGGGTACGTGTTGAACCCGGCGGCTCGATTGATGTGAGAGAATCTAGTTTTCTTCAGTCTGGGTGTTTGCTGATCTCTTGAACTCGTGGTATCTTCTCTTAGGTTATTTCCTCATTTTATTTCTCAATTTTCAAACAGAAAGACAGGACGGAAACTTTTTTTGTCCTGTGCATGGGTCTGTGCAGGTGGATCACCATCTCACCCATTTGCTCGAAGATCATGACATTCTTGCACATGCTGATAAACAATATACAATAGACCATAACAAAAATAAAGGGGGAAAATTAAATAACAAATCCAAAAACTGAAAGAAGCAAGAAAAAGCAATAATGATAAGGGATAATCTGTAGATGTATAAGTTATATGCTTGTTCATGTAATACATCTTTTCATCTCTCTTTTACTGTGCGAGGTGTGTTGGCCAGTCTCGGTACCCAAGCAGAGAGATTCATCCCCAGATGATAGACTATCTGACAAACTGCATCACAAGGACCACTCAAATCATCCACATAGGAATTAAACTTCAATACCCAGAGGAAAAAAGTTGTGTAGAATGGACCTCAAAAAGACCGACACAAATTCAGAGCAAAATGACAAAAATGTAAATCTCTGCTTGACTTTTAATGGCAAAGCTGAATTCATAATTTTTCAGAAAGATAACAATGTGAACTACCCCATTTAGCAGAGGTAAATTCAAGGGTTCCCCTGCATCAGACAACAGATAATCAAAAAAAACCCACAAAATCAACCAAATAAACCAGCCAAACTCCTTCGTGATTTCGTACAAACTACCTCCAAAAAGCGATCCAAACCCTCTCATAAAAGAAACTTTTACTCTCTCTTTACCTATTGGAATACAGAAACGGAAGGTGCCACATATGACAATTTATGGTGCATCAAATAAAAACTGAATAAGTGTATAGATGTGTCTTATCCTATTTACCGATGGAGGTTATACAAACATAAGGTGCTGCATATGACACTTTACCACACATCAGATAAAATTTGACCAAGTGTATAGAAAAACCAACACTCAGTGTGTAGATTTTTCATATAGTTCCTAAGGCAAACCATGATGCTCATTCTTATTGAAAAAAGATGTGGCATCTAAATTTGGCACCTAAATTACAAAAAAAACGCTGCCATTTTGGATTATTCAGGAAAACGGTTGGTATCTTAAAGTTCTCTCAGAAGAATACATATGTAAAGGAAATAAAGAATACTTGAATGTTCTCCCAGCAGTCCTAGCTGACTGCCGAGTTGGAGTAACTTCTGCAACTCTTTGTAATCATTTGGACTGTCAGCGAAATCATTATCTAGACAAACTTCTGGGGATTCCTGTTCCAAGCATTTCGTTGCAAATTTTCCAGAACTAGTTCACCGTCTCGTGTGACCCCTGCACCACCCTTGAAATCATACTCCACATGTTTTTCCTGGGCTCATAACACAGGGATTCACAATGTTATTTTTGAAAATATATTTGGTTAAGCTTCAACGCCAATGGTAAAAGCTTTTCCCGAACTGGCAGCAAAAGAGTTCTATGTCCTAAATCCCGATTGGTTTCCGAGCGTCCTAGTGGAAACTGAATAGTCCGTTGATTTCTTTCTGGATTTTTCATCTTTTCTGTTCATATCTCACTCAATAGCAATCTGTAAGAATATGCTATTCTGTGACTGAGGAATGGAAGAGATTGTGTGTGCATAATGAGTACCTCACAAGAGATAAAATAATCACAATGTAGGGAATGAAATTAAAATTACTAACACATTCTTTGATAACAACAAGATCGACATTCATTTTGATACAATCCCATGATATAAAATTTTTACTACACCATTTGACGTTAAGCACCAACTTTCGTAGGTTCCGACTGTGCGGAAGAATACCATAATTCCGATTTATTCATTACAAACCCATGAATTAGAACGAAAATATTAAGTGTCTATGAGGAAGAAGTACCACATGGGCTAGTTACTCATTCATAGTAGCTGGTTTAATTGTTATATGATTTCTCCACACAATCAACTCAATATTGTTAATTTGTACTATAAAAGCTACTTAAACAGTTATTGTGTCTAATTGTTCTGGTTTACGTGGGGAATATTATGACATCAAGTTCCATTATCTAAATTTTATTTTTTACCGTAAATATTGTTTTATATTGCGCTAAAACACTATGTCACCCTCGCCTGTATAAGAATTATCTACAAATAGTTGGAAGCTGACAATAGAATATGAGCATTTTCATTTTATATAAACAAAGGTTTAAATAGAATTTCTGCATTGTCAAATATTCTCATGTTGCAATTATAAGAATAATTCATTTAAAAAAAATGAGGAGTAAAAAAATATTGTGTTTCAGAGAGTGGATGAGAGGGTGAGACAACCTAGAAAGAATACCACAATTGTGCCTCATAATTTAATACTCAGAAGAATTTACAATCTCTATTTGTCTAATACTAGCCCTACAAATCACATGTTAACTGCTCTTCCCTGCCTCTCGAAAATTGTGTTAGTGTCTAAGAATACGCTAATTCTTAGGGTAAACAATTGTCCCAAACAACTTCATTTGCCCTACACATTTCAGGAAATCAGAAGCCACGGGTTAATCAAAATTCTGTTTTATCACGTGAAAAATCGCTAAACTTACCTTTACCAGCCTTATCAAAAAAGATACAACAATGGTAAACCTATCTTTACAGCCTCAAAGAAATACAGTACACATGAAGACATTTCAACGCGCACTTTACGGCACCAACATATATATGAAATAGGGTTAGTAATGTACTTAAATCCGTTCTCTATCCATCTTTTTACATTATTGTGAATGCTAAAAATACAAACAGAGCAAAAACGAATCACTATCGATAAAAAAGGACAGTCACAAAATTACAACAACCTTGCGGAACATCTAGGTAGAGATGGGAGTTTTTGGATGCGAGGTCTTGAGAATCGCGATTTGTTTCCACCAGAAGAGATGGTGCCGAGTGAGACCCGTGAAAGTGAGGAATTAATTTCGTATCTGTTTCTTGGCGCTGCGATCTTTCTCAAAATAAAGTCCGCTGCCGGTTTGGGTGTTTTCACTCTCGTTCAGAGGATGCGCGAGAGACTGAGTCGTGTGGTGAAGACCCCAGTTTTTGCGTGATTTTGCTCGACAATACTTGCTGTTATCTAGGTGAGTAGTCTCTCTAGTGCTTTTTCTAGCCTGTTTATCTCTCTTTATTCTTTCTTCCTCCTTCCTTTGGGCTGGTGGGGCGCTGTTGCTCCTCACCCCCATGATCTCTTTCTTATCCACCTTTCGTGAGCCATCTCTTTCTCGGCCTTTGTCAGTCTGGGCAGGCGTTACACGGATCCGCGGAACAAGAGCCTCCTAAACTCCAAGTCATACTCGAGGCTAAGTATTTAAAGGGAATCTTTGTGGATTTACAATTGGAGGGAATAAAATGAAATAATATATACTAATTATTATTAAAAAAAAGGACAAATACAAATATATCCTATAAATTTATATGATCTATATATTTATTATATATAAAATATTGTTAATAATGGCGTACACCAAAATTAAGTAATTTAAATGGTGGGGGATGGAATTGAGTACTGTTTAAGTGTAGGTATATAATAAAAAATATTATAAACAAAATTTACAAGCCTTTTATATATAAGGCCCTTTAATAATTTGTAAATTAAAAACTATAAATAGTATAAAGAGGTATAAATATATATTGTGTATATGATATATTTTAAAGAGAAAAAGAGAAAGGCATAGTTGTGTGAAAGTAAATGATGCCTTGTTAATATTTTATTTACTAGGTATCTCACACACGGGTTCAGGTGGCATATAAGGAAATTAATATATAGTATGATGAGAAGAAATATAAAATTATTTAAAAAATAAATTATATTTATAGTGAAGTGGTATATAATATATGGAGCGACACGCTAAAGTTATAAATAAATATGAGGTATGATGGAGTGAGTTAATGAAAAAAATTTATAATTATATACACAATTTATTAATTATGGGATAATAGTCTGACTTTATATGATAATTTAAATAAAAAATATATATAAAAGTTAAATCGAGATTAATTAAAATAAAATAAGTTAAGATTGGATAAAAAATGTATCAAAAGGGATTTATCTCTCTCATAATAATCGCCCTTATATATATATAGTACTGTTCCGCTTGTGTAGCATATTTCACTTAGTGAATCATAAAGAAAGAAAGGAGCGCCAGATTCACTGAGCTGCGTGAAATTAAGAGAATTTTATTTTTCTCTTATAACCTATATTAGACATTGACGCTGGCGGCATGTTGTTAGTAGAGATGATTGTACAGGAATCTCCCCTCCTCCACTTCACTCGTGCAATTACATACAACTTACCTTCGCTCCCCAGTTCTCCACTTAATCACTACAAATTAGCCCTCTTTAGTCAAATTAAATGGTCTAATTGTTTATGATTATCAATCCTCCAAATTTATTTTATATTATATCTTTCTTATTTGCTGCCCTTGATAGGCTTTTTTGAAGCTTAATTTTGTTTGAAAGAATTGACCCTTAATGGTGAATTTGTTGGCGGTTGTGAGTTATCAAGTTGAAAATCAGAATCCACCAATAGATAAAATTCTCAGAGCAGTGGCTGGATTAATAGAAGGAGAATGGTTCTTAGGTTGGTAATGAAAGGAGAAAGTCTCGAAGGTGTGAATTGGGGGTATGAAGGATATTTTGATTCAGTGCTGATGATAAAAATCATTTTAATGTGCTGATTCTTCTATTTCTCTAAAATTATTTGTATTGTTGTCTAAATATTTAAATATTTTGAAAAGAAAATATATATTATAAATGAAGGACAAAGGTATAATTTCTTTCAATTTCGTAGTTGCGAACAACGCGTAGTAGATGGAGGGTGGTTTGTAAAAGTTTCAATAGCTAAAATGAGCGATAAAATTTAGGTTATATACCATATTTCCCATAAATTAAACAGGAGCGTGGTCTCATAGTATAATTAGTTTTTTATCTCTCTATATAAATAGAGACCAAGTTGCATGATTTGGAAGAGGTAATATTATCATCAGAAAAAAAAAAAAAACAAAAAGAAAGCACCCCAGAGAGGAAATTCAGAAAGAAGAGGTATTAATTATTTCTTTGTGTGAGGAATAATAAATATAAAATCTGTAAGAAAGGAAATTAGTGAAGTTAACAGAAAAAAAAACTCTATATATAATGGTATTTAAATAAAAATAATAATTTGTAAGAAAAAAATATGGAGAAGTTTGATGTGAGAGAAATAATGGAGTAGTGGGTTAGAGGGGAAAAAAAGTACATAATTGTAAAATTATTAAAAATTTTAAAATTACTATTCTAACCAATTTTCTTTTTATTTAAGAAAAAATTAAATTAAGGTAAATTTGGTCATTCTAAAATTGAAAATATTTCTTTTATGGAAAAAATTATATTTTAGGCCCCGCACGATTCGGTATTGTACTTTTGATCTCATAGTTTACGAGCTTAGTACATTTAGTCCCATAGGATAAATATTGTAGCACTTTTGGTCCTATAGAATCAAATTTGACACATTTGGTCCCGTAGGATATAGAACTTGTGGGACTAAATGTGACACAACCTTTTATCTTATGAGATCAAATGCGCCACAATTTTATTATATGGGAACAAAAATGCTATAATATTTATCATATGAGACTAAATATGCTAAGTCTGTAAATTATAGGATCAAAAGTGCAACACACTCGATTGTGTGGGTCTAAAAGTGCAATTTATCCTTCATTTTTCTTTAGGAATCACTACACTCTTATTCCCTAAAATTTGGTATAATTACACATAAACTCTCTATAGTTTGGAAAATACATTTAGCACACATGATATTTGCTTTTATCTAATAAATAAATCCTCAATTGGTCAAAATTCATAAAATTCATTTGTATTAACAAAAAAAATTAAATAAAAATTGATATTTACCCTTAATTGACATAAAACTAGCTTATTGCATGCCAAATAAATTTTTTCAAACTAAACTACCATTACAACGGTGAAATATACTTCCTCACGTCCATTAACGCGTGAATAGGTATAAGGTCAATAATAAGTCAAGCGATGGTAAATATATATATATATATTTATTTATTTTTTTCTATTAATATCAACAAATTACGCGATTTTTGACTAATTGATGGATTTATTTGTTAGACGAAAAATTTCAAGACTACTAGATGTAATTTTCCAAATTAGATAGAATCTACATATAATTACACAAAAACTCAAAAATGAGAGTGTAATTATCCCCTTTATGTATTTCCCTTTTCAAAGTGAAATGCGAAAGTATTTGGAAACCTAAATGAGAGTTTTTACTATATTTTTTATTTTATTTTATTTATATACAGTAAGTGTATAATATCAATATTGATCAATCATAAATTTATATGTATAGTAGCTTGACTTTATATATATATATATATATATTTCACTCGAAATATTTTTGAGCACATATATATTTATCTTGAAATATAATATTGTTATAATTCCACCACTTCTGGAAATGGTTTTTGTTTTTAGTTGAATTGACAACGAAACCAATCTCTATGGAAAAGTGTGGGGTCTAATTGTAAGAAAAACAAAAAGTATGGGGTCAATTGAGAATACGACTGAATTCAGTGGCCACTAAATCCACTACTGCTCTGTATTGTTCATCTCTTGCTTCTTTTGGAGTTTTTCCTTTTTTCCATTGAGAAAGAAAAGTAATAATATACGCAGGCAGCAGCAGCAGCTGCAGCTGCAAATTATCCCAAAATTAGGCCCCCGAATTTCTCCTCCAATTCCCAATGCATAACGATATCCAATCCTAAGAATCCATTTTTCCTAACTTGAAATCAAAATGCCAGATTTCCCCCATTTTGCCACAGAATCTCTCTTGCACAAATGTTGATGTAATGGCGCTGCTGCTAATCTAGAATTACATGGCAAATATTCAGACACTAGTGGCTTCTGTGAATAAGCTCTACCTGTCTAGTGACGCCAGCAACAAGCTTCACTGCTACGATTCCTTTGATGCTTTAGCCAGACGAAGAAGCGACGACAAGAAGAGGAAGACCTGGAATTTTGATTATCTGAGCGGTGGCCCAGCTAGGGTTTCTGGGCTTGGCCACTCCTGGAGATTGTGTGCTGCAACGGAGCTTCGTCTTGTTCAGGAAAGCTCTAGTAAAAACATCGATTGCCCGAATCAGGTCCCCTGTATTGAAATCCCCGTCACTTGCTACCAGGTTCAGTGTCGCACTACTGTTATTTCACTCTTTCTCTACGTAGTTTGTCGTGTGTAATTTAAATACGTACGGATTACGTGGTTCTCTCTCTCTCTCTCTCTCTCTCTCTCTCTCTCTCTCTCTCTCTCTCTCACACCAGTGATTCTTAGTTATTGCTAGAATTAATTTCTGAATTTTTTTTAATATATATGCCATTAGTGAAAAAGGCAATGCGAATCTGAGAATTCTAAATGACTGAATGCAGGGGTATGCTTGCATCCATTATCTTCTGCCATAAGGAACTCCTAACATTACAGTCATAACTATTTTACAGCACCTTAGAAAAGAATCCTTTTTTTTTTTTTTGCTATCATTATATCTGATGCACATGTTTATGTTGCTGAGTAGACTTCCTATAATCTCCAATTTGAATCAAATAGTTCAGCCAAAGGCAAAGTACTTAAGTTGCGATGGGCAACAGAGAGTTCCAGTTGTGACTTATGGCATTTGTGTGCCTGTAGATGCAGGCATGATCTTATGTGCCAAGAATGATGACATAAAATACTAAAAGTATATTTCTTATAAGTTCCTATATTAATTTGCAAAAGCTTTGTTAAGTAAATCCGTTATTGTTTTCCAGAAAAGTCTCTTCATTGAGTGCCAAAGTTTTCATCAATTGTCTATAGGTCTATCCGCAACTTTTGAGTACTATTTCAATTGTTCATCAGTTTTTCATGTAGTAGATAAGGATAGAAGGCTGAAAACAATACTAGAATAATCATATTTTTTAGATTTTTAAATGGATTCAGAAACATTTCTCTTAATTATCCACATACAGCAGATTATAACTCTAGTGGTCTAAATTTAGACAACACTCCTGAAAGTGGCATCCAGTGGAATATGTTTTAAAGATGTAATATGCTGTATCTTTATCCATGACGAAACATGAGTAACTCCAGATCACACAATAAAAACTTTTTATGGGATTCACTCAAATTAGCAAGGTACTGCAACTTGTACTGGTGAAATTTTGCATTAGACTACTTCACAAATATCTGCTAAATTTTGTACATCAAGACTTTCCTGTTAAATGCTTTTAATTAATGCAATGATCTTTTGGCCTACTACTCATTGTATCAATTTTCCGTGATAATATCAGGTGTTTTGTTGTGGGTGAATATCTAGAATGTATACATGCCTCTTGACCTGTATGTTGTTTTGCCTCACAGTATGGGGTGTTTGGTTGTAGGTGAATATCTTATTGTATGCATGTCTGTCAACCATGTCAATTCTTTTTTATTTATTACTATTTTTTTTTCAATTTCCATAAGGAAGATATCATATACGTCATTCTTCCATCCTGTCCATCCCTTCCTGTCACTTTCTGGTCTTGGAATATTAACACCAAGATCCTTCTTTGGATATTTCTCATTTAGCTCTAAACACCTTTGGAGGACTTATGAGAGCAGAGAACTAAAATTCCAATTTGTTCTTGTCTCAAATCTCTTCCGTGATCCATTGTGAACATTTGACATTTGCATGAGGTTTTATGTCTGGCTAAGATATGGAGTTTGTACATACTACTGACTGTAAACTTGATTTTCAATATGGTTCTGCTGAAAAAGCACTACAAATAAGAACTTGACTTTCCTACCTCAGTTCCTCACTTGTGTTGATGTATGCTTTCAGATTATTGGTGTTCATGATCAAGCGGAGAAGATGAAATTGTCAAGTCAGTGATGCATCTCAGAAATGCAGAGATTGAAGAAGGATACACTAAAGATGCTGTTATATCCCGTCAGGTTTGCAAAAATTTGTGGTCTTTTTACGTAGTTGCCTAAAGATTGATTCACTCTTGATCTTTTCGAGTAATTTCTCTTTATCTGTTCTTGAACTTTTCACTATATTATACATATATTCTCCCTCCTGCCTCCCGTAGGATCTTCTAATGGATGTGAGGGACAAGCTTCTGTTTGAACCAGAATATGCTGGAAATTTCAAAGATAAGCAACCCCCTAGATCATCTCTTAAAATCCCTTGGGCTTGGTTGCCTGGTGCTCTATGCCTTCTTCAGGAGGTAAGCTTGGTCATAACCTTAGATGTTTGAAACTTATGATATTCACTTGCATATAATAGTAAGGCCAACATCCACTTCGACACATTTTTGCCCTCTGAATTGTCTCAGTTATCTTTTGTTGCCAATTGGATCTGCAAATTTTTCTGGCAATTTTAATGGAGAAAATATGGTGGAATGAACCCTCCATGGATTCTGGAGTTGATACCATTGAACTGGATCTGATCTAGGTTGGAGAAGAGAAGATTGTGCTAGAAATTGGACGTAGAGCCCTGCAACATCCAGAATCAGAGCCATTTGTACATGATTTGCTTCTGTCTATGGCCCTCGCAGAGGTAAGGAAAAAACGGAGGTCAGATGCTAAACTGTTTTTCCCTGGCAGTTTTGTTATCTTCTTTTTCTTATATGGGTGCTTTCGTGAAGTGTGCAATTGCAAAAGTTGGCTTTGAGAAGAAAAACATTGCTCAAGGATTTGAAGCCCTTGCCCGTGCTCAATGTCTTCTGAGGAGTAAGATTTCTCTTGATAAGATGATGCTGTTGTCTCAGGTAACCTTCATCTTAGCTGCTCTACCTTGAATATGCTTTCATTGGGATTCCTTGTCCTGGTCTAAATTCTAATAAACTATACATGCACCTTTGTGGTTTTGATAGTGGAAATGAGAAAAATTAATCATTATGGAAGTACAAGTCAGATGGCATAAAATTGGTTCGCCAACTAAAATTGGTATGTCATTGATGGATTCCTGGGAATAAGGATGATAGTATATAGGGTGGTCTTTGAAACCATTTAACTCAAGAAAGGGGAAAAAGGATATTTATGCTTTTCACCTCTTTCGTCGAACCATATATATGGAGTTTTGGGGCTTTTCATTTTCTTGCTGCAGGTTGAAGATTTTCAAATGCTAATCCTCATGGTCTCAACTTCAATTCTGATTGTTGCTTACTTATTCTTCAATTGGATGATAACTTACTACTCAAATAAGTTGTGTTCAAATATTGCATCTAGATAGAAGAGTCTCTGGAAGAGTTTGCTCCAGCCTGCACATTGGATCTGTTGGGAATGCCTCATACACCTGAAAATGCTGAACGAAGACTTGGTGCAATTGCAGCTCTACGTGAATTGCTGAGACAGGGTCTGGATGTTGAAACTTCATGCCAAGTTCGAGACTGGGCTTGGTTTCTGAATCAAGCGCTTAAAAAGCTCTTGGCTACAGAATAGTTGAACTTGTACCTTGGGATAGTTTAGCTCTTACAAGGAAGAATAGAAAGTCACTCGAATCGCAGAATCAAAGAATTGTCATTGATTTCAATAGCTTCTATGTGGTGTTGTTAGCTCATATAGCCCTTGGATTTTCAAGCAAGCAAACAGAGCTGGTAAGATATATTTTAATCACATTGCAGCCATGTTTAAGTTTTGGCTTAAAAGTTTGTCATTTCTGAATAACAAGATAATTATTTGGAGATACATTGAATTTAATGTCCTGTGACATCCCCTCAGAATGTCTTATTTTATCTTTTTGCTTTTTGAAGTGCTGTACCTGAGTGTGAGAGTCAATACACATTATATATATATGGAGAGAGAGAGAGAGAGAGAGAGAGAGAGAGAGAGAGAGAGAGAGAGAGAGAGAGAATGTATCATTTTGTTTCTACTCATCATTTGATTCCACCACCTTTTGTGTAGATTAACAAGGCAAAGTCAATCTGTGAATGTTTAATAGCTTCAGAAGGCGTTGATTTAAAATTTGAGGAGGCCTTTTGTTCTTTCCTACTTGGGCAGGTATACCTTTCCCTTGCCTTTTTCTTTGTGGCATTTGTTCTCTTTCTTTTTTCTTTTTTTCCCTTTTCTAAACCAGCAGTGAGGAAATTTTAGGTCTCATTTTCCAGGGTGATGAAGCAACAGCTGTTGAAAGACTCAGGAAGCTTGAACTAAATTCAAGACCTAGTTCACAAAATTCACTGCAAATCAAAGAAACCAGAGAAGCTTCGGGTGCAGACAAACCTCTGGTAGATTTCCCTGTTATTACAAATGTAATGTTGCATCCATACTGATAGAGGCAAAGATCAGTAGCAGTTCTTTACAGCTCCCCCAGCACACACACAAAAAAAGCCAAAAAAAAAAAAAAAAAAAAAAAAAGGGAAAATTCGCTAATAGCTATTTGTTCAGGATAATCCCCACCCCATGGAACAATATAATCCCCTACCGGTTTTGTCGTCACGCGGAATTAAGAATCCTTTGTTACCGTCTAAAAACAGCCGTCTTCCGTTTATGCAAGATAACTTACAAAAAGATACAGATGTTTTCTATAAGTCTTCCTTATTTCCTTTTTTTAAACTGAGACAGATAAACTCTGCAATTCCTTGAACAGAAAAAATTAAAAATAAAAAATTAGAAAATTGGCCTGTCGCCTTTCAAATAATCTTTCTCTAGATATAAACATTGATACTTGGAAGAGTTAACTGGGGTTACCTTGCTGCTTCTCTCAATTCTGAATTCATTATATAGCTATCCTATCTTTAGTAGATTCAATGTCACCTCCATGCAGCATGTCCTAATCTTACCACTAAGTTCAGTAAGTCAATTTCCTTTGATCATGCACACAGTTGTATTTACAATTTCCATGGCTTATTATATAGTGTCTGCATGTTATAGATTTAAAGTTCCACCTGAGATGCTTACTGTTCAAGCACGTCTGGTGGTTCTGAGTAACTATGTGTTTTATGTTTCTAGGAAACATGGTTGAAAGAATCCGTGCTTGGCTTGTTTCCAGATACCCGGGATTGTTCCCATCTTTGGTAAAAGCTTTTATTGCTACCCATCCAAATGAATAGAGTTCTTCATTTCCTCTATCAAATACTAAATTTCAGTAGCAATTACAGGCCGACTTCTTTATTGGTGAAAAAAGACCTTCTGGAAACAGACAGAATAAAAGAGCTCCTCCAGCTTTATCCACCAGTAGGCACAGATCAATTGCTGGTGCTCTTCCACTGGATCAACGAGATGGAGAGCCAGTTTCAAGCACAGAGTCTTCAAGGCATCTTGGCCCAGCTGTCAAGCAGCTTGCCCTCCTAATTTGCAAAATCCTCTGATAGAGGCCAAGGCCATTAGTGGGAGCAATGTTGGTTGTTCACCATCTATCCAATTCAAAAGAACTTTAGGTTCTAAGCAGGGTGAAGCCTGGAAATTTTGGTTGGGCTTCAGTCATGTGCTTGGAAAGATGATGTATGCTACAGCATTGGGTTGCATCTTGGTTGCTGTATGCAAAGTAATAAACATGCAAGTTTGGAGACCAGGAAATGTATCTAGATGGAGGATGGATGAGCGAAAAATTGAGGCCAGCTCCCCTATGTGGACTGATTCTTTAACTGATCTAAGTTACAGACGTGCAACAACTAAGCAAAATGGTATTATGAGAAAGCTCAAGAAAGTCCTATCAATCCTTAAAATGCAGTCTGAAGACTGCACAGAATCTGCGGATCTGCAAACTGCTTCGCTCTCTTCTGGCTTTTCATCTCCAATCACATCAACATATAGGCAGCCGATGCCAGTTGAAGATGCTGAGACTCTTGTCAAGAGATGGCAAGCAATCAAAGCTGAAGCACTTGGGCCTGAGCATGATATTCACGGCCTTTTTGAAATTCTTGAAGGATCAATGCTTGTTCAGGTGAGATCCATTTCCTGATTGTAGTGAAGCATTGGTCTACTTATTTAGCATAATTTCCCTAGTAGGATATTTTTTAAGTTAACCCGTTCTAGTATTTTAAGTCTCTGGATTTCACACTTCAATTGTGCTCCGTCACTTTCAGCCTCCAGTAAAACTTAATAAGTATTTCTTGTTAACCCATGATATTTCCATTTCATACCAAATATTGTTCAGTCCAATGTATAACTAATCTTGAAGAGGAAGATGCTATTTTAACTTATCTTTACCTTTTAACATTGATGTCTGGATTACAGGACTTTTGGTATTTACTTTGAGTTCCTTAACTTTTAGGCCCAGCGGAAAAACTAATCTTGATTATGATCCTTGGATTCCATCACATATTGGTAACTGAAACTGTTTTATTACCAACGATACTTCTCGTTAACTTCAGAAAATGGATATTTTGTAGTGGCAAGCATTGGCTGATGCAGCAAAAGCAAGGTCATGTTTTTGGAGATTCGTTTTGTTGCAATTGGCAGTCGTACATGCAGACATATTGAAAGATGGGACTGGAAGGGAAATGGCAGAAATAGAAGTTCTTTTGGAGGAGGCAGCTGAACTTGTAGATGAAGCCCAGCCAAAAAATCCAACTTACTACAGGTAATAAATAATCCTTAGTCATGATGAGTACTTGAAGATATGCTATAGTCACTTCTTTTGGTCTTTTTGCTACGTCTACAAGTGGGTAAGTTCTCTAAGCAGTCTACATTCGTTATCTTCGATCTTTTGGTGTAAAGTGCATTAGTGAACGTGGTTGAAGGGAGCACCTCGTGTCTATAATAATGACCAATATTCAGCATGAGGCTTATCAGGTCTATAACTTTGTTGGAAGTTTTTGGCCATTGCTTAAATCGGGCAAATAACATGACTGCTTCTTGCATAAGTGTAACATTTTTACAGCTCATCATATTTGTCTTCTCTTTTTTGTTTCCTTTTTTCTTCCCTAATTTTAGTTTGTTTGAGTTCATTTGAAGGAAAAAAGACATTTGCTTCTTTAAAAAATGAGAATTTTAAGTGAACATTTTCTCTTGCTTTAAAACATGTGGTTAGTTGTATTATCCTTCAGGTGTGGAATCGTTATATTTGAATTATGGCACTATTCACTTTTGTGGTCAGTTTGGAACCTGGAGAATAACAAGTGCTTGTTGCAAAAGGCATGTGTTGCTTAGTTAGCCTTAGCCCAAGTGATTGTTGTAATGTTCATCTGGTACATCATTTTTATCTGTTCCCTTCTGAGACCTAACATTAAAATATCCAATCATTTGTTTGCAGCCCATATAAAATACGGTATCTTCTCAAGAGGCAAGATGATGGATCATGGAAGTTCTGTGAAGGTGATATCCGAACGCCCTCATGACCACTGATCAAAGACTAATTGCGGCCATACTTGGTTCTGATCAACAGATGTTCTTCGTCAACCCATTTCTCTTTACCTGTATATGGTTTCCTGAAGCTGACTAAATTTCAATGAAGAAGGTAGAGCCCCATCAAGACTTTCCCCTCTCTCTCAATTCTTTTTTCATTTTCCTTAGCCAGTTGTGTACTTAGCAGAACTAGTTAGGATATTCCATTTATTGTTTCTTTCTGACCCTGCCATCAGCAACGACTATTGGGAATGGCAGTCTTGTTATTTAGGACAGTTGAAATTGTATTTGTCTCAGCATTCCCCATTAGGTAATCGGCCTTTGTCTTGCTAATGCTTAATTATGTCGAAGACTGAGGTAGGATACAGTAGTAAGTTTTGGTTTGTGATGTATGCTAAATTGTAAGTGCACACTCTGGATTAGGCTTATTTATACAAATGCAGGTTTCCTTTATTGTACTACTCAATTGCAGTTCCAAACTGCATATGTATAGACAATATCCTCATTCCTTCTGCAAGACAAGGTTTCCACAAGTATCCAACTGATTCTCCAAAATGCAACAGATTCACATCTCTTCTTTAGGCCTTCCAACTCAAACTGGTCAGCTGCTGCAACCATCTTAGACATTAATGATTCATAAGCAAAGAGTGGCCGCAATAGCTGGTAGCTGCGCCTGGCTAAGATTTTATATTCATGAGAAGATTATATTATTTTATGTGGATCCTTTGCTATGAGACGAATGAGGAGGTATGAGTGGTTATTAGAATATTCTTCTAATGATATTAATTAGTAATTCCTTTTTCCTTTTTGTTAATTCAGCAGTAGGCAGTATGGAAGGTGATGGAGCACATTATCTATTCAACAATTTTGCCTAGTTGTTGTTTACTTGCAACACACACAAATTATGAATTATGCTGCAGCTGCTATTGCCCTTTTCCTTTTACCCTTCCCTTATAATCTTCCCCTTGTCAAGTAAGGGACATACGTGTCTGATGACCAGACACACTGCTCAACAACCCTTAAAGCTCTGCTCCAGCCTTTTATGTAAAGGTCAACTCAGCCTAATGCATTATGCATGAGAAAAGAATGTATGGATGAAGATAAGCAGGCAGCAGAGAAATGTAGAAAGAACAAACCCCTATGCTCTCAATTTCTACCTTAGATCACCCTTCCATTGTCATTCCGTTTCACACAACCCTACCTATGTCATCTTCACACAGCTCAAATACTGATGTCCGTAGGTGCAACACCAACAATTCACCCACCTCATTATAAGTCTATATTTCAACCATAACATGCAACAACAAACTTTGCTTATTTAACAAACAAATACAATCTCCACAAGTTCTCACTCAAACTTCTCTTTACTTGCAAAAATATCCAGAAAATATTGCAAGCCCCCATTTCACAGAACTCCCTGCAGTCTACTTTTCGAAGGTAAGAGCCACCAAGGGAAAAAAGATAAGAAAAGAAAAGCCACAAGTCAAGTACTCAATGAATTCTAGTCCTTCACTCCAACCAACCAAGTAGTATACCCCAACTTCTCCATTTATCATCACATAACCATGCCGCAAAATTCTTCGAAAATCATGCAATTAGCAACTGAAGAAGACAATTCAGAGAGCGCCATAATTCTCATCCATTGCGAAAAGTGAAAAATGTTCAAACCCCAAACTCCAGAATTGCCAAACACCAAAAACCCTAATTGGAATCCTTAATAAACATAGATCTGGTAGGAGTTCCAAAAATGCATAAGCTAATGATCAGCATAAAGAATGACCATTTTCTGAATATAATTCTAGAATCCAAATGCCTTTAATCATTACCCCAGCAAAATTAAAGGCATGATACACAAACCCTTTTCAAGGTTCGATGAACTTTTGCCATTTTAAGCCTATATTCCAGAGCTAGCACAGAAAATCCTTCATAAAGGGCAGAGGATTATCATCCCAGTTCTTCGGCAGAAATTCTTATCCTAGTAAATGAGAATTACAGCTGCTGGTATCATCAACAGTATATTATCTGCTGCAAAGAAACATCTAAACCAATCACACATCAAGGCTTTATGAATATTCATCCTATAATAGTTGGTACTGGACCATCATTGAAGTGCATGATGATATAATCAGAAAGTTCAAAACTGAAGTTAAGTTTGCTATTCTAGCTGGACTGTGGAAATGGCGACAAAGAAGAGATTCATAGCACAGGTCAGAAACATGTTTATGCAATACAAGAGCAATCAACCCGAGTGGATCATTAAGAGTGCTCAAAGAATAATACACTTTGCTGTAATAATAAAATATGCTGTCCACTGATGCAAGTGATCAGTAGTTCAAGCACAGAAGAGTATTTTACCATTCCAGTTGCAACACAACCATAATTCTCAGTAAATTTATGGCAGTTGATCACTTGATTGCATGAGTTTCTAGTATGCTCATAAATCCAAACATTAAAGATCTTCTGATGCATTTCTCACCCACACAATGCAAGTGAATGTGGGTCTATATACACATTTACCTTATCATTGCTCGAAATTGCAGGCCATAAACAATATCTTCTGTTCAAACCATAGAGATATCCAATTTTAGGCTATAAATTTTACTTCAGAAATATAAATAAACAACCATGTAGTCCATATGAAAATCAAAATTTTCTCCTCATTTCCCTTGTATGTTAAAGCATTGGATTGCAAGTTTACATCAAATCACAGTAAAAGCAGTAAATCACTTCAATCGTAAAAAGTGAAGCAAAGTAATTACAGTACAGCAACAACATACTTCAGTCGAGGTCCTCCTCTCTAGCCTGACCTCCTCTACCTGAGCCAGTATTGGATGCTCCACTATCACTATTGTTGGTGTTGCTATTTCCTCCATCATTATTCACAGCTCCTCCTCCCCCAGTACTGCTCGTCTCTGCTGGTGAACCAAGCCCCCTAAAAAGCCATGGGAGTGATATCCTAAACCTCCTTTCCATAGTCCTCGGCGTCAGCAAACTGTTATTATTATCCCCACTGTCCTGATTACCACCACCAGCCCCAAAACCCAAACTAGTATCATCTATCTGTCCTGTCCTTCGATTTTCATAATCAGGATCATCAGTAGGCAGCTCATACCTACAAACGGGGCAAGAATTATGCAACTCAAGCCAAGGCAAGATACAATCTTTATGGTAAATATGCTTGCAAGGCATCTGCTTGGCCTCCTCATTTAACTCAAAGCTATCTTTGCACACAGCGCATTGTGAAGAATCTGAAGCTAACATTTCCTCAGTAATCTTTATATCAGGCAATCCCTCGACTGCTGACTTTGAGGCAGGTGGCGTCCCATAACGATTTGGATCATTCTCCGCAAGTTGCTGAATCAATTGCTCCAGACCAGGCCCAATAAAATAATCCCCTAAATTCGTCGGAAGCCGAAAATCAACCCCTGAGCCACTCATTCCACCACCCCCAGGCGATTCAAAAACAAGCTGGATGTTTGCTCCCCTCGCCTGAAGATTATTGATATAGTTATTAAGAAAGGCAAAGGGATTAAATTCATTGGGAGATCGGGCTCCAAAAAGAGCTGAGAGATCGTCAAATCCAGCGCCTCCGCCACCAGAGGAGACGGAAAATGCGGAAGCTTCGGGGGCAGAGGAAAAGATGATGGGGAATCCGCCCAAGGAAGGGAAATTGTCGGGGAGAAAAGGGTTAGAGATGGGATTTTCAGGGTTTGAGGTCTCGGATTCTTCTAGAAAACCGCCTTGACAATCGGGGCAAACGAGTTCCGCTGTGGGTGAGGGTGGAGGAGCGATGGTGACCTGGCGCTCGCATTGGTAGCAGAAGTATTGTCGAGGAACAGGGGCGGCGGCGGCGGCTCCACCGCCACCCGGAACACCCGCCGAAGACATGGCTCTCAAGTCAGAGATGATGGTATGTATGTGAAGATGGGATGGGAGTCTTCTTCAATTCTTGATTTTGGGTTTGGGAGGAGGGAAATCAATCAGAAATGATAAACAAAGAACAATCAGAAATGAGGAGACTTCTCAGAAACGTGTTTTAATGTTCGTTTCTTTAATTTCACTCCAATAACATACTGTTTCAGCTAAAATCGCACCTTCACTCACCCCCCCCCCCCCCCCCTTCTTTCTTTTTTTTTTTAAAGGTACTTTTCATTAAATAAAGAAAAATACATTAGTACAATACAAGATCCGATCATATCATGTTATGAGTCCATATAATTTTTCATAATTTATATAAAGCATGTGTACTAATTGAAGTAGGTATTTCACTACTTATATGCGTTGTTTACGTTCCTCAACTATGATGTGTCCAAGGATAACTGCAGTCCGTTCGATCTCTAGAATTATCAGTGATTTCGTTCTTGGCACACGTGGTAAGTCAATGAAGCCAATAGGCACCGGTAACTAGCATTAACAATGTGTTTACCCTCCATCTCCTTGATGCTCAGTTAATGCCAACCATTAATCCCGATAAGGCTAAGGGAATATCACTTGCCGACGTATTTTCAATAAGCAAAACTGCGAGTATGTACAATCACAGAATAAATGTTGGTGCGTCTCCAGATGTGTGTGGCATAAGACACACGTGACGTCCATGTTTGCTCAACCATGGCTTGCCCATGGTGGAAAGCCTATCTAATATCGTCAACCAAATGATGAATGTACTCCTTAAAATTTTAAAAGGCCCTAAAAATAGTGAAAATCAGACTACTTTTGGGCCAGGTGGATGAAAAAGTTCATAAGTTTTTTTGTTTGAGAATTGACCTCCATTAACCCTCCAATCATTGTGATCAGCGTCGTTCCCAATATGACAGATGGTGTTTGGTAACAGCTTGTCTCGTAATCGAAGGACTTTCCTCCATCCCTATGACCTCACAATTAGGAAAGCAGTCCACACTAATTTGTTCCGCAGTCGAATACGGTAGATCCATTGAATCCACAGATAGAATGGATTCCGTTGAATTACCTCCCATAGCCATCTTGACATCAAAGTAAGATTGATGATTGAATGTCCCTCACTCCAAATCCTCCTTCGTCCATCGAATTGCAAATTTGGGACCATGCAACTTTCGAGTAACTCGTGTCAACTACACCTTTCCACATATTATAGTAGTGGTACTATCATAAGACTATTAAAATCTTCAAATACTTTTTTTAATTTTTAAATAGAATTTTATTTATAGGGACAAAATTCAAATTTAAGAATTTTATATAATGATATTAATCTATACTATATATATATATATATATATATATACATATATAAAATCTCCACACTTACAAACGGCAATTAATGTCATTTATGATAAAATAAATAACTTATTCAACGTTTCAAAATTTACCTTAATTGAAATTATTCATTCATTTTTTCTTTTTACTAATATAATGTATTGCTATATATATTTTATTTTAAATATATATTTAAAACATAAAAGATTATTTATTATATACACGTAAAATCAACGTGTCACAACGACTAATATTTTAATAATCAAATAATGCATTGATTCGACAAAAAAATATCAATATAACTGGAACTGAATGTTAAAAAGCTCAAATAAAGTGAAGAATATCCATACTTTATGCAGATTTCTTTGATAAATGATTATTAATAATGTTGTGTTGAACATATTTATAATTTTGTTGTCTTTCAGATAATATAATATAATAATATAAAATTTTAAATGATGTTATAAAATGGCAATAAAGAAAGTAAGATGATTAATAATAGTAAGAGAAAATTGGAAGTGGGAAGAGGGAAGAGGAATCCGAGAGAAATTCTCAAAGAAAAAGATAACAGAGAGATAATAGAGAGGAAAGCTGTGAATCGGAGGGGAGGAAAATGAATTCCCTCGCCACTCGATCCTTCAAATCCCAATCCCAATCCCTCTTCATTCTCTCTCGATTCACCCAATTCTTCTCCACCACCCCACCCCACCCATCACCGCCGCTCCGATTTCCAGAATTACCCACCAACCCTTGATGGCCTGCGCCGCCGACTTGCTGCTGAATCCCCCACGCTGACCGACTTCATCAAGCTCCAGTCCGACCACTCTTATTCCGTCGAGGTAGGCACCAAGAAGAAGCCGTTGCCTAAGCCCAAATGGATGAAGGAGTCCATCCCCGGTGGGGAAAAGTACACGCAGATCAAGAGAAAATTGAGGGAGTTGAAATTACATACAGTTTGTGAGGAGGCTAAGTGCCCTAATTTGGGGGAGTGTTGGTCTGGAGGTGAGACGGGAACTGCAACTGCCACCATTATGATTCTTGGTGATACTTGTACTCGCGGCTGCAGGTAATGTTTGAATTTTGAACTGTTTTTTTTTTATTAGATTGGTTTTTTGCGCTGCTGTTATTTGTGGAGTGCTTTATCATTTGAAGTCGGAAAGGATTGGTTTACCTTTGGTTGGTCGCTTTTGTTGGGATTTGCCTGCGTGAAATGCGAATGTTGTGAGTGATGGGTTATATCAGTCTGTGACATAATTTATCCTCCCTTATCGTTTCTCCGGAGTTGCACAGAAATGGAGCTGTTCTAAGGTGAAGGAAGGAAGGGTTACAATTTATACTCCCTTATCTTTTCCTCGGAGGGTTTTCACCCGGTCTAGTTCTTTGTTGCATGAAAGGTGATTTTGGTGCTGTAGCACACAAATAAAGTAGAGAGAGACATCATAGGATAAATAATGTCTTTCTAATAGATACCATTGGAGTAAGATGGAAATCTGCCAAAGTCATATATTATCAATTGCTGAGAAGAGTCTCATTAAGGGAAGTCCTATGGTTGTGGTCGACACCACCATTTCTATAAATGACAACCAATAATACCCTTTGTTTTCAATAAAGTAGACAATAGAAATATAGAGCTTTATTTATTCATGTATCCTGATCAAATCATGTGGTGTAAAGCTGTTTCTATTGGAGATGTTTCTCTGAATTCAATAACAAAGAACCTTTTCAGTCTACTCTTTAGTATGAGAGTTGAGTCGCTCCTTCACAAAAGACATTGAAATTTTAAGAATCCTCAAGTTAATACCTTTATATGATTGGTTTTCTTCAGATTTTGCAATGTAAAGACATCACGCACTCCGCCTCCTCCTGATCCAAATGAGCCCACAAATGTTGCTGAGGCAATAGCTTCATGGGGTTTGGATTACGTGGTGATCACTAGTGTTGATCGTGATGATTTACCTGATCAAGGAAGTGGTCATTTTGCAGAGACGGTGCAGAAACTGAAGATGCTGAAGCCAGCTATGCTTATAGAAGCTTTAGGTATTTTTCAAAATGTTTCTATAGTGTTTAAATCTGTCTAGTGTATGGACTTGGAAAAAATTAACATGCTAAGTAACTACAGAGAAGTAAAATGAAGAGCTAGTGTATACCTCCTTTTGAAATTTGGGCATATGATGATTTTGCATAAGTACATCTATAAATATTTTGAAGATGATTTGAAGCAGAAGCTTGAATTGCACAAGCTACTATTGTTTCATCGATATGCGGAGCTGGACTGTTGGAGCGACTAGAAAATCTTGAGTTATCTTTAGAGAATTTATAATCATTCTATATTGTCACCCAAATTGGAGTTTCTTCAAGCAACCTTCCAGTGTTTCCACTGGAAGACTGGCCTCTCCTGCATATCCAAATTAAATTGTTGATTCCTTATCTTACAGCTTTTACATGGAAACCTATTCTTCTTCATGGAAATGTCACACCTAACGCATACTGCAAATGCAAGCATATAGATTATGTTCAACCAGCATTTTCTGTAACCTAAAATGTCTATGTCAGTTGCCTTTCTCACTATAATGTTGGTTCATTGATATATGATTTGGCATGAAAGCAAAGAATCATGGTGATGAATGATTTGTGGCTGTGATGCATATGTGAAGATTTGTACTTTGAACTGCTTGCTTGTTGACCATGTTCTAAAATTGCAGTTCCTGATTTTCGAGGAAACTCTGGCTGTGTCGAAAAAGTTGCCAAATCTGGGTTAGATGTTTTTGCACACAATATTGAAACTGTTGAGGAGCTTCAGAGTGTAGTTCGTGATCACCGTGCTAACTTCAAGCAATCGCTGGATGTCCTAGTGATGGCAAAAGACTATGCTCCACCAGGTATACTCACCAAAACTTCAATAATGTTGGGATGTGGAGAAACACCTGACCAAGTAGTAAAAACTATGGAGAAAGTGAGGGCAGCTGGTGTTGATGTCATGACATTTGGTCAGTACATGCGACCATCAAAGCGTCACATGCCGGTGTCGGAGTACATAACTCCTGAAGCCTTTGAGAAGTATCGGACTCTAGGCATGCAAATGGTTTGTCACTCTTCTTTATCTTTCATTTATAATGTTTTTTTTTATAATGATATGAAAGGTGACAGGAAACATCTAGTAGCTCTCTTTTAGTCAATTTTTGACATGTATTATATGGTGTTTCTCAATGGTATTATAATCTGAAATTCTGAACAGTATTCATCCATGCCAGGGCTAAGTCTAACATGAGTTACTAGACTGAAATTCTATCCCCCCCTTCTCTTTGTTTTCTGATTTATGTTATTTGCTGCACTCGAGGCATACCTTGCTTTTGCAAATTATTATTAGAGTATGGTAGTTTATATTTTACTTTTGTAAAGTAGGACTTGCCAATTCTAGGTGCTACCACACTATTAATTGTTCTTAGTTCCTCCATAGTCCATTGTTATGTAACTTGTTTCTTCCCTTGCTAAAATTTTCACCTTAAGAAATGGTTTGGGATTCACATTCAATGTGTTTGTTGTGGAATAACTTGTGATGTAACATAGTTCATTAGTACAATAGAGAAAATTAGTAAATAGTTGAGACTCTTGTTGAAGTCAACTAGTTATCTGCTTGAGTTGCATATACTGCTAAGATCTTCAGAACAGTTACCTAGACGTTTCTTTTACTAGTAACATTTAAATACTATGGACAAGATGCATGTTATCTTGCAATCTTTTGCACGTGTATTCATGACTAATATGGTTTAACACTAAATATACCTTGAAGTAATCCATATCGGGTGCTGTAATCACCTGCGGAATTCTGATCATGCATGAAGGTAGATTTCGATCAATTTATAGCAAGGATCCATCTTAGTAGATTTGTTTGTAATGATGCCATGAGTACTTTGTTACTTTGGCGCAATAATAGTTTAAACAGATTTGTTTCTGGAGTTCAGCGGTTACATATTCATTTTACTATGGGTATCAGCTTTATTCAACGACTTGAAACATATCCCAACCTTGTTTGATTGCTAAGTATGCGTCACTGCTGCTATAACAAAGTTAAGAGTCATAATTGTTCCTGATAAAGTTGTTGCCAATATTACATTGAAGTGCTAGCCTCTAGAAAACATGAATATATATTGCCGCAAAGATTGATGTGTTCTTGACTGTGGCAGGGATTTCGGTATGTAGCATCTGGGCCCATGGTGAGGTCCTCATACAAGGCCGGTGAATTCTATATCAAATCCATGATAGAGTCAGATCGTGCTACATCTTCTACATAGAGCTCAACCTTCTGGTGATTGACGGTCACTTGTGTAAAGTGAACACCCTTAACGCTGATTTTCAAGATTGGGAAATATTTCATTCTTTTGTGAGGAGACCCTCACCTGCTTCTACGGACTCTTTTTTTTTTTCACCCTAGATTCCAGTCTGCTGGATTGTCTTCTGCATGTGGTTCTTGGACTGTTGTCATTTCAAATCGTAGTATATCTTAGTTGTACATCCGGTTTTTGTGTAAATTGCAATTAGCATATTGAAAAGACCCGTCAGTTGGTCTTGCTACACAAAGGGTGATGTTATATTATTGTATCAATAACTTTAATAAATGGTATTTCAACATGGTTGTGATGTAAGTGTGTTGTATTGTTGGATGTCGGAGCTGTTTTTCTCTTCATTTTCATCTTCATCGTCGTCGTCTTCACAAAGTAGAAGAGAAGAGAAGCTGAGCGAGAAGACTACTGTTGGAATGGTACCCGTTTTGGTTTTGGTTTTTCATTTTCAGCAGAAAGCTGCAGATGAAAGTAATTATTGAAGTGAAAGAGGGAAACGCAGGTTGGCCGTGGGAGGGCTTTATGATTCCCATAAAACTAAAAGCACAGCCGTTACGGTCTCCTCATTACATGTGTTGTTCTCTCTCTCTCTCTCTCCTAAGCTTCTTCTTCAACTGTAATAATCATCTAAATAGTGATGCTATCAACTTCACTCACTTATTATTATTGCAGTTTGCACTACTCTAATTATTATTAGAGTAAATTATATTTTGCCATCTGAATTATGACTGTTTTTACGTTTTGGCATCTAAATTTTTTTTTGTATCAACTTACCATCTGAACTTTACGAAATTTTACACTTTACCATTTATAATTATTTTTTACCAAGTTTTTTGTTAAAAAAACATCATATGCAATCCATATGTGATATTTAAAGGTCATTTGATGTGATATTTTTTACATATGCACAACATGTGATGTTTTTTCGATAAAAAAATCACCAAAAAGACGATCATATATGGTAAACTGCAAATTTCGCAAAGTTGAGATGATAAGTTGATAAAAAAAATATAAATACCAAAATATAAGAACGGGCATAGTTTACATGTGAAAATATAATTTACCCTTGTTATTATTATTATCATTATTATTATTAGGAGCGGGTGGAAATTGAATTCAAGTTTTATAGAAACAAACAAAATTGACATAAAGTAGGCCCAACCCAAAAGTCCATATCAGTCTCTCTCTCAAACAAAGTGGAAGTAGATTCATCGGCCCAAACACCACACGACACTACAGGAGTTCTTCACCGCCGGTATGTTGTATTTGTCCAAACCAGTGTCTAATTGAAGAATTCGAGGTTGTTTCTCTTGTAGACATCACTGAATAGCATTTTTTATGTGATAACCCCTCTTTTTTTCATTTTGGATTAAGCTTTTTATTTTTAACTACACTCTTATTTGAGTCTTTTGTCTCTCTCTGCAACTCCTCATAATCTGAATCCGCTCTAGTAAAAAGGATGTCGTATATGAGAGGAGATTTGCTCGCCAAAACTCGTAAACTCGTTAAAGGGTTTGCTAAAGCTGAGCCTGTTTGGCTTAAACCCATGGAAAAGTCGGTATCTCTTTTCATTTCCCCGCTGATATGATATTCTACTTTTTTAAACTGTTACACCTTTTCATTTAATTTCATATTTTAGGGCTCCACCTGCTACGTTTCCTCGCCCAGAGAAGAAGCTCAAGCCCATAAGTTTGCCGGAGGATACTTTCGTGAATAAGTTTTTCCAAAAGCATCCGGATTCCAAGTTTGAAGATGCTATCAAGTATTTTGCCCTAGTCCCTTTTGCTTCTTCATTTTTTACTACCCAATATTCCTTGGGTAGGTGAAGTTTCAGTATCTGCGGAATCTTCAATTTTTATGGACAAACATAAAATCCTTAGAGGAAGATGGTCATATGGTATTTGTTTGTGAAGTTGATAAAACTTATTCCAATTTATTCCTCTATGCAGTCTGGCTGCTGGTTGCAATCTTTTAAATTATAACTAGGCTGCTTAATTTTGCTATAATATTGTTGTTTTTGCAAACAAATCTTCTAGTTCAATGTCAGGCTTTGGCATTTGGGTCTTGTGAGGATTCATAATTTGGGAAGTCTGTGGAGATGTGATGTGTTTTGTTCACCTCAATTTTAGCTTGGCTATTTTTCTATTAGTCGTCAATGAGCTGGAGTTCTATGCAAGCTTACAACCATTGGACCTTTTAGCTGATTCCAAGCGAGTAGATTTATTTTTAGGACTAAGAGATAGGTAATAAAGCGAATCGATTGGCCCTCTACTCTCTACTTGAGCATGTGCCTCCTCGAAAAGTTTGTGGGCGAGATTATGCAAAGTTATGAAGACTGTTTAAATTTCTTTGATTGTTTATTCCCAATGCAGTCCAACTATTCATCCAACGAGTGCACGGAACAGTGATTGCAGCTCTAATCAGGGAACAGCTTTCTTGATTGAACATGCATACTATGTTATGACTTTGTCCTGTTGTGACTGGCAATTAGAAGATGCATTGAGATGGATTGGCCCTTTTAGTGCAAGTAAAAATGGATAGGCAAAATTGACTATGTTTTATAGTAATCTTTTGATTCCTATGAGGGAACAGTGGTTAAGAAGGAAATGCAACCCCTCAATCTCATGGAAAAAGTCATGGTATATGGAATCAAGTGGCGCCATCACCTCAGGAAGCTAAGGATGTATTGAGATTGTGAAATTTCTGTTTATTATGCTTTGAAGGGTGCCTTTAGCTGAGGGTTAAGGACTCAGCAAAATTTTCTTCAAGTTATGAAATATTATACGTGAACTAATAATTGTTACATTGTGACAGGATTTCTGGTTTCGATCCACCTGCAGCTCGTGTATTTGCTTGGAGAGTGCTTGAACTGAAGGAGCAAGGGGTTAGTGAGGAGGAAGCTATGGCTGTTGCTGATGTAAGAATATTGTCTTGCCTTTATTATTTTCTTGGCTTTTTTTTTTATTCCTGGGATGTATCAATTTTATAGATTTGTCTCTTACGGTGGGAATTTAAGAAGCCAAATCCAGATATTTTTCTTTGGACTTAATGGTTAATCCGTGCTAGATGGAATATCGAGCTGAGAGGAAAGCAAAAAAGAAGGCATATGCTCGGCTGAAGCAAATTGCAAGGCTTCAGGGAAAGAGACCCCCTCCAAATCCTTATCCGAGTGCTATCAAGGAGATACAGGCTGAAGAAAGGAAGTTTGTTCATGACCGTTTCAATAATCCCCAGACGCTGCAAATTGTGAATAAGCTGAGACAGGACAGGGCTGCAGAGATGATGGACCGCAGAGGAGGGTTCTTTGGTTGAAGTTGGCTCATCAATTCGGTGCTAGCATGATGGCTATTCTTTTGTTGGGCTGAATTTTACTTTGATTTAGCTTCTTCTATGACTTTGGATATACCTCAGATTTTGAGTGGATAAGAAAATTAAATCATATGTCATTATGAATATTCTTGTGATGGATTTCAGTTTTTCTCCTCTGGACAATTGTTCTCAGTGTTCCTTCAAGTGATTGTCAATAAGAGAATCTTTCTAGTTCTAGCCAATGAAACCATAGATAATTTTAATCTCTATAGTCCAATTAAGGAGGTGGGTACTATAAATAGGTGTCGGCCTTCCTTTATTATAATCAATCAAATTGAGAAAAATACTCGAACAATTTCCAAGTATTTTAATATTTTTTATTACCGTTTTATTACTGATTTACTCACTTAATTTTCATCTACCCATTCATTAAATACTATTAAATTTATCTTATATTTTATTTGATTTTTAAATGCTTTTGTTTTGAAGTTAAAAATATTATTTAGTAATAACAAGGAGATGTTTCGTGTCACCATTTCATGCCTCACAAAATTATTTTTTACTATTTTGTTCATATTTTAATGTATCCCCTCACACATATACCCACAATTACCTGGCATTAGAAACGAAGAATTCAAACAGTTGAATTCTGAGATTCAATACCCTTTGCAATGATTTTAACTTTTGGGAAGAGATATTAAGTACACATTCCTCCTGATTTGTCTTCCCTTCTTACTCTTCTGAGTCTCCCATCTCATCTTTTTCCACCAAGTAATTCCGAAAACATGAAGCAGTTTATCTCTTCCTCCAATGCCAAACGCAGACTTACTCACAAACCCCAAGATCCATTGCTGAATAGGGGATAATGTAGATTGAGTATCTAACTTTGAAATTGATAATTGGTAGAGAAACGGAACAAACGGTGTATCTACTCAACTCTTCCTAATCTGTATCTAAATAAAGTTATGTGACTGCATGTTTTTGTTGACAATTGAAGTGATGATCTTGATGATGCCATTTACGCTGTAGATGAGACCTCTACCCTCGTACCTTGACAGTGTGATGTCTGACAAGGTTAGCAGGAAACAACTTGTTCAAGTTTATGAAAATGGATCATGTTTCAAAAATTTAACAAACAGATACAATAGGGGAACTTGTTTTGGACATCCACATGTTGGGTCCATTTCAGCTACCCCATATTTTTGAATGATCTTGGTTTATTTCAAGCCAACTGGAACCAGGCATTTTCTTGATATCCCTATTTTCTATCCATTTTCTCAATGTTCCCGCACTGCTCCAGTTCCCAAATTCAGCAAATGTATTGGACAATAGCACATACGTTGAAGGATCATTCTCATCGATAGCAAATGCACGTTTTGCTGCACGTTTTGCTGTGTCCACGTCCCCGTGGAGCTGACAAGCACCAAGTAAGGTTTGCCAAATAAGAACACTTGGTTTGAATGGCATATCTAAGATCAATTCTTCGGCTTCTTTAATCCGCCCTGCCCGGCCAAGAAGATTCACCATGCAAACATAGTGATCTTCTCCAGGAATAATACCATAATCATGGCTCATGGAAGTGAAAAATTTAAGTCCACTATCAATATGTCCTCCTTGGCTGCATGCATATAGCACACATATGAAAGTAATATAATTAGGTATTGCTCCTTCCATCTTCATGTCTTCGAAAATCTGGAGAGCTTCATCAGAATGTCCATTTTGTGCATACCCCATAATCATTGTTGTCCATGACACCACAGAACGTTCAGCCATTGATCTGAAAACCCTCAATGCCCCATCCATGCACCCACATTTTGCATACATGTCGAGCAATGCATTATCCACGCACACATCAAGATCATCCCCGAGTTTAATCATAAGGCCTTGAAGTTTCTGCCCTTCCTCCAAACTTGCCAAGTTGGCACACGCATTAAGCCCTGTAGCAAGAGTAAACTTATTGGGCTTAATACCACCCTTCCTCATTTCACTGATCGCTCTAAGTGCCTCAATAGGCTCCCCACAATTCAAACACCCTGTTGCCATCTGAGTCCAAGAGCACACATCCTTCATAGGGATCTCCTCAAATGCTCGAAGACCATCAGTCAGCATTTGATTTTTCAAGTACATATCAACCAAGGCATTCCCCACACATCTTTCAACCCCGTGACCGTATTTCACAAGGAGGGCATGAGCTTGTGATCCTATTTCAAGATTGGATAGTTCAGCCAGCCCTGTAAGAACAGTAGCGAAAGTGAATTCATCTGGTTTTATCCCTTCACTACTCATCCTTTGCCAGAATCCTGGTATATCATCACAACTATATTTCAAAAAACCATCAAACATTGCATTCCATGACACGATATCCTTATTCAAACACCCTTCAAAGACCTGCATAGCTTCACCTAACATACCATGCCTTATTAAAGCAGTCAAAAATGCATTCACTAAGTACATATTACTACAAAATCCCAATCTAATTACCAAAGCATAAACTTGAAAGGCACAAATCAAGTCCACACTCTCTGCAAAGGAGCACGCATGGAGAGTGCTCACAAAAGTATACTCATTCGGCCTAACGCCACTCCTGTGAATATCCGAAAACAGGGAAACTGCATTATTAGGAAAACCCTTGTTCACAAATCCCGCAATGAGCACCGTCCATGACACCACATTCTTCTCAGGCATTTCCTCAAACAACTGGAGACCGTTCTCAACGTCCCCCAATTTAACATATGCATTTATCAAATGGTTGTGCATGAACAAAGAATCTGACTCAAACGTGGATCCCTTGATGAGGTTTGCATGGATTGTTTTTGCTTTTCTTAAGTTTAAAGTCTCCACGCATTCCCGCAGAATGCTAGCACAGGCATAGCTGCTAGTTACAGTATGAATCTTCTTGAGGTGAGGAACTAGCATCAGTCTCAAGTTTCTCTGTAAATAGCTACCTTACCTATCTGAGAGTGTGTACAAATACTCCTTTCACTTTTTGCCCAATAAGCCATCTACTTCAAATTACATCTACATGAGAAAAATTGTTACATGGTCCAACCATGCATTGGTTAATTTTCTTAAACTATACCCGAATCACACGACTTATATATCGCAACAAAGCATCTTATTACATAATGGTAGTACTAGTAATTTCCTTTTCTTTCAGTATTTCAAACTTTGCTTTTAACTGTCATTTACTTCCCAATTTTACCTGCGAAAGGGAATATATAGCTAAGTTTATAGCAGAGTTCCATGAATAGATAACAACTAAGCAAGATATATAGAGACGTTTGAGTAATTAAATATGACAAAAAAAAAAGTCAACAAACTCAAATAATTACAATTTGAAACTCTATACTACCCATATGCACATTTTTAATTTCTTCTTCTCTTTCCCCATTCCAAGAAGCGTAAAGACGCAACCTTCTTTTCCCCCCTGTTCAACAATGGCAAAGCACGATGTAAGTTGATGATTCTTTCAATCTCAAGTACAAAGGTCTAAATCACTATTTGCAGCAGCCCTTAGCCTGATCCTTCACATGTTACTAGTTACAAATGAGTATCAGCTAACTGAATTCATCTGTATTAACGTTCAACTTTTCTATACTTGTGTCCATATTCGGTCTTCGATTTCCTTTTCCAGACACACTGCTGCTTGAAGTAGAATTTGATCGGCAGACACGTTTTCTGGAGTTTCTTGGTAAGACGTCACCAGAACTTGGACCAGCATTCTCTGGTGCATCCTTAGCACGCTTCTGCATATGACCTGCACCTGGCTTTATATGCTTGCTAGATCTTTTTGAACCAACAGGAAGTTGATTCTGGATAAATGTTCCAGTTGTACCAAATGGTCCAAATTCATAACTGCCCACACCTTTCTTGGGGTTCGAATGTGGCGAAATTGGAGGGCAGGAATTCAGATTCAAAGATGGAACATTGGGCTTGATATTAACCCTTCTGTCAGCCAACTCTAATCCAACCAAGCGCCCATCTGATGTGCTGCATGTATTGCCTACACGGTCGTCCTGGCTATTTACCTCCCGACAATTATCAATATCTGCATCCATTTCATCCTGCACTTCCTGAAAACATTTAGCAGAAACTGTTTGAAATTTGTGATATGTACTAAAGTAAAGATAGAACTCAGAGATCTATAGAGCCCTTGGACTGCATCTAAGCAGCCATTTGAACTATGACAATTTGTTACCATTAAGCCAAAGCAGTGTTAAACAGATCAACAAAAATAGTAGATGGCTCCATGAACAAAATACTTATTTGGAAGAAGAATAAGATCAATCAGGAAACAGTTGTTAGAGAAATGCTTAGTATACAGCACAATAAATCATAGGAGTATGTTATGAAATAGATCCGTCCCAAAACTAATAAACAAGGAAAAGAAGCAAGACAAAAACCAGGAAGAAACTAGCAGCCCTTGTATCTAAGCTAACAACAAAACAGAAACAAAACTAGATATGCCAAAAATAACATCTAGGAGATTAAATTAGAGGGCACGGATCTACTGAAGAAACAGTATTCCTCTCATAATTTTAGAGTCAATTGATTGACAAAGTTAGGAACAATACCTCATTTGGTATGTTGACATATTGTTCTGAGTCAGATGTACTTTCTCCTTCCGAATCAGCCATCTCCTCACGCTCAAACTCAACATTTTCCCCAAATTCTTCTTCAGAGTCACTCAACTCTTCCTGTTCCATTATAATTTCATGAATGGACTCACCACGCATGTCATCAGAGACTTTATTACTTCCTTTGTTTCTGGATGTAACCAGTGCAAAGACATCTGACTCAAGCTCGTCACTGACCCCATCTGGGCCAGAATTTCTCTTCTTGTTAGAATCTTTTGCACTTTCAGATTCTATGATTCCAGACACAGGAGTGCTTAGGGATCTTCCAGCACTACATGGAGTAACATTTCTGCTCCCAACACCTTCTTGGTTCTTGGATGTGAAAGTCAGGCGAATGTCTAAGTCAAGTTCGTTAACCTTTCCACTAAGGCTTGCCCCTTTTGTATCTGAAGCACTTGAACTACCATCTACGGCTGTCTTACTTGAGGAACAATGATTTTGAATTAAAGTTTGTCTTTTCCTTGATTCTGCACCAGACGGACTCCTTGCATCAGGATGTGCAGCCACGGAGTCTGTCTCCATATCATCAGCCCTTTGTAAAAGTGGATGAAAGTGCACGCCAAATGATGACGCCTTTTTTTCTGGAGTTTTAGATGACTTGCTAAGAAAGTTCACAGCATCTCTTATGTGCCGAGGATTATGAAAAAGACTGAGACTGAGTTGTGGTTGCTTCCCCGGCAAGAAAGTAAAAGAACTAGACGTGCTAGTACTGAAGTTCATACGATTGTAAGGCAAATGACCACCTTGAGGTGCCTGAAATAATAAAGGATGCATCTGGAGATCCGGGTCTCCTCTCTCTGCTACACCATTATCAATTAAGACCTCAGACTGATTTGGGTGCTGAGAAGGAGCAGGTATATTGAGATAGTTATTCCTACTCGGTCCAGATCTCACAGAAGAGCCAACTACTGACTTCGTGGTGATTCCACCATGTGGACCTCGATTTTCTGCCACCATACCACCAATTCTTGAAGCAATTCCAGGAACCTTTGCCGTGGCGGCTGCCTGGGAGCTTTTGAAGGCAGACTGCGACATAACCCGAACTGATGGAGGAAGATTTACGGGAGGCAAATCAGGAGCTAATTTCACCAGGCGTGCACTATTTGGTCTACGAGCTCGATATGGCCGCAGGACTACTTGAGAATGGGCCAGCCTTGAAGTCAAGTCACTAAACCAGTTTAGCGCAACAAGAACACAATACTGAAATCCAAGAAACATAAGAAGTGGCGGGAGCAGGGCCTTACCTTGCAGCTGTAGACTTGGAACAGTATTGGGGTAGGACATCCCTAGATCCAGAAGAATCATTTTGTTCTCTGGCTTGAAAGCCCTCCTGAGAGGGCAGATGACTGGAGAAACTGGAAGAAATGTTATTATCTGGCCTCCAATCTGCCAAAAATGCCTCGTGAACATATGCTTCATCTTCCTTGTCCATGTGATTATCTCCACTATTATTATCTTCAACAGCATTATCGGTGCTATCGCCCTACAAATTACAGGTATTCTTAGTAAATAAAAGTTCCTAATGAAAAAAATGCCCCTCCAAATTTCTATATTCATGGGAGAAAATATCACAAGGATTTGTCATACATGTAAAGAAAAGGTATACACAATTTTTATGCAGTTAACCATAACACCACTAAGATAAATCATGTTTGAAATATCTATCCTTAATGCACTCATTTTGTCAATTATAACTCATAGATATTAGTCTGTCCAGTCACGTACTTCCTCAATTACTTCATCGGCCTGACCAGGTAAGAAGCAAAGATAGCAATGCCGAAAGAAAGACCAGGCAAGAAATAGAGATAAATCTGCCTGAAGAAAAACCAGGCAAGGAGCAAAAATAGCATTACATTTCAATCTCATGATACAGCAAAAATCCAGAAACCAATGGCATAGAAAGAATCAACTCTGAAATGGTGATAAGCTGGGAAACAAAGAAGAGACTTCTCTGTTGTCAGAAAGCTGAAATCCTGTAGTTCACCATTTTTAACAACACCTGAGAGTGGGTCCAAAGACCAAGTAAAACATCGGCTAATTGATCAAGGACTAGAAACACCGTAACAAGTCCTCCTCCCAATAAAATGTTATTCTCTATGCGTATGGTCCAGAAGCATTTGGCTTATGTTTATGATTAAGATGTAACCAGAAAAAAAATCCAATATGTGCAATGACAGATCAAAACCTATTCTCTCGTTGGATACTCAATGCAGGTATCATATACAACGTGAAACAAAAACCTGAAAGGAAAACATGGGTTAGGACTCTGAACAAGCCTACTGTCGGCAAATTATATGTGGGTAACCATTATAGAAAAGGGAGAAATTAGGACCTCTGATAGGCTTTAAAGTTTAGACAATCGAGTGACACATGATAAATCAAATTCCAATTGATCCAGGTCATGTAGTTTCCCAGGCAGCAAGAGAAACAAAAGGGCCTCTTAACAAATAAAAATCGGTATAATCAGAGTATTTGAGTCCACTAAGGATTATTCTTAACACTATCACGGTCCATGGAGTAAGTTTAACAGGAGAACTGTGTTGAAACAAGCTTTGGGATTCTAGAGACATAGGAAATTGCAGATATTTTTATTAGAAGAATTTCAAAATGCATTAAATATTTTCTTAATTTTATTTTGAGATGCAAGCAGTGAAACAGCTGATACTTAACAGCATCTCAACATAGATTCATGAAATTGCAGATACCTTCAATTGAATCCTATATGCATTGAATTAAACTATCAAAAGCAAAGTACATTATTGATGGAAGTCAACCTCACTGTAATTAAAATTATTGTTGGTGGCACCAGGGTGGCCAAACCATAAGCTGGCTAGCAAGGTGAGCCAGCAATAAACAGATAAAGACATAACATTAACATCATCAGCTAACAATCCACTATATGCAGTGAAAAAAGGCGAAGGAGATCCATAAATTTGACTAGAATATTGCATTTAAGAAGTTCTTTAAAACTCATAGGCGACCGTTTTATTCTATATCTATGCTCTGGAGGCCTGAGCTTATATCAAGTTCTAAAAAAATCATCATGAACCCATGACATAAAAACATAAAGGGTAGATAAAAACAATATTTTGAAGCTCTGTGGTTTCTGGACAATTGTGACTAAATTACCAAACAGTCCAAATATGTTAAAGTAAAGAAGAAAGGATCCATTATGTTTAGATGATTTGCTGGTTAAAATAATATATGTCCTAGCATCAATCATTGTGCAAGAGGAAGTGGGATGATTGTTATATAAGAAAAAGAAGGAAATAAATTATTGATAAAACATAACAGCATATCAATCTTCTAACTAACTCATTATTCTACAAATAAAGGAAATCCATCCCAAAGGCAACATGGATTTACAACAGCAGAAATCAAATGCAAGAAGTATACCTCTTTTTCGGATGACGACTGCCAATTTGATGGAGAAGGCTTGCTAGTTTTTCTTTTTAGTTCATATAAGCGTCGCTTCGCTTTCTTGTTTTCATCAGATTTATATGATTTTTGTGTGCCAGAAGCAATGCGCCACTGCCTTGGAAGCAAAGAAGGATCTCTATAAGGAACGAAAAATCTCCATATTGATATCCAGTCGAGCTTAAACTTTTTCAACCCCTGAATCATATAGATGGATATGATTGGAAAAGGAATGGTAATGAGACTTTGCTCTATATTAATCACTGAAGCTTACCAGTTCAATACGTGCAATCTCCTCAGAAGTCAAGGGGGAGTTTTTCATCCTCCGTACAGTCTACAAGATAAAACAAGCAATTTTTTCTTTAAGGTGATGCGTGATTCAGAGGCAACTTGATGTACAATCAGAAATAATCACACCTTTATGGGATTTTCCGGCGCTTTTGATGATGCACGATTCTTCTGCCTCACAAATATCTGCTTGACAGCATATAACATTTAATTGAATTAGGATGAACTTTTCTTGTCAAAGAACTTCAAGACAAGAAGATGAAATTGTTAATCACCTTCACAAGAAAATCATCACATTCATTAAATTCTTTCTTTTTCTTTTTTTGAGAAAACATTCATTGAATTTTAGGCACATATGTTTCCCACAATGCCGAAAAATCAAACTGCTGACACAAAATATTCAGGCTTCAATTTATGCATACTAAAATACTTCACCTGATGCCTAGATTTGCAAGGAAGAAATCGTTGCTGTATGGCCTTCCAGTCAGTATTATATTCCATCAACCCCAATGCTAATAATCTGCAAACAAGTCCCATGTTGAAAAAATTGTGAGATGCAGAAGAAGAAATTGTCGTGCACAAGAGAAATGGAGATTTTCATAATCAAGCTAACATACTTCATATTAGACTTTCATTGAACAAATACAAATGCATATTTGTTTTTGTCACTTATCATTTCATATAACAGCAAGGAAAATGAATTGGACCAATTTTCGTTTTCGAAGATTCTACACTTCATTCATATCTACAAGGACAGTCAAAAAATCACAAGCACTGCCACTGGATCTCAAAATCTAGAACCCTGCACCCAGGCCACTATAGGACCACGAGAGAGTCCTTCTGGAGTAGTCCTAATCTGGAATTGCACATTCACATGCAGACGCTGTCGCAGAAAAAGCAACTGAGAATGAGCATAGAACATTGAAGCAAATATTTTCAACAATCTTGACCTGCATACTAGAAGCTACACGGCATATACATTGATATGAATAAAAGGTTGTGATTCATGCCAATTATAAAGGAGAGGTCGGAAACAAGGTGGCATTTAACTATTTCATTTTCATAATTAACTCAGAAAATGTCCTCTTACCAGATCTACATCTTGTACATGCACCCGTAAAAACAGTTGAGGGAACTTGTTAAGTTGTTGCCTTGTGAGAAGGATCAGAATTTAAGCAATGCCATCAATTTAGAAATTTCATTATTGATACTCTCAAAAGGTTTTATCATTGAGATATGATTCAAAAGACACAGGTTCAAAATCAGAAACAGGTATTGGCAGATCTTATTTCACCAACGGAGCCAGAATTCAGTCTCTAGCAGCTCATTGTCAAGGAGGATCTGGATAACCCTCAGGAAAAGAAATAAGAAAGGTTTACTATTCAACCATCATCATTGTGGGGCACATCACAGCACAAACAGCCACCACAAAATAACTCCTAAACTTATGGACAAATTCATTCTTGTGAGTTCATTGAAGCCATGAGAAATATGTAGGACGATGAATGTTCGGTAGAAACTTAATATGAATTCTACATCCACACTTCAAAGACAAGACCTTCTCCTGATGCTTCACCAGATAGGATGGTTAAGCAAGATTATCTCATATGTAAGGTCAAAAGATGCCATGTGCAAAACCACAAGTATCACAACATTTATGAGCAAACAAATTGTTTTTTGCCTATATCTCAAGCATTAATAGTTTAAAACCCTATTTTGACACATTATGAAGTGGATCTTCAATCAGTATAAGTGAACAAACTGCAGTGATTTCACCATTCCTCATTATATATAAATCATCATACAGAATTTCACGGATTTTGAAATGGTGCAAGGAAACATAAGAAAAAGAAAGCATACAACTCACTCATCCTCTGCATCAGTAAAAAGCACCCGATTAGCAAGCGGAGCAGGAGGTGGCTTGTGAGGATAAAGGGCAGGATTGAATAAGGGCCAAAACCTCTGAGCTAATATTGCAATCTCCTTGGGAACAAGAGCAACAGACTGACTTTTAGCTTTTTCAAGCAGAGTTGCAGCCATTGTCTTCTTGGGCATTTGATTGCTGGATGAAGTAGAAAGCGCTCCACTAGAATCTGGGGGAGTGTTTTCCAGTTCTCCTTGACCATCGGATTCAGCAGAACATGGAGAATTATGAGGAAACAACGGTTCCTTTTGACAGTGATTCTCAAAACCAAGTTCAATTTGATATCGTTCATATGTTCGGAGAGCTGCCAAAACAAGTTACAGAAGTATGCAAGTTAGAATAAAGAACAAGAAGCAAACAAAGGTCAGAAAGCACAACAAACAGATCATTTCTGCAATATGACATACCAGAAGTAACATCATCTATATAGTTTTCAACTAATCTGAGTGGAGCTACATCTATGACAGACAGCACAGGACCACAAATGTAAGGCACCCATGAGGTGCATTCCAGGGTCTGAGAAGAGCGTGCCTGCTCATCAGGTAGATGCTTGTGTCTCCCATCAGACATTTGCTCTGCACTTTTATTGCTGCCGTTCGGTGGCAACATTTTCTGAAGCTCATCTGGGACTGATGGATGAACATATGGAGGTAAGAAGCAAAAGCTCGGATATGGAACCGTTCTCCATGCCAATACTTGATCGCGTTTTTTAAGCATCTCAACAATTAATTCCTTAACTTGAGCACCAATGTGGCTTTTAACAGGCTCAAGAACACAGATAGAGAACACCTGAATAAGTAGTTGTACATGCTCGTGAATCAGACAATGCAACTGCCCTATCTGATGTGGAGTAAATCCACAAGTGAAGCCATTATTTACAGGAGGCATATAGGATGGAGCAATGTTCTGGGTAAGATGTTTCCCATCAAAAGCTGAAAAAGATCCAATTGATGTAAATGGTAAAAGGGGCCGCAGTGGTCTGTTCAACTGTCCTGAAATCTTCTTGCTGTGCTCAAGAGAAGCTTTTTGACGTCTATTTCGCCTAGTCATTCGCCTTTGTTCAATCTCTTCAGGTTCACTTTCCAATGCCTCTTCAAGTTCAAGCTCAAAGTCGGCATCGTTTTCTTCATCTTCATCATCAACATTTGCATTCTCTTGTAAATTCTGGGAATCATCACCTCTTAAAACAGCTGCCAGGAATTTTCTGTATTCCTCTTCATCATCTACATTTTGAAGATCATCCTCATCATCAGTTTCTTGAAGAAAAGTTTCAAGTTCATCAAGAGTGAAACTTGCAAGAGAATAACGAGCCCTTGTCCGCATACAGATGGCACCCTCAGTATCCATATCCAACATTGGCTTCCTGGAATGTGCAGCACTGTTCACATCTTTCTGGCTGGTAGACCCATTCTCCTTGTCACAGAGCAATACCTTTTCAGATTCAGCACACAATACTGAATCTTTCTCATTTGTCGTAGGATGAGTTATGTGAGCCTTCTTTCCACATGCTTCTCCAGAAGAAACTGAGTCTTGCATTACTGTCTCTTCACCATGCTTAGCATCATTTGTACTAGTATGGCAATCTTCCGTAGAGTCTCTGTGTTTTTCCTTGGATTCAAAGACTGGAGAAGGTCTTTCACTACTATCAGCAATATCCGCATCGAAGTCTTCAACTTCAGAACTCAGGCTTGAAGAAGCTTCAGCAGAATTAGTTTCTTTGAGGAAAGGATTGAAATCTGCATCTTCATCCTCGTCATCTTCTTCATGCAGATTCTCATAGCCATTACAATCCCCCTCTTTGTCCTCTTCCGCCACCTCATTCTCATGTGGCAAAGGGCTTTGCTCGGGTATTTTAGACAAGTTGCCATAATCAGGAAGATCGTCTTGGTTATTCGGGACTTGATCTTCAGTAGATACTGAAGTTGAACAACCGGCCATTTTGATGAAAGGATATGTACAGAAGCAATTAACTATGCATCACATCCAAAAAACATTTCCCCAATAAATTTCACAGATGGGTCCTGGCTGCATAATTAATAATCAATCAGTTACAACTGAACTCAAATTGACTATTCATTCATATGTTGAAGGAAAAAGAAACTCATATTTTTCAGAGAAAAGAGAATGGTATTGTAGTTGTTTCAAGGGCGGATACCCTGCTCCAGAGCTTTAGTTAAAAAATACAAAACTTAAACCTATGAAAGAATGATGGGTTATCCATTGCCCTAACGTAAAAAGCTATTGATGTGTACAAGAGAAACATCTTCAATCAGACTGCTTTTGAGAATGCCATATACATGCTTTTGACAAAGGCGCGTCTCTCTGAAGGAAGTTTAACTGGGTAGAATGTTAGAGCCAAAAAACAAAAGCAACATACAGGCGGTGAAGAACTCCTAGGAGGAGGAGGAGGAGGAGACGCAGCAACTGCGCCGGCGATGTGTCGTCCAGCTTCTTTCCATCGTCGTCATCGTCGTCCTTCTAGTTTTCTCTTTTATTTGCTGTGCTGTCTTTTGTTATGCCCAATCTTCCACTTTGTTAGAGACTGAGATCATTGTTTGTGAATGGGGTCAGTTGGGCCTATTTCTCTCTCTCTAAATGTTTGGGCTTAGGAATCAAATGGGCCTATTAATTTCTCCACATACAATCCTCATTACTCATTATTAGAGTACTGTTCTGTTATAGTGTAATAATAATTAAGTGTAGTGAAGTTGAGATAAAAAGCATTTAGAATTATTACACTATCTAACTCTTTTATTAATTCTAGTAAGTTCCTTTAGTATTCCAAGTTAAGGGGATTTCCAATATTAAAAATCTATATCCATATCTATATGATAAAATAGTAATATAAAAAGACCATTCAGATAAGTGTTTATCAATGAGCAAAATCAATAGGTTGTTTTAACTTTGTCATACCTTTCACGCAATTAAGATAGGTTTATAAACAATATAATTTTAATGATTGCTGAGCTGTCTGGACAAATATTGTGCTTTCACCAATACCCTTCACCATCTTTAACAACATAGTCCTAAGGAGAAGTGACACAGCAGTTGCAACAAACTGCCAACAAAAGTTCATTACTCAGGTGGGGCTTCTTCATCCTTCACCAGGAAAGTGCCTCAGTATTGTAAGAAATTCCAATTTGAGATGCACCAAAGAAGTGTCAACATTTTATATTACCTCTGTGCATACACGTTCATATTCATTGTTGAAGGTCAGATTCTCATATAGCCTTGCAAGGCCTAGCTAAATGAGTCATTTAATGCAGCCTTGCACCTGTTTCGTCTAAATCCGATTTACCACACCAGATATCCAAAGAAATAGGATAAGGAATAACTGAAACATATCTTTAACAAAAAAGCCATGACACAAGGTCACTTTTAGATCTAATTATGTGCTAACCAACTACAGAGCATCGATAGAAGAGAAACACATAGCACTGAGGCAGAGGAAGAAAAAGCATGATCACATCCCAAGGATCACTCGTCATCGTCAGAACTTTCGTATGCAGCCAGCAAACTTTTAACTGGGTTATCTAATTTTGCACCATCTCCCACTTTGCTCAATGTAGTGGAAGACTGACCTTTCTCCTTCTCATGGTCATTCATAGCTTGATGTGTTATTTGTCCACTCAAAGTTGTTGAGGATGGATCAACACTTGTCAGGCTTGCAACTCTTGGTCGCTTTGGCTTGACTTCCACCACCCTCTTTAGTAAGTCTTGCTGCCTGATCAAAAGCAGAGTTCTTTAACAGATGGAGATAGAAAGCAAGTGACAACACACACACACATACACACACACACATATATATATATATAGAGAGAGAGAGAGAGAGAGTCTGCATAAGATACCTAATTCCGCTCTTGGGCTTAGGCTCCACTCGAAGTGGCAAGGGAACTGATGCAGGGGAAGTTTCAGCAACAGCCTTGTGAAATTAGTGGTTAAGGATGGGTATGAGAAACACGATGAATACTGACGTCACACTTTCAGATTAGCAATTAGAGTAAATTCTACAGATACCCCTTGTTTGAAAAATTACAAAAACCCCTCTGGAACTTACAGTCATCTAACAAATACCCCCAGTAATTTCAGGTTTTGTAATTTTTCAAACAACGATAAAGTATTTATAATTATGACAAACCTCAGAGGAACCCGTTGTAATTTACCCTAGCGATTATCATCTTAATCTTTTTACCACATGATAAAAGGTGAAATCACTACATCTTGTATATCTCAAATCAAGGTAGGTGATGAGAGTGCTGCTTAAAAAACAAACTAAGACAACGTGTGCTTCTCAACTGATGTTAATAAGTAAATGATGACGCGAATAAGGTTATTTCAAACTCAAACCAAGTCCCATGGCCAAGGAGAGCAATGAGAAGGAACAAATTATCTTCCCCAATCAGGAGTATGGATGTTCTACTGATTCCCTGTATCCGCTCATAAATTACCAAACAAGTAGAAGGATATCTTAAATGCAGCAAATGCTCGTTTCTCTGTGCGGCGTAGAAGTCGCTCTGCATCTTCCTCAGCTTCCATCTGCTCCTTGAGATAAAGCAAATCATCGCTGTCCAAAGCTGCATATTTTCCCTTAGTAATACTCAAGAAGTAGTGACAATTCCCTAATTTAATGCAGTAGAGGCATGCAGACAAACACATGTACATCAAACTTGATATGAAGCAAGGAGGGCAGAGAATCCATACCGCCACGTCCATGAAGGTATCCTCCACGTTCTCCAGCAACCTCTTGCATCTAAACATATCAAGCGCCCAGTGGAAAGGGCCAAGATCCCTACCGGGGCATGTTATCAGAAAACTTGCTAAAACTTTAATAATTGAGAATCTTTAAAAATCAAGACCAGGGGACAAATAAGAAATATATTTAGACACCAAGGGAATTGAAGTATTCATATAAAGCTCAGTTGTTACAATTTAACTGAAGAAAAACATGGGATTTTGCTAGTCAATTTGAGCCAATAACCCAGTATCCATTATTTCCATGAGTAACAGTCGCGGAATGAGGTTTCAGGAATAGAAGCATTTAATTCTAAAGGTTACATATTGGGACGTGTATGAAGGAAATCTGGAAAATGGAAAGAAGGAAGGAGAAGCAGGATTCGCTAACCTTGGCGACCATGCGCTGGAAGGTAATTTCTTCGTCGTCTATCCTGTCCTTACCGGACTTGCCCCATTTCTTATCTGCATAAAATTTCAATTGAGAAAGTGGTATGAATTGATGGAAGAAGGGGGGAATGGGGAATAAGAAAGATTGGGGGGAAAAAAGGAAGTAAGTACCTTTAGGATCAGTAAGGTTAGTATACTCCCGAACCTCTCTTCCTGCCATTGATGTGGGAAGGTTTTGGCGGCGGAGATAATCTGAATCCAAACTCTTTTGCCCTGCGCCCCCCTTTCGAGATATAGTTAAAAATACAAAACTTAATCGTATGAAAGAATGATTGATTATCCAGTGCCCTAACATAAAAAAGAATGCTATTCATGTATACAAGAGAAACATTTTCAATTAGAATGCTTTCGACAAAGGCGCGTCGCTCTGAAGGAAGTTTTAAATTGGGTAGGGTGTTAGAGCCAAAGAAAAAAGAAGCAACATACCGGAGGTGAAGAACTCCTAGGCGCAGCAACTGCTCCGTCAGGCCACGGCGATGTATCGTCCAGCTTATTCCCGTCACCGTCGTCGTCCTTTTTCTCTTTTATTTGCTGTTCGTCGTCTTGGTATGCCCAATCTTCCGTCTGAGTCTCCTGAATATTCAGACAATAAAAAGAAAAGGTGAGTACATACTGTGAACGGGGTCAGTTGGGCCTATTTCTCTCTAAATATTTGGGCCTAGGAATCAAATGGGCCTATTCATTTCTCCACATCCAATCCTCATTATAATTATTATTTCAACTTTTTTTTTTAACATACTTTTTTTTATTATTGTTTCAACTTTAAGCATTCATAATTTTAAGAGTATTTATTGTTAGTGTAATAATAAGTGAACTTGAAATAGCATTTAGAATTACTAGTCCACGCTGCACGTGGTTCCCGTGAGTATAAAAAACAATATAATGTGAGATTAAGAGAATTTTTTTCGTCAAAACAACAATCATAACTTGAAAGAAAAAAGAAAAATATCTGTTAGAAAAAAGAAATAAAAAATTTATAAGCAAAAGAAATATGGAAAAATTTGATGTGATAGAAATAATGGAGTAGTGGGTGAAAGAAAAAAATATATATGTAATTATGAAATTATTAAAAAATTAAAATTACTATTCTAACCAAAAAAAAAAAATTAAAGAAAAAAATGAATGGAGGATAAATTTAAGCATTCTAAAATTGGTAGGTCAAATGAATTTTTTTTTTTTATAATAGTATGAATATAGATAGTGTAACTCTTTTATTAATCTTAATATAAGCTCCTTGAGTTAAGGATTTCGAATATTAAAAATCTATCTATATGATAAGATAGAAATATAAAGAATATTCATATATATAAGCGTGTATTTGCATACTTGTATAGCCTCTTCGAATGTAATAAATTATTTCTTTTATTTTTTTATTTAATTTAGATAAATATATAATTGAGTATATTTAAATTTTTATTTTCATACTTAATAAAATTATTATCTATTTTTTGTTATAATTTAGATAAGTGCAACATTGATTATCATGTTTCTAAATAATTAATCTAGTTAGTAAAACAAACAAATTGGTAGGTCAAATGAATTTTTTTTTTTATAATAGTATGAATATAGATAGTGTAACTCTTTTATTAATCTTAATATAAGCTCCTTGAGTGTTTTTACACTTATATTAATTACTTTAAATATAAATTTTATTATAATTTAAATAAAATCATTCATAATTTTTATTTATCTTTTCAGGAATACAATACAATACTCGTGGGTTCTAACTACATAGTACTTATATAATAATTACCAAAGGATTTGAAATTCACAATTGACCGAAAAATGAAACTATATAAACAAAAAATTACTCAAACGAAACAGAGACCACTTTTTATCAATTACGGAAATGTAAATACAGTATGGTTTATACAGAGAAAGGAGAGTTGGGTTAGGAAATGGAAATGGAAATGGAAATGAAGATGGAACATGATTAATTACCAATGGTGAGGATGAGGATTAAAAAAACCACACACAAGTTCACTGCAGTGCTAACTTCTGATAACACGGGAAACCCTCTCAAAGAAGACATTGCACATGCTTGTGCTGAATATCAGCGTTTCCTTCATCCACTCTGGTGCTACTCTTTCAAATGTCCCCAACGACACCACCCGGTATACTACCTCTACTTCTCCCCCTGGATTCTTTATCCATGTCAGGCTGAATGAATAACCTGCAATACCCACAACCATCTTTTTCAACATCATCAAACAACCAACCATAATAGCACTAGTACCTAGTATTATTAGTTGTTGATGGTAAGCAGAGCAAAATCAATAGCTTGTTTTACAAATACTCATTCCAGACCCATCTTTAAGTCAAAAATTTGGATTCAAAGGTGCTGGGAAAAATTAAACACTGTTAATTGTTGTTGAGACTATAGCATGAAAAGCAAGCTAAAAAAAAACGCCTCTTACAGAATTATACCATCAAAAAGCAGTAGCTCAACTGCACCGATGCTCTAATTCAAATTCATTTCTAAGTCTCTATAACCCTTGTATCTTAGAATACATGCTAAAGTAGATAGGGCTGAATAGGAAAACATTAGTGACCACCAAAAAAGCACAGAATGAGAATCAAAGACACCTAAGACAAATGACATGGGTATTATAGGCCAAATTAACAGTAAATGAGACAGCTTCATGCCAACCATAAACTGAAACAAATTTCATCAAGTTGGAAATGAAGATTACCACTTGATTGATGATGCACCAGTATACATAGTTCATTGCTTTGAGCAAGAGGGGAGATTTTCATGCCAACTACAAACTCAACAAGGTATTGAAACACGCAGTTGACAGAACTAGTGCCTGTGGCATCGCCACCTACCATCAGAACAGCAAGTCAGAATCATAGGATGAAACATAATAGGGAAAAGAATATGTTCCCTTTTGTTACATACCTGAACTAATCTTTTTCTGACAGCAAAGAGGCTGAACCATAATACATCAAGTCAGGCAAGAAAGGAGAAGTACACTTAAACTCAAACGTATATAAGTTAAAAACCTGCTTGGTGATTGGAGGAACGCCACTGCCTTTGTCCCCATAAACATGTTGATCTGCTGGACGGTCAGGCTCCACATCAATCATGCAATCAGGGGTATGCACAAATTTCCGTTTTTTCATCGACTCCATTAGAGAGTTATCAGGCCTCTCATCTCCTCGAGTATCTTCACATGAATTTTGCTGTCCATGTACAGTTGCCTCATGCATAGTACAGCGCGAACATTCGTTATGTTCAAGCTTTTGACGACTAGCAATTTCTTCTGAGAGATCCTTATCTACAGAATTATAGGAAGCAAAATTGTCAGGTATTGTCTTAAGGCATGTGAACTATGGAACTTAGGAAAAATAGCAAGCAATGGAAGAATGTTACTGTGCAAGCAAGACGTTTCTATTTTAGGTGGATGAAATACTAAGAAAGGAGGCAGAAGGAGTCAAAAGGAAAATATTCAAAGTCCATAACATGATAACCACCCATGATGCATGGAGTGTGACTGGTAGACTTCTCAGATTGACATACCTCATTACCTTAGCCAAAGTTGTGCAACTAAGAAGTGGTCAATACTACTATCATTAGGAATTAGAAGACAGAGACCTACTTTCACTACAATCTACAGTTTACAAGACATTGTTTCCTTACTCTTCTGGCTCTCTTCCATCAAGAGGTTTTGGTAGTGAATATGTTGTTCGTCGCTAGAAGATCTGCATCCAAACAATTTATATAGTTTACATTTCAGAAGAAACTAAAGATCCTAATATATTTCATGATTGTCGCAGATGCATACCTAATAGAAGCCAGTTCGCTTTTCAATTCATCAACTTGTCCCGTAGCCTGTCATTTTCAGTTTTCAAGTACTGTATCATTTCATCTGCAGCTGCATTATAAGATATATCAAGCATTTAAGACAAATTCTACTGAAATTAGAAATGATCTCAACCCCACAATAAAAAAGAACACTACTATATGATACAAAATTATCATCTAATAGTGAAAAAAGTTAACAAGTGGAACTCATCGTCCTGTAATAGAAATATGAATCAGAAACCAGATAAACACGATATAGGTGCCAAATCTGCAAAGATGGATACATGTGCATATGTCAATCATGTATTAATATGTTTTTCCTACTGGATATGTTGATTTATGTATGATAGTGCAGTTTCCATGATCCACCACGAAGTTCCCAACTTAAATAACAACAAAACATAGATGCTGGAGCACATCAATGACAAAGTAAGAATAACACTGTACTCAGCACCAGGGGCCAAGAAATTGATAACCGAAAAATGGGTAAAACATTCTCTAACATACAAGCTTATGAGACCATGGTTCAACAATGTTGAAAATATATTTGTGATCACTACAAAATCCCCAAAGTAGGAGCTTATCCAGATTTCTTCACGCCATGTCATTCAAGCATTAGATCCAATTTTAAGAGACTAATTTACTTTATCACAAACAAGGTAACCCAATTTCTGCAAATGCCCAGATAACCACCATATAATATGCTCAATTGCATCTAAAGAAGCAAAACAATAAAAAACTAAGCTAAGTAATATCTCAAAAGACTAGCAATGGTTGAGACAGAGTCACAAAGAATAAACGCTTTGTTTTTGCAGTTATGTCATGACCTATCTATATATAAAGTACACATACACAACATTGAGCATTGATTATATACAAATCTAAACCCATGGGTGTAACTATTCACAGGAGATATAGTCCAACAGCAAATTAATAATGCAATTTTTCTTCACAACAAGACATTCCACAGAACACACAACTCTTCTTTCTTCTTCCCTTTCCACCGGAATACAGGAAAACAGGACGCTATTACCCAACCAGAGGTTGTAAGACATCTTATACATTTGCAAGCACAATAGTGATTATAAATTAACTTGGTATCAGGAATTTCACAGTTCAGCACAAAAACTGAGACATGTTAAGACGATTAGCAGCTATGGGACTGAAGTTCCAATAAAGCATACATTATTGGAACTGCAATTCATGGATTTCATGTATTGAACTTCCAAAATCGAGACACAAAATGCTTGAGGTTTTAACAAGGAAAAAGGTCCATATCGATACTATACCAGCTGCATAATTCAAGAATTTAACTTCTTGATCATGATTGAGCTTGTCAAACTGAGATTCTTTGTCCTTCTGCAGGAAAAAAAAAAAAAAAGGAAGTAGAAACCTCAACTCCGGAACACAATATACATACATACGGGTACAACGAAAAAAAGAAAGACCTTGAGCTTGGCGTATTTGTCGTAGAGCTTGGCGTAAAGCGCCTCCATCTAAATCGGTAAAAAAAAAAAAGCAGTGACATTCAGATCAGAAACGAGAACATAAAAACTCCGCGAATTCAGATTTTCAAAACACCAGTTGCATCATGACATAAAAGCATGCCGAAAGACAGGTAAAACATGCTTTTCTACATCACTTAACAAATGCTCCAGAGAGAGAGAGACCTGAACAGGGGTGTCAACAAGTCGAGCTCGAGCTCGATTTTATGTGTCAGGGCTCGAGCTCGAGCTCGAAAATTTGCAAGCCCAATTTTTGCAATGTCCACAACAAAAAAAAATCAAGGAAAAGATTTGCAAGTCGAAATTTGCAACGAAAGCAAGAGAAGGATATTTCCCAAAATAAATTCCTCCAAAATAAATGAGCACAACAGTTGTCTTCCCAACCCATTACCCGTAACCAAACATGCTGAATTGCAAATCAAAAGCCCAGAAAAATAACCAGGAAAATTGTGGAAGTCTTCTCCATTGTCAAAGACTATGAAAGCCTCGCACTAAAAAAAGTGTGGAGTAAAAAGAAATAATCGACAGCAAACGGCGCCGGAGCACAAGCCGACGGTGAGACCAAGAAAACTGAGAAGATGGCAAACGGCAAACCTGTTCGAGCTCCTTGCTTGGCCGACACAACAGCAAGCGCCGTCCTCGTTCCCGCGTGTAGTCGGAGGAGCTTGCAATCGTTGGTTTGGGCTAGGGTTTAAGGAGTTAGATTTGGGGAAAATGATTTGGTGAGACTTGAGAGTGTCGATGAGAAGGGTGAGAGAGAAAAATGTACCACTATGTTTGTTTTCATTTTCAAGTTATTTTTTTTTTTATTTAGAATTTTTAAATTATTTTTGAGATAAGTTAAAATATACACAATATCATATAGAAATACCTTGTGTAGGTGTGTTTAATTGTTTTTGACATAAATACATATATATATATACACATAAATATATATAAAAAGACATAATTTGATAATAAATTAACAATAAATAGTGATTTTTTTGTCTCTCAAAACATAACATTAAACATACACTCCTTATAAATATATATAAAAAAAGATATGATTTGACAATGAACAGTAATTTTAGTCTCCCAAAATACTACGTCTAACATAGATAAATTATCTCTAAAAATAAATTAAAACATACACACTATCTCTAACACATACTTATTTATTTTTATTTTTCTCTCTCTATCTCCATAAAACACTCAAAAAATGAATCCAAACACTAGCTATATTTTTTAATTGTTTGTATATAATTTTTTGTTATTATTATTAGATTAAATTATGAGAATCATCAAATTTTGACATAAATTTGAAAATTATAAAATAGATTGCATAATGCATACCATGTTATAAATATACCAAAATATAGTATAATATTTTAATTTATTGTTATAAATATAAACTACTAATTAGTTCAGTAGTAATATAATTAGTTTTATATACCAAAAAAAGATCATACTGAACAATTTAATGTTGTAGAAAAGTATTCATTATCTGGAATAATGCAATTAAAATACATAAAAGTACTTTATAGTTGAGATCGGTAACAATTTGCAATAAATTTGTTTATTCATAAATGTTAATATTACATTGATGTAACTACCATATTACATTAGTGAACAACATAAGTTAATCGAACCATCAAAATTCAGATCAAACTGTTAGATATGATCAAACTCACAGAAAACTACATTTGGTAAAATTTTAGATTTATTGAGTATACTGATGTCGTAATATCGTACTGGGACCATAAGAGTAATCATTTAAGATGATGTATCGTTGAATCGGGTCATGTGATTTTAAATCATAGAATATATGTTGCTTAAATTGGACAATGTTTTCTTAAGATTATATAATATATACAATATCTGTTGCTTAATTTTATTTTCCCCTCCTCTTGAAACTTGAAGAGAAATTGGGAAAAATGAGTGTATTGGACCAAAATTTAAAAAATTCCACAAAATAAAAGAAAAGTGACTATTTTTTCCATTCAAGTGAAATTTTCATTAACTTTAAACGTTATTTATTAAAGAAAGGACTAAAAATACAAAATAAAAAAAGTTTGAAAAGTAAAACTACAATCATAAATTATTTGAGGAGCAAATGAAAGGAGTTTATTTAATAATGAAAATTGTGTTTATCCAGTTATGGTAAATTTGATTGAAAGAAAAAAAATAGTAGAGAGATGGTTTGTGTTTGAGGTTGAGGGTGATCCAAGACATATATTTTCCCGAAGTTTAAGGAACGAAAATTGGAGTTGAAGATGTCATCCTCAGAATATATGTGTGTGTGTGTGTAATGTATGTTTTCGTTGTTAGAAAGCTAATCGTTTCCAGACAAATCAAAGAGAAAGAGAGGAGACAGAGAGAACATTGAAACTCTCCTCCCTTATCTCTCTTTCTCTATCTCTGGTGTTGTGTGCTTGTGAGTGACAAATCATTCGTTGCAGAATAAGGGGACAAAGGTAAAGAGAGAGACGGAGAAGCCATGAATGAGAAGGCGTCTGTTTCCAAAGAGCTTAATGCCAAGCACACCAAGGTCCCCCCTTCTTCATTTCAATTGTCTCTCTCTCTCTCTCTCTGTGTTTTCTCTGTTTATGTGAAGCTCATCTGGGATTCTTGCTTTGCTATGATCTCTTGGAATATTGTTTTAGATATTGGAGGGTCTCGTTAAGCTACCGGAGAACAGGGAATGTGCAGATTGCCGCTCCAAGTATGTCCCTCTATTCAATTTCTGACTATCATATATACTTTGCCTGTGATGTTGAGGGTTTCGGCAGAGGCAACCTCCTCCCAAAAATATATATAAATCAATGATCAACTATCTTTTCATACAGTTAAAAACATCTCTTTGTACTCTGCCATTTGATGGTATTATTGTGATACGATCGAGTAACTCTCAACTGTTTTTGTCAGGGCTCCACGATGGGCAAGTATCAACCTAGGAATATTTATGCATGCAATGTTCTGGAATACACCGGAGTCTAGGAGTACACATCTCAAAGGTTTGCATGTCTTTTTAACTCTATAGAACAACGACAAGAGTGCTCGCTAATCCACCTCCAATAAGTCCCTCTAGCTACAAGTTTCTGCTATCTTGCAGTCATTTCCTTTTCATTCTATATATGCATTATTTCTGTCTTCCCATACTTAAAAATGTGTAATACATATTACTTTGGCCTTATATTATTCTGCATTTTCCTGAATTTCTTTGTATCATCACAACAGGTACGGTCTACAACATTGGACACATGGCTTCCCGAGCAAGTTGTTTTATGCAGAGTAAGTCAAGTCTGCGTACGTATGAACTGAATTCAGCTTCAGAGTTTGCATATTCACTTGTTTATGAAGCCCGGCTCAAAAACTAGCTGAAACTGAAAAGAAAATATCTTCATTAAACTTTAATCTTTATATCTACCCGATGTAGCGATCGAGAAATATCTCAACTGTTGGAGACACATGTGTATAATGACATTGAGAAAAGCTGTACAAGTATGGAAACATCAATATATTGCAATAATTCTTTCTTTTTTCTTTTCATGCAGTGATGGGGAACAAAAAGTCCAACGATTACTGGGAAGCAGAACTATCACCGGGCTTTGACCGAAATCCCATTCAAAAATTTATTAATGCCAAGTAACTACATCTTCAAATTTTTGCAAGATTAATGTACAGTGCATGGTTTCTTAATTCTTGTGCTTTTCTTTTAGCTCTAAACTCTGAAACATTTCATTTTTCTTTCGATTTTTTGAAGTTTGGTTCTTTTACTACATTAATTGTTGGTTCCAGGTATGTACAGAAAAAATGGGCATCGAAAACGTCCATGCAACCAGCACTTGAAGTCAGCCAAGAGATATCCGTAGGTCCCTCTGGAAGAGGAATTCCGAAAAAAGCAAGAAAGTACTCTTTGGATGAAGATATTTTCTCCAAGGGCTTGGCCCAAATGCCTCCCACAACACGAAATCGTGGGGTATATCTTAATCGTTTAGCTTATATGTATCTGCTTGACATACATATTCTGAACAATCAGTACAACAATTGTCGTTCTATCCCGTCAACTGCATGGTAATAACAACATTTAAACACGCATTCAAGGTACAGACAACAATGAGAATAGGAAGAATTTAAATTAGGTAAGGATGATATTTTAGCATAAGGAAACTAATGATAGATGGTTGAATGGCTGCAGCACTTGGTTGCTTTAGTACTCTAATTTTGTTTAGTATTTCTACTGATTTTGGCATAAGCATGATGTGAAATGTTTCCACACGTTAATCAGGCTTCTTTAGATTTGATGAGCGACATGGCTCCAGCTCCTACAAATGGGGTTCACTGCTGAAAACGATATGTCTAGTAAAAATGTCGATGCTACTACGGATCTGTTCAGTCTGCTCTACGTATCGGACGCACAGCAAGAACGGACAGTTGTACCACCATCACGCTGGGCGACTTTTGAGTGTAAGAACAATCGCAGCAGCATACTTTCTGAATATCCTGTTTGGTTTTTAAGAATTTTGACAAGTCATGTAAACATGCATTGGTCGAAATATGCATGAACAGTGCATATTTTTTAACAATTATTACAATGATTGGAGTTAAACTTTGGTAGACACCTAAATGTCCTCAACATTGATATTCTATTTACGTTACTTGAAAACTGTCGTGATGATATATTTTTCTCGACAGAAATTTGGTTTTAGGAGCTGATGATCAAACACATAGGAGATCTCTTTTATCTATGAGAATTTCTTGAGTGGCATACTTTGCAGCTCATGGGGAGAAAGTAGCAACTCTTGACATTATAGAAAGGTACATCTTCAGGATAAACATTGTTTTCTTGAGTTTGCTTCATCCTAGAACTCGGCATTTTCTTCAACGTTTTTTGAGTAACACTATGTTCTTTCGTCTGTCGCCTTGGCGCTGTCGTGCAGGTTAAAACTTCAAATGTTGAGGAGTTGATGAACTGAGAATTGGACTTGAGTTGGCCTAGGCCAGTGGAATTAGAGATCTCAGTGGTTGTCCCAAAAAATATGTTTAGGGATCTTTGTAATTTTCTTACACATTGTGAATGAAATTATTTCTACTTTAAAATTGTAGAATATGCTGTAACTATTCTCTTACCACAATGCTAGTCCTTGATCTGCTTATGTTCCCTGGCTACCTTATCCATTTTCTTCTTGATTGTCACATTGTTGGGACAATGAGTGGAGGTGGGGACTAAAGTCTGCAAGGAACTAAGTAAATGACTGTAGCACATATGAACTTGTCTTAGAAACCAACTTTCTTACCACCTAATAACCAATAGAGATATAAAATGATGTTGTTGGTTTGAAGAGAAAAGCTATTGCTTGAAAATATTTGCAACTCTTTCTGCAGTATTTTAGTAACAAGAAAATTTCATGCCATCCACTTGAATAGTATTGAAATGGGAGCGTCAACTGTCAATTGTATTATCATATATGTTCTCGAGGGACAGTCCAATAGTTCGAGCATAAGACTTATCTATGAGAGATCTCGTGTTTGAATCTTGGGTGTGGGTGAGTGTTGGGTGCATGAGTGTAAGTAAAAATAATAAACATGTACATGATTCGACCGTTCATAACTCTATTTCAATAAAGTCTATAACTCTGATGCAATATTTTTGCTAACTCGCTCGATACTTATTGAAAGATTTCGTATCATCTACTCCAATAGAACTCAAATGGGATTATAAATTGTGGGATGATATTAGCATAATGAAAGATCATTTGGAGATATAAGAATATTTACACCTAAAAGGATTAAAGATTGACTCAACCCTTTAAGTCTTTGATATTCTCATTTATAAATTGATTTCTTCCCAATTCAAGAAAAATAAAATAAGAGGAATTCTTGACCAAAAAGGAAGAGAAGCACAACAGATGATGATGATGTGTTTAGACATAGCAAAGTGAGATTACATTGCGGAATCATATTCATCAGTTGAATTGGTAATCAACCACTTAAACTTTATTATTATTATTATTATTTTCTTAAAAAAACACAAATTAACATAGAATTAATTTATTGTGTAAAAGGGATGGATTGGAATTTTGCCACTTAAAATGGAATTTTCCATCATCTTCTCCAATGCTAAACATCATCATAATATTAATAATAATTTCTCAGGGCCCCTCTATTAGGTATGCATCTATATTTCTTGCTAACTACATTACAAGAATAAAAATAACAATATTAATGCCAAAAAATTCAACCGGCTGAATGCAAATTTTCATCAATTATATATGATGCATAACGGAGTATAGTTATACCATAAGAGTCGAAAGATTTTTTAGAAAACTTTATCTGAACGGTGATCGTTTGATTGGGTCATGTCCAGTCAAATCAAATTCAGTGGGCTCTGTTTTACCTATCGGCCGCTCAATTTAGGGAAGACTTATGGAGATTTTTCAATATAATGTGTTTCAATATGTTGAGAATATGTATAGTGTCGAGTCCCTACTATCTGTTGAGTCTTAGTCGTTGAATTCGTTTGTGGCCCTCCAGGTTAGTATAAAAAATATTGAAATTGTGGATTTGATGTATTATTTATTGGCCAATAGGGTGGAGGCTCACTTCCTTTATTTTGAACTTTTAAGAAAAAAATAGTTAAAAGGTATTTATTTATTTTAAGTGACAATTTCTTTTTTATAAAATTGTCAAGATCTGTTACACACACACACACACACACATATATATATATATATATATATATATATATATATATATATATAATTAGTGATACAACTCCAAACCTACAAGTCTAATTCTTACTAGCTATTTAATATTTTTTAAAATCATATCATGATAAAATAATATAAGTATTATCACTTATTATAGATTATTGGTGATAATTTTAAGGGATAATTACACTCATCTTTTCTAAAGTTTGGGATAATTATACGTAATCTTTGTAGTTTGAAAAATTACAATTAGTATTTCTAATATTTGCTTTCATCTAACAAATAAATTCATTTTTAGTCAAAATTTACAAAATTTATTGATATTAACAAAAAAAAACCGAATAAAATACATGTGATGACTGAGCAGGGCAGTTTAGCTATCATCTGCGCAATCCTCAAGGGGTTCTTCCTCAAAATAAAAATAAAAATAAAAAGAAAAATAAAATAGAATTTTCTATACTTCTTGAAAGCTATATATATATATATATATATATGTTTTATTTTATTAAGATTGATCAGATGTATATGTATATATTGGTGTTGTATTTTAAATCATTAATATGAATTAATTAATTATTTCTTTTTTGAAGTCTTTGGAATTTTTAAATTGTTCTTTTCCTGCCCTTAATTAATCTTATATTACAAATTAAACAGTATATATATATATGGATATTATTAAAAGAAGACGTACTGCAGTCAATGATTAATCACCTTTAATATATAACAACATTAATTGTCCCTTTTTCTTTGTCTGTTTACGGTGTTTTGGTCCCCATTAAGGAGCTTTACATCCCAACACCTGAATGAATACTAAAATACTGAATTTTTTTTTTTTTTGAAATAAGAGCAATGAACTATTATTAAATAAAATAAATTAATTATAATAATTTTTATCGAATATTAATATTTAATAAAAACTATTATAACAATCATATTCTGATCAATAATATCAACACTTACTATTACAGTAGAAACAGTACCTACTATTCAGTAAAAACAACACGCCTACTATTCAATAGACGTAACGTTCCACGCATAAATAAAGCGGGGTTTGAACCCATAACTTTTAAAGTAATGGGACCTCAACTTCGCCAATTGAGCTAGACGTCTTTGACAAATGCTGAAGTTTCTAAACCATTAGTTGAGTGATCTAATTATATATATAGATGACCAGAAAACACTTCAATACTAAAATAAATATCTCCAAAGTAAGCTGCATTGCAATTTTCAGCCAGTAACTTAAAATGTGACAATACTAAAAGTGTTTTTTTTTACCAAAATTACTACTCCTTTAGTTAAAAAATTTCTCTAATTAAGAAGGGGAGAAAAATGGTTAGTGAATGCATGGTTGGGTGGTTTGACATGAAAGCTAGATAGCTTGCTATAGTACCCCATCCCATGCATGCATGCATGCGCCACTACCTATGATGTCAAACCATATCATCATCATCAACCTAACAATTAATCTTACACGCAAAGCAACCAAAATTCTTATTCAAATCACACAAATTAAATTAATTACAAAGTAAGTGAATATATTTGTATATAATTAATTATTTTTTAATAATATATCAATCATACAATAAGTATATTATACTTATCATATCTTTGATTTACACCAATCAAACTTGATCCCGATTAATATTTTTTGCAAAATAAATACATATATATAAGGAAAAATGCATTTACCTCCCTGTAATATTATAAATGTGAAAATTATCCCTTTATAAAAAAAATTTAGCAATTTACCCTTTGTATTTTTTAGAATGTAGCAATTTACCTCCTTGTATTTTTTAAAATGAAGCAATTTATTCCTCTATTTAGAGATGTAAATTGCTCTATTTTAAAAAATACAAAAGAATAAATTATATTTTTTTTAATATAAAGAATAATTTACTTATTTATAATATCATAAAAAATAAATTGTATTAAAGCTATATATGTAGAAGCAAACATAAAAAAGCAAAGCATGCGCAGCGGTGTGTCTCCTGAATTGGTAGCTAATTAATTCCAGCACTGACCACTCACTCACTCACTCATCCCCCCCCCTTTATATGTATAGGCCACTCCCCAAAGCCAAAGGGAGGGCCCCACCCCATCCCATCCATCAAAACTCTTTTATATATATATATTCAAAAGCCATGGCCTCCGCCGCGAGTGGTGGCCCGCCACCACCACCACCACCGCCCACGCACCCACACCACTATATATATATATATGTATATGACTTAAAATGTATTTTTAGTTCCGTACTTATGTCATTTGATATGTGCATTTCACGTTACATTTTAAATAAACTTACAAATTGTTCCTAATGTTGTATTTTGTCCTTAATGAACTTTTTAGACCAATATTTTAATGTTACATATTTTTAATTTTTGTAATTTCCACTAAAAAAGAATTGGAAACATTAAAATTAAAACAATAATATATTTTCACAAGGTTGGTAAAAATATAAATGGAAAATCATTCTCTCTCTCTCTCTCTCTCTCTCTCTCTCTCTCTCTCTCTCCGTATATTTAAGAAAAAAGATATTTTAAATATATATATATGTGTGTGTTAAATGAAATGTAGATTAATATCACATGTCAATTTAATAAAAAAAAGAAATTCGAAAAACGATGTGGAGTCTGTTGTATTCAATAAAATATTTAAAAAAGTTTAATCATTAGCAATATTTAACAATATGGTGGGATGGTAGCTAATTATGATTAACCATAACATTAATGCTATGTTTTTGTGTAGGTCTATTAATTATGGGCCTTTAAACCTGCCCACCAAAATTCAATTCTCCACGTATTTATATATATATTGGTAATTATTTTTATTTTTTTGTGGAAATATAACCATATGATGATTATATATTTTATTTTTATTATAATATATTTTAAAGTGTAATATATTATTTATTATATGTATAAATTGTAATGTAATAGACACATATATCCATATTGTTGTGTATAGTGTGATTTAATTTTGGTGAGTGTGAATGTGGATGTCAAGTCCCACTAATGTTGATTTACTTTAATAGTAATTTTTAGTTTACTACAACAATAAATATTGGTTAGTTATATTATATTATATTGATAATGGGTTAACGTAATTTACCTCTTTGTGATGTTGCAAACGAGTAAATTACCCTTTATGAAAAAAATAATAACAATTCACCCCTCTATATTTTTTCAAATGAAATAATTTACCTCCCTGTCTAAGAAAGTAAATTGTTGCATTTTTAAAAACACAGGGAAGTAAATTGCTATTTCTTTTTCATAGGAGGTAATATGCTCAGTTACAATATCACGAGGGGGTTTCTTTCATATTTTCATATTGATAATTGACGTATATATATTAATTGTTGATAATTGAATTTTACAATGTAATTATATATAATCAATTCGCTTGAAAAAAAAACAAGAATGATTAATCTTTTTAATTTTAAATTTGAATATAATCATTTTAATATTTGTCACCATTAATTAAAAGTAAGGCATAGATGTATTGTGAAATAGCAACATTAATGGATTTTGACTCACAAACTAACTCAATTTCTATTAGATTAATGACTTATCTCATAAGATTTTCAAAGACAACTGGTATTGGATTAATACTAATTAATGTTGCCCATTTCAAGGTAATTTTCATAATTATTAAAATGAAATTAAAAAAATGGTTCATCTGACAGCAATGCTTAATTTGACTATTGATTTCAGTTACATCACTGTAATCTATTAATATATATAAAGTCCTTTCTTACAAAAATATCTCCCAATCAACATTTCTATAATGTCCATTTGATGACTGATCAAACCAAAACCAACTCCAATCTTTTTACTCATATCTCTTTCTTTTTGAGTGAAATTTTTTTATATTTTAGAGTAGGGTTAAAAGCAGACACCCCCCAACCTTTGGGCCGTTTTGCACTTTCCCCCCCAACCGTTTTTTTTTTATAAGTCACCTCCCAACCTTTTATTTTTGTAGCACTTTGCCCCCAATCATTTTTTTTCCGATTTCAAGCGAATCTAATTGGAATATTCCGTTGCGTGAAATGCACACATATTTGGGCGAGTTAGGGCTGGGCAAAATCATAATTTCACATATCAATTTTAAAAAATTAAAAAAAAAACAAAAAACTTCCATTGTTCAACTTCACCATCCAAGCCACCGCCTACCTCCTTCATCGTTTCCCACCGACACCACCTCCGACGGCTACACCACCACCTTCGCAACAGCAAACCTCCTTCACCATTGCAGCCACCCCCCTTCACAAATGGGTTTTCTTTATCAGAAAAGAAAAAAAAAAGAAAAAATTCAATATCATCTTCTTCCTCCACCATTGCCGACCACCTTCACCGCTGCAACTTATTCATCCACCATTGCAGCCACCCTTATCAGTTGCACAACCATATTCACCCACTTCGCGCCCCCCCCCCCCCCACCACACCAAAAAAAAAGACTTTACCTCCTTTGTCCCTTCAAGTCGCCGCGAACCCCTCCGCCGCGAACCCCTCCGCCGCTACAGCCATTGCCCACCACCTTCGACCCCCTACAGCCCCACCCACCACCTTTGGCATTTTCCCCTTAGAGCCCCAACCACACCTCTTTTGATTTTTTCAAATTTTCTTGTTTTTGTTTTTAAATTTTGGGGCATGAAAAAATTAGGTCAAAAATTTTTAATTTGGGGAATGAAGAAATTTTGGGAGGGGATAAGGTGAAATTATTTAAATATCCTTTAAAAAAGCCTAAAATCGCGTGCATTCCACACAAGGGAATATTCCCCCAATATTCGCCGAAAAAGAAAAAAAAAAGTTAAGTGCTATGAAATACAAAGGTTGGGGGGTGACTTGTAAAAAAAAAAACGGTTGGGGGGCAAAGTGCAAAACGACCCAAAGGTTGGGGGGTTGTCTGCTTTTAACCCTTTAGAGTAAATTACATTGACAATCCCTTAAGTTGGATCAAAATACACAAATACCCCTTATTGTTTATAAAATTACAGCTACGCTTCATGAGGTTATAGTTGTAATTACAATTACACCCTCTATTTAAATAAAAATATACACAAACACCTCATTAAAAACATTACCTTCACAACCCCTCAAGGGATGTAGCTGTAATTTTGTAAAATACAGGAAGTGTTTGTGTAATTTGGTCTAAAGTCGGGATGTATCAATGTAATTTACCCTATATTTTAATATGCTAATTTTTATGATAAGTAAGCAATTATAAAATCTTATTTATGTACGAGTGTTTGTCTAGTAGTTTTTGGTTTGTTGTTGATGTATCATCTTTTCATATATATACATAGATATGATTATTGATTTACTTGGTCCATTTTGTCATTTGAATGCATTAAATGGTATCAACGGACTGATTGTATAAAAACTGTTACAATTAACCGTCAACTAATCTCGTAATTATGAAACCTCAACTTCGTGCAATGTCAAAACTATGAGAAGTGTCCAAAAGCAACAATATTTAAGTCCCACCCTTGTAAAATTTTATCATGGCAGGTCAACAAGATGGTTAGAGATGTTGTTGCCGATTAGAAAAGAAAAGGAAGTAAACATAATCTAGAATACACATCTTATCAAGAAAAATGTACAAGAAGGGTCAGGATTAATTTAATAATCAGCAAGAAGTTTAAGAAATCTTGTTCAGTATTTAAACCCCTTCTTCAGCTGGTGCTCTCTCCTTTTTTTTCTTTGAATGTAACAACCAACAACAATTATTAGTGGTGGTTGTGGTTTACTACATCCTTTGTGTTTTTAACTCGCAAGTTCCTGTAATATTTTGAGTTGTTGACAGCAAAAAACAAGAATGTCTCCTCCCTTTGTTGTGTTTGTAGAGTTGTTGTACTCAGGCCAGCTCTAGCTTCAAAAGGGCGTCGTTTGATCCCGTTTTTTGTTAGTCGAAAATGGCATTGTTGTTTGTGGAGAGTTTGCCACAGAGCAATAGCAGAATGCTGAAGGCTTCAATAAAGGCCTTGAGCTGCTGCTTCTGTCAACAGGGCTCATTTCTACTCTTGTGATGGTGAAAGGGGCAGTTGTGCCTTACTCATGTGAGATTGTGTTCCCCAGCTTGGTGGGATTTTGGAGTTGTCTCAGGTGTTTCTTGTCTTCTCCTCTATACATTTGCATCATCATCAACTTCATGATTGTGTTGATAGCTACCTCCTCTGCTTTCCACCACCGCGAGAACGAGGACGAATTTGCTGGAATTAAGGTTATATTTGATGACCATGATATGCAGTTTGCTGAATCATTGGTAGTTTCACCACCACCGTCGAGGGATGTCGGTGAAGTCACTCCACCACCATCACCACCTCAGGATTACACTAAGGTGGCAGCGGAACCACCAGCAACACCACCATCAAGAACAGAAAATCCCACCTCAAGCACTACTATTTGTCCTAATAGTACAGAAGAAAATCTTAGTGAAAAAGCCACAGTTTCCTCTCTTCATGAAGTCCTCATTGCAGAGGTCAATGAAATCAAGAAAATAGCATGTTCACTTAACTCCACACCAGACTTGTTATTAGATTCCATTAAAGAAATAGTGGAAACAACAGATTTTCCTCCGCTTCCAAGAAAAGGGAAGGAAGTCTACAAGGAGGAGGAGGAGGAAGCAGCAAGCGATCTCTCAGACAACAAAGGAAACGAGGACGAAGACACACTGGACGCAACATGGAAGGCGATAATTGGAGGAGGAAAGCAAACGCCTAAGAGAGAACAGCTGAAAAAGAGCGAAACGTGGGACGTGCCTCCAAGAAGAAGCACAGCTTCAGTGCAACGCCTCGACTCAGAGGAGTTGCTGCCGTCCACCCCCAAATGGAAGGAGCTGAGGAAAGCAGTGACTTTCAATGATGCAGTTTCTGTAACACGCCGAGGAGGCCTCAGGAGGGATCCTTCGATGAGCATCACCGAGCTCAACAAGCAATTTGAGGAGTTCATCAAGAAATTCAATGACAGTATAAGGTTACAGAGGCAAGAATCTCATAAGAGGTTCTTAGAGAAGTTCAACCAAGGACTCTAGGTCTCAGTTTTCATTACAAGCAAAACAAGTATTTCTCTGCTTCTTGATTGTCTCTATTTGACATAAGATGGTCATTGTAAATTAGTCATCAGGTACATGTATTTGAAGAATTTGGCAATCTTCAATATTAATTAAAGTAGGTGTTCTTGTTTAAATTGCACAAAGATTTATATATTCTTAGCTTGACTATTTTGTTAAGTGCAAAAATCCCATTTCTATGGCACTGCCTGCAATCATTGGCATTCTTGTGCTTTTGCTTTTTCATCAGAAGAAATTTCCAAATAAAGTTTTGTTGAGTTGAGCTCTATTTATCACTTACCAACTGTTTCAGTGGCAGCAAATGAGCATAAAAAGTTGAAAACACAGAGATTCTCTTTGAAGGATTTGCTTCCTTTTGTTGTTGGGTCTCTTTGTCAGGGCTGAATAATGCTAGATTAGACAGTTTGTGCTATAGATTCTTGATTTGACACTGGACACGGACCCTGATCTTTGCTATTACTTAATGACTTTGATCATGTACTATTTTTTTTTTTTTTTTGGCTTCTAGTATTTATATGATTTAATTTTGGAGATATTTTCTTATGTAATTCACCTATATAAATAGGTGAATGTTATATTATTAAACTAAGAGAGAATAATATGATTTAACTTTTTGGGTATTTGCCTCGTGGACGTAGGTCGTATGACCGAACCACGTCAATGTTCGTCTTCTGTTTCTCTTTTCATTTATTGGTATCAGAGTTGATTTCTCCAATAAAAAAAAAAAAAAAAAAGAGCCTGTTGAAACCCTAAATGCCGCCGCTGCCTGAAACCCTAACTGTTGCACCAACACTGCTTATGCTATGTAGGCAACACTAGCTCCACCAAGCTTTTACTGCGGGTGTTCTACACCAAAACTATTTATTAGTTGGTCTCATTCTCTAAATGACTTTTCTACTCCTGATAGGTTGAGTCCCTTTTCTACTAATGGTGTTCTACACATATTTAGTATGTCTGTTTATTTTACCTTGCTTCTATAGGCTAAGTGCTTTTCTACTAATCTTTTGCATTTAAAACTGGCTGTCTAACATGATGTCTCTATTTTTGCTACTATGAATGTGTGTGCATGGCAAGACGACTCTTTGACTCCCCGACATCACACTGAAAGAAAAGTTTTAACTTCTATTGTACAAGTTAAACATTACAATCATGATCTCCATGTCCAACTTGAGGGGAAGTGTTGAGAATCAAGAATTGATTCTCTAAATAATTGTAAAATCACAAAAGAATCACAACAAAATCTTAATGATTCTTGTGATATCCATATGATTTGATTTTGGAGATATTTCCCTATTCACATATGTAATTCACCTATATAGATAGGTGGAGGTTATATCATCAAACTAAGAAAGAATAATATGATTTAGCCTTTGGGTATTTATCTCATGGATGTAGGTCATATGACTAAACCACATAAATGTTCGTCTTCTGTTTGTGTCTTCACTTATCTAAAACTCTCACAAATGCTTTCACTAAAAAGAATCCTCTGGGCTTGAGAAATGACTTAGGCAAAGTTAAGTTCAGATATGTAGGACCATTCCAGTTAAACCAGCCGCAAGCCTCCCATGAAAGCGCATGGGCTTCACAATTGCCGGACCGAGAAAGAGGCTCGCTGATTGATGTTCAAATCCTACCTTGCTACTCATTGAAAAACAAAAATGCATGAATCCCCATGGTTCTTGTGCTGATCATTTAAACTTCAGATGCATCACCACTACCAATCTATGTTCTGGTTACCTCTCAGATGCAACTTATCTTCGGTGAGGTTTAGAAGATGATTGAAGATAAACAACTGAATGATCCATTCTCAAACTAGAATACTGCAGGGATATTTGCAATTTCATGACCAATGTCTTGCATCTGAGGGAGAAGTTTCTCATGCAGTAACATGTAAATCTCCTTCATTTCAGAATGAGATCTGTCACCCACCAAAAATACATGACTCTTGCCGTTAACTTCAATTTGACTGAAACCAGGCACTTTTTGCACTTCCCTTTCCTTCATTTCTTTCTTAATTCTGAAAACTTATCCCACTTTCCAGATGCGGCATAAACATTTGCCAAGAGCACATATCCACCAGAGCTAGCTGGCTCAAGCGCTATTAGCTCATCACCTATATGATCAACCAGCCCCTCATTTCCATGCAACCTGCAAGCTCCAAGCAATGCCCCAAGAACTGCACCATCATATTTATCTGGAGGCATCTTACGTACAACTTTCATGGCCTCATTCACCAGCCCAGCTCGTCCTAGGATGTCAACAAGGCAAGAGTAGTGCTCTGGCATAGGCTCTAAACCATAAGTCGCCATGGAGTCAAAAATCATTTGACCTTTCTTGACAAGGCCAGCATGACTACATGCCGACAAGACTCCAATTAGTGTAATCTCATCCGGTGTGTGTCCTGATCGTAACATCTTAGCAAATGCCTGCAGTGCCTGTAAACCAAATCCATGATTAGAATATGCCAATATGATTGCAGTCCAAGTTACAACATCCTTTGCCTCAAGACTGTCAAATGCAATCCGAGCTGAGGTAACATCACCACTTCTAAATACATGGTAATCAGAGTATTAGCCATTGCCTTTTCTTTGTCAAAACCAAGGCGCACAACAAGCCCATGAACTTGTAACACCCCAACCAAACCTCTGCATGAAGTCAGTAGACTAGTAAGACTTGTCTCATTTGGCCTAATGCAGCTATGAAGCATCCAAATAAAGTGCCTAAAGGCTTCATCCTCTTGCCGATCTTTCGCATACCCATCAATAATCGCATTCCAAGTCACAATATTTCTACCAGACATTAAGTTAAAAAGCTCACTGGCTTCACACATTCGACCTTCATCGGTATAAGCTGTGATCATTGCATTCCATGCTGAAACATCCTTATTTGGCATTTGATCAAAGTATCTCCTTGCTAATTCAACCATCCCATTTCTAGCAAGACCTGTGACCATAGTAGTCCAAGAAACAGTATTCCTCCAAGGCATCGAATCAAACAGCTCCTTAGCTTCATTTACTCTATTCTCATCCAAAAGCCCATAAATAATAATGTTCCAAGAATACAGATTATACTGTGGCATCTCATGAAAGAGTTTGAGTGCCTCATCAACCAGATGATTCTCAACGTAAGCCTTGATCATCGATGTCCATGCAACGACATTTTTCACAGGCATCCGATCAAAAGCACTTCGCGCTTCATCAATCAACCCATTTCGTCCTAAACCCAAAACCACATTAGTCCATGTAATCTCATTTTTTTCTCTTTCAGGCATTTCCCCAAAAAGCTCAAGAGCATCGGCAACTCTCCCTAGTTTAAAATATCCTGAAATCAAACTAGTCCAAGAAAATGCATTCCTCTCGGGCATTTCATAAAATATCTCCCTCGCTCTATCCGTTCTACCAGCCTTAGCATATGCATGCACCATAGCAGAATCCGCCACAATGCTTCTCATACCATCAGGAATTTCATAGTAAAGCCTCTCAGCTTTCTGAAACTCGTCGTTCTTGAGATAAATACTGATCATGGAAGCATAAGACACCTTGTCTCGTTCCGGCATGCTTTCAAACAGTTTACGTGCCGCACTGACGTTTCCTCGACGACCCAGTTCCCCCATCCGTACATTATAATCATAGGTTGAACTAAAACTGACGCAAGCGACTGAATCATCTTTCCTTTCAGACACAGAGGAAAATCTGCTACGTGACAAAATACTGCTTTTAGAGTACGAAGTTGCAGTGGCATTGGGGGTGTAAAGTGCTTGAAGGGTCCGTCTTTTTTCATTACACAAGAAAGAAATGCATGTTTGAAGCACGGCAATGTTATTCTGCGCCGTTACATGCAGTTTCCATGATGCTCTGCCTCCGATCATCCCCCGTCACGGCGGCGCTGGAGTTTTGCAGAGCTACCCGGTAAAGAAAGAGAGTATAATGTTTTGAGCACAAAGTACAAGCATCTCTGTTTCAGGTAAAACAATTTAAAACTTTATTAGATAAAAAAAAAAAAAAAGGAGACAATAAATAAAAATTTTTTATTTATGTTTTAAAATAATTACAAAAATATTTTATAATTACTTTTATCCAAGATAAATAAATATATATATATATAGAGAGAGAGAGAGAGAGAGAGAGAGAGATTGGTGAGAAGAATCTGCCGGAATTCGCAATAATCTCTGTTGAGAAGGTGAAGAAGAGTTGAAAATAAGCTAGGAATGTCGGAGGCCTACGAGAGGGTGAGGGGCGGAAGGCTGGCCTTCAAGGGCGGCGAGCTCGCCACCCGCGACAAAGCCATAGACAAGAAGAAAAAGAAGAAGAACAAGACCACCGCCGACGACCCCGTTTTGTCCGAGGACCCCAGTGCCAACGTTTTAGATTCGGGTTCGGGTGCTGGGGATGTGTACACCATTGATGCCGCCAAGAAGATGAAGTACGAGGAGTTGTTTCCTGTCGAATGTAAGAAGTTCGGGTACGACCCCAATGCCAAAATCAAGTCCGTTGAGGATGCCCTTGATGATCGCGTCAAGAAGAAGGCTGATCGTTACTGTAAATGAATTGAAGCAATCGGCTTTTGCTGTAGCTATGTTTCTTCAGCTGGTACTTAGAAAGAATTCCTTTTGCTGGAAAAAAGTTAACTAATTTGCTTCCTGGAATTTAGCTTCATCAGTGACTCTGAATTTGATTTCTCCTTGTTTTCATTTGATCCATGAATTCAACTTTGGGTTGCCTTGATTTAATTTCACTTTGCTTTTCATTTAAGCATCTTAATTTGGGGTTTCTGTCTGCTTTGCTTTCTGAATCAAATTAGGGTTCCTTTTCTTGTTCTAATCTAATTGCTGTTGGTTCCGTCTAATTGATTGTTGTTGAGTGTTTAGCCTGTGGTGAACCTCAATTCTGTTACTGCATGGAGAAAGAAGTTTTTTAAACAAGGAGCTCTCACAGGAGCAAAAAGTTCACCTGTTAGGCTCGGCTCTTGGAGTTAGATATCTATAGTAACTATTTCCGGTTTTCCTTCATCCTATCTCCGTTGTGTTATGCTGTTATACGTACTTTTAGGTTGTATTGGCTTTAGTTTTCATAAAATTTCTTTCTTTCTTGAAAAATATTGCAATACCATGATTACATTTGATAATTTAGTTTTGATTCTTGTGTCCAGAATTGTGTTTGGTTGATTACTTTAGATCGAGGGTTGCATTACTTCTATTCTCTGTTTTACTTTTGATTCTTTATTGGCAATTTGTGTTTGGTTGATTACTTTATATGAAGGAGATATCATCGTGGACTCATCTCTAACTTTTGATATTAAAATAGTTATTAAATGTTAATGAGGCTGAGTTTGGGTTTCGCAATATTTTAACAGAATAAGCAAGAGAATGTCGTAAAGTCTGTTGATTGTTCACTTGAGCTAATGGCTTCGGGACAGTTCAATCGAAAATTGGTGGTATGGTGTGTCAGATTGCAGTGAAGTTCCATTCTATACTGCAATTGTGTTCTTAAAGCAGCCGATTCCTATCCTTTGCTGTATTTGTGTTCTTGGTCCAGCTTATTAAGATGTTGAGGAGTGGCCATATCCTAATTATGAATGATGGGTGTTCCTCTTGTTGCTTCTTGCAGACAAAGGAAGGCCCGGAGAAGATTTGAAGGTGTTGATTATTGAAGTATGCAGCTGGCATTTGGTTATATTGTTCTAGGTTACCTTGAAGTTCCCCTTGGCATAGTTTTACGAGACCAGGACATGTATAATTACAACTGTTATATACGATCATTCAGGGTTCTACTCTGAAGTGCATGCTTTCTTACATCATTCCTCGTATTTTTATGTGAATTACAGGATATTCAATTGAGTAGATGTATTAATTATTTAAAAGAATTGTGTAAATTGTCATTTGTAAGTATTTCAGAACTTATTCTTGGAAGCGTGTGCTCTCCTTCCACACAATGCTCCAAACTATGAGTATTTAATGCGCAGGTATTTCAGTCTTTGTTATCCACTTTAGGAGAATAGGCCAAACTTTTGGAACTAGTACAAATTTAGTCAAGAACATAAACTAATATTTGGCATTTCTTCAAGGCGTTCCTACAGTTTTTGATCATACATTTTCAATTCTACCTTCTTGTCAAGGTCCCTTCCCAATTCTCCAGACTCTCTGCACCCACAGTTCAATCTTTCGTCCTCTTCTTGTTGCTCCAAAGTTTCATACAGATGAAAATTCCTGGTTTCAGGCAGCCACAAGCTGAACAATCCACTGACAATGGATAGCACCCCAAATACAAGGAAAGAAACAGATGGATTCAATCTCCCAAACACAACCAGCAGAGAAGAAACTGAAGCCCCCAACATCAGTGTCTGCCTCAGCATAGAAACAGCAAAGTTTCTGACATTTGTTGGGAAAAGTTCCACACAGTAGATGTACAACACATCAAATGCAGTTGAAACAGCCATAAAACCGATTGCCTCGATCATCAGCTGAGGCAAGCTCCCTCTTTCTGTCATTGACAATTTATCCACATTGCTGTCTTCTGTACTTGAAAAAATAATGCAGGAGATGCAAGAAATCCCGGCAAGAACAGCTGATGAGGAGAAGAGCAGGCGACGGTTCATGAAGCTCAACAGCACGCTGCCTATGAAAACGGCTGGAATCTCCATCATCGCATTTATGGCAACGGTGAAATAGAGGTTGAAGTTGAGGTTCTCAACATTGAGTTGAACCCCATAATACACAAAACCAATACCAAAACCTGTGAGCATGACCATGGACATCCTCTTGGCAGCCCATCTAGTATTCCACAGTTTCTCAATGGTGGAGGTGTTATTTTCTCCTTCACATGCAGCCAAGTTTTTCTCATTGCCAGATGGTTCTAGGAGAGAGAGATTTAGAGGCAATTCCTTCCCATTGATCCTTGCATATCTTTTCAACACTTCAAGAGCTTCTCCACTTCGACCTCTGTGAAGAAGCCACCTTGGGGACTCTGATACAAAAGGTACAAGTATAAAGACTGAGTAAACAAGAGGGATAAATGAGATAATCTTGTATAAGTTTCTCCAGCAAGTTCTGGTTGGATAAGCAATCAAGGGAATTGAAAGGAACCCTGCTGCAAAGAAGAAAAACCCGTATTGGCCTACTTGGCCACGCCATTTCCGGCCAACGGCTTCTGTGGAGAGGACAAGGCAGCATATGCCAATGCCTGCCCGGAAAAATCCATTAGCAAAACGGAGAAGAGCATAAATCCATATGTTGGGGGAGAGCGAAGTGAGGAAGATAGTAGCAGAAGTTAGAAGACATGAAAGCAGCACTGATCTTTTCCTTCCCAAGAATGCATCAGCCAGGCAACCAAAAACTGCGGAGCCTGTAGCGGCAGATAAAGTAATCACTTTGTGAGTGCAATTCATTTAAAAAGTGTGCACTTTTTCTTCATGGTGCATGCTCGAGTAAAAATTTAAGGTAACAAGAATGACTGCTTATAATTTCTTTCTGAACTTGGAGCCACGAGTTGTTTGGAATGTGGTGCAGAAGGGAAATAAAGAGCACTTGGAACTGTGAAGATCTAGAATCAAATGAGGATGTTTTCTCAAGAATTCAAAGAAAAGAAGAAACCAAAATGAAAATATAAAAGTAAATAGGGATGAAGTGATATTATTGAAAATAATCATTTTAATCAAGGTCGTCTTAGTGCTATATTATCTAAATAGGCTTATTGCTATTTGCTATATATGCAAAATGAGTGGACCTATAAGGGAACCAAGAAAGTAGACCGATGCTGGGAGAGCAGCAAGAAATCTGCGGTCACAAACCAGCCCCCATTCAGCAATTATGGAGCTTGCATTACCATCACTCCACTCCCAGGTCCCTGGCTTCAACCGACAAACAGAAGCATCACCACCACCTCCGCCACTCTGCCCGCTAGTACCACCACAATCCGGGGCAATGCAGCGCCATGACTCCGGCTGTGCATCCGTGAAAATGGTGACAAGAGTGCTATGGGCATCAAATATCCAAGCCAGTGACACCAAGAAAACCTGTAGGAGCTGTGAGAATCCAAATGATCCCACATATTCCTCCACTACTTCATCCACCGTTAGCTGCAGTTTGTTTCCAACTGGACTTTGCTTTTTCACAAGCCCTCGTCTTTCTTCATCCATTTCTGCACTTCCTAATAGTGTTTTATATTTATTTTTCAAAGATCACTTTATCTCCTTCTGTTGTGGCCCTTTTACATATAAAAGAAGAAGAAAATAAAAAGAAGAGGTTATCAGCAACAAAGCGTGGGAATTGGGATTACACTTGGCTGTTGTAGTGTCCACCTGCCTTGGCTTGGTAAAGTGTTGTTTGACGTGTTGATCCACTGAGAAAAGCAGGCTTTCTTGAAGGTGGCAATCTGAGTAAGACAGAAACTAGGACCATGCTTTGTTAAGTGCAATAACTATGAATAGTGTCTATGTATATTACATAATTACACATGATAAGCTCTAGTGCTTTACTTCTTGGTAGTATTATTTATTAATCTTCTACAAATTCAAAGCTTGGAATTTTTGCTGTACTTTTCTTTCAGCAGAATGATTGGGTGCTTTTGAAGTGGGAGCAGAAATGAACCCACGATAGATATCAGGATGCTGATTTGATATTATTACAAACGAATCATATGTTAAAGTGTAGTTCGTTTTTGTTTATTTTATGCAGGACAAGAAAATGCTTCTTCAGTTTGAGCGAAGCATGGTTGATTTGTGTGCAAGAAGTGTAAAATGGTAAAACTTAGGGAAGCGTGGCTGTCATTAGCAACTTAAAAGTGCATTTGATAAAACCATGTCTACTTATGGATGTGGAAAATGAAGAGAAAATCAAGAACTCTTGCTTGCAATCAAGTTTGGTTTTGATTTGGCAAAATTTTGATTGTGCTCATCTTCTATATTGGATTTTAGTTAGTTTCTGACTGTCCAGTTATATGTTAAAAACATGGTTGGCTATGCATAACGAGGTTGTTATAAATTATAAATCCTATGATTCTTTATATTACATTATTTGTTATTGTATTTAGATTTTTGTCCATTTCTTGACGATCCTCTTTGAGTAGAAGAGAAAATGAAAACCCAACCACAACAAAACCATTAACCTATATTTGACTATTCATAACATATATATATGTCCAAAAAATCTAAAGAAATAAACAATGCTAGCCTGCATTTTGTTCTAGAAAACCCATGCAAGTACAAATTCTATGAATGATGGGACTTGGCAATACGTGTACACCACTCCCCGAGCGACCGAAAGAATTTACTGATGAGCTGTTGGTACTGAATTTCTCGACTTCATGGAATAAGACTAGTATGATTATCTGGTTGATCAAAACTCTTTGTCATCAAGTATATGTCGATCTTTGTTTCTTCGCCAAATGTTTACAAGAAGAATACTGTGAGGCCAAATATTAACATGCTCTTATTAAGATGTGACAGAGATGAGCATTTTTAACACAACATAGTTTTTCTTCAATTTTACAGCACTTATAAGTGGGCACTATCTACCTAAAACTACAACAATAATACTAGAATAACAGTACAGATCAAGAATGGATGGAGAAAATGCTGCTGATTTGATTCTTGCCTCCCACATTCAAACTGCATCAACAAACTCAATGGACCTAAAAATGAAAACATAATATTAGGATGGGTCTGTCTGAATGCATACAGGTTTTCAGAAACAAGATAGTTAAAAAATAGAAATAGATAAGTTACCTGCTGCTCAATGTTTTCTTCTGCACTTCCTTTGTTTCATTGTTAAGAAACGTATCTCTGATCATTGACAATTCTTGATAGACTTGGCGCATGGTCATCCTGTCTCGTGGTGATTCGGATGAACATGCAACTCCGATTTGCAGAATGTAATTCAAGTTCTGGCGCTGTTCACTTGTTAAATAGCTCCAACCTTCCTTCCACGTTTCAGCATTTCCTGTTACTTCTTCACACAAAGCTGACTTGTCAAGAATCTCGGTGACCCTTTCTGGTACTACCATTTTCACGAAAAGGTGAAGACTCAAGTTTTCGGTAAATAATTTGTCTGTTGGTCTTTTTCCAGTGAAAATCTCCAGCAAGAGGATCCCAAAACTGTAAACATCTCCGAGAATGGATGGCTTTACTCCCATGCCATACTCTGCAAAAGTTTTTTGGTAAGTTCCACTTGTACATGAGGGAAAACAGATTTTCTGTTGCAAATCTTTTAAGAGATTGTTGTTATTCCCAGCCCTTACGTAGTTATATATGCTAGCACTTGAATTGGAATGGCCAAATAGCAAACGATCAGAAGAAACAATAATGTGACTAGTTACCTGGAGCTGCATATCCGATAGTTCCCTTGATACCAAGTGAGCTGAACTGGTTTGCATTTTCTTTCATGTTGAACTTAGGAAGGAGTCGAGCCAAACCGAAATCACCTACATGGGCAGTCAAGTCGTGATCAAGAAGAACGTTTTGAGGTTTCAGATCACAGTGGATCACCGGTGTTTGGCATTGGTGGTGGAGATAATTCAAAGCAGCAGCTACATCGGTTGCAATGTCAATCCTTTGAAGAATGTTTAGATGATTATGCCAATGTCTCTCTTCTTCTGGATGCAACCATTTGTCTAAGCTCCCGTTCGACATAAACTGATATACGAGAGCTTTAAAATCATTGCCATGAAAATCAGTACTTGAACAGGCAGTTATAACCTTGACAAGATTGTTGTGCCGGATATTCCTCAAGGCTTGGCATTCGGCTATGAAGCTTCTGAAGGCTCCTTTCTGTCTGAGATTGAGAACCTTCACTGCTACTAATGTTTCATCTGAGCTGAGTGTGCCCTTGTAAACAGTCCCAAAACTGCCTGAACCGATCAAGTTTGCTGATGAGAATCCATCAGTAGCATTCAGCAATTCTTCATAGGAAATCTTGGGGAAGAAGTTCAAGGATCTGGATGATGACAATATTCTTGGCACCTTCTGACTCTTCTGTACCCAGCAAATCAGAAGAAGAAACAAACATAGGGCTGCAAATGATACAGGTAGGACAATTGCCAAGATTAGTTTGAGATGTTTTCGTCCATGTTTTCTCTGGGTTCTTGGAGGTTCTTGCTCGGGGCATGCTGTGAGATTCAACTCTGTGATTCGACCACAAAGTTTGGGATTTTCATGAATATCTGTTGCGCTGGCATTCAAGAATACTCCTTCTGGAGGTACCTCACCCTCCAGGTTGTTGAAAGATAGGTTGAGATAGAGCAAAGAGGGAAGAGTAGCCAAGAAATCTGGAATACGTCCTGAAAGGTTATTGCTTGAAAGATCCAAATAACTAAGGGTACTCAGGCGAGCTAAATTTGGAATTGTCCCTTGAAATGAATTGGCTTGCAAGAAGATTATGTTGAGGCCCAAACAGTTGCCTATACTGTCTGGAATCTGACCAGAAAATTTGTTGTAAGAGAGATCAATTTCAACAAGACGGCTCATGTTTCCTACTTCCTCTGGAAGGGGACCGGTGAAGGAGTTGTAAGACGCATTAAAAGACAGAATGGATGGCATACCAATAATTTCTGGAGGGAGGATCCCTGTGAGATTGTTTTGAGCTACAGAAAAGAAAAACCATTTGCTTACAGTTTGTCAAGGATAATGGTATCCCTCCATCTAACCAGTTATCGAACAAGAATAGCCATAACAGGCTAGTCATGTTTCCAAAGCTAGATGGTATTTTGCCTGTCAACTGGTTAGAGGCCAAGACCACTCTTGCTAAGTTGGGAAGACTACTCAATGAATCTGGAATAGTACCATTCAGATAATTGAAGTTCATGTAGAGTGTGTTTAAGTTTTGAAGATTTGAGATCTCTCTTGGTATGCTTCCACTGATGAAATTCCCTTCTAAATAGAGCTCACTCAACTCGGTGGACAAATTTGCTATCGAAACAGGCAATATTCCTCCAAACCTGTTATCCCCAAAGTGCAGCATATTTAAGTTGCTGCAGTTTGTCAGGGCAGAGATAAAGTCCAAATCATCTGGCTCACCACGTCCAAGACGATTGTAGCCCATATTTAAGACCTGTAAATCAAGTTTTGCCAAACTCAGAGGCACTTTTCCAGTGAAGTTGTTGTGTATCAGGTCGATGTTATAGAGATTTGAAGCATTAGAAAACGAATCTGGAATAGGTCCAGTGAAGAAATTATAAGCCAACCATATCCTCTGGAGATTCGGGAGAGCAAGTCCAATATCGCTCCTCAGATTGCCCGTCAGGTTGTTGAAAGATAAGGATATGAAGTCAAGTGAAGTCAAATTGTAGAGTGATGGAGGAAATTCACCTGACAGATGATTTACGGACAGCCTAAAAGTTTGTAGGCTCTTCAACTGGGATATCGTACTTGGTACCTCACCATACAAATAGTTATACGACATATCCAGCTCCCACAGAGAAGTCAAATTTCCAAGAGAAGAAGGTACAATACCTGTGAGATTGTTGCTTCCAAGGTACAATGTGATAAGCCTGGACAATGATCCCAGTTCAGGTGGAACAATCCCCACCAATTGGTTATGGTCCAGTGCCAGGTTCCTGAGGCTGAAACAGTTGGACAGATTAGCTGGAATTTGGCCTCCAAGGAGATTATAGCTCATGTTCAAGGTCTGAAGCCTTCCAAGATTACCAAGTTCCAGGGGAATCCAACCACGAAATGAATTTTGTGAAAGATCAAGAACGCTGACAAAAGAAAGGTTTCCCAAGTGGGGCGAGATCGTTCCAGCTAATCTTCTCCCTGTCAGGTTCAAACCAGTAACTCTTGGTGGGATTTGCAAGCCACATGCAACTCCATTCCAGTTGCAGAAGTGCAATGAATCATTCCAAGAGGCTAAGACCTGTAGAGGGTCTTGTGTTATTTGGGACTTGAAATCAACCAATGCAAGTTTGTCGGTCTCGTTTCCAGGTACGTCTGCTGCTGCTGCTGACCCTGGAAATGGACGATCAAGAAGCATGCAGCATATAGAAGCTGATAATATCAACGGAATGATCAAACTAAAGTTCATGATGGGGATCTCCATTTTAAGGTAACCTTCAACGGTGCAAAAAGTTTCTGTCTCAAGAGTTACTCAGTTCTAAACTGGAAATTTATAACCATTATGTCTGAAGTCTCAGAAGCTCAATACATGAAAGAGCTTGGAAGATTAAAGCATGGTTCTTACACCAGCCAATGTTTGACCAACCATGTTTTTTTGTTTTGTTTTGTTTTTTATAATTCTTGGTTCACAATCTAATGACTGAAAGACACTCAATTCTTCAAAACTACGTCACAGAAAAACAGGATAATGGAAACGCAGCTCCTTCATTGACCTTCTTTTTTATTTTTGTAAAGTAAAAATAATACAAATCTTCTCCTCAAATCATATGTAATGATAAAAGGAATCAAGTGATGAAAATGAGTCATTTCCTTTAGTTTAGCAGCTTGGTCCATATCTTGGAAGTAAACTTGTGAACAAGTCAAGATAATGATATAAATCGGATGAAAGGAACACACCATATTAGTTATGTCAAATTAAAAAGGTCAGGTGATCTTAGAGGTCATGGATTCGAGCATAATATGAGTAAGAGTTGTTGCCTATTGTAATAGGGTGTTATTGAGCAGAATATAATTATTGTAATAGTTTTTGTTAAATATTAATGTCAGCAGGAATGATTGTACTTGTAATCAATTTATTTCAATTAATAATAGTTAATCGCTTTTATTTCAAAAGAAAAAGGAAAATGTTGGTCGCAACTCAGTTGATCGTTTACTTTTCTCGTTATTTGTAGAAACGTCCCTCTCAGTACAGCTATTGCTGACTTTTTTTCACTAAAGTGCATCGCCTCAACATTTATAAACCATCGAACAAATGAGACAGATAACAGTATTGCAATTTTCTCAAGAATGTAATAACATTGACTTGGTTTTCTTTTGTTTTCTGCGTCGTCCTGATAGCAATTTTTCCAAATAGTAGGATTTTCTGTGCGTCGTACACGATACTTATTGTCTTGATAAAATTTATAAGTCTATAAAGTATTTCATAGATTAATAAATATTATTTTAAAATTTAAGTACTTCATAAATAAAAAATCTTATTCATTAAGTTTAATAAATTTAAAGTTTTAGTAATTATTATAAATATATTCAATGAAAATTCAAAAATTAAATAACAATATAACTAATTGATTATTATGTAAATTATTGTTTTGATGCAATTATTCATAAATATTCTTAGATTCTTTAGGTTGTAGTAAATATTCTTTTTTTTTTTTTTTTTGACGGGATTGTAGTAAATATTCTAAAGATAGATACTTCGTTTTTGTTAGTATACAATTGAGATTTAGTCCACAACTAATATGTTAGTATGTAGTTACTTCTAAAATCTTACTTTTAAATCTCATCAATATTGTTTATTCTTAATTTTATAGAGTTTCACCTTATTTTAGTAATATTAATTATACATTTTTTTTTTTGGGTATTTTTTCGTTGATATCTTTTTATTTTTAAATACTTAAAATTAATTGATATACTAATTATTCATTAAGTTTAAGAAGAAATGAATAAATAAAAAGTACGTAGTCACCAAAAAGATAAAGTTATAATAAAAAGAAAAACTATTTAGTAGTTTTAATTCCTCTCAACTACTCCAATATATTTTCATGGTCTAAGTGGTTTATTAAATTATTTTTTTATTAGAATTAATTATTCTTTTATAACTAATTCTAATTTATTATTAAAAAATTATTTAAGTAAGGAATATGAGGTCTTTTCACAATGGAAAACAAACACCTGGAGAATTCATATTTCTATGTATAGTATAAATATAGATAGATAGATATAGACAGAATATAGATAGATGTAAGATATTGCAATTCTTTCTAACCCTTACACCATGGCAGAAAATCTAGCAGAGTTGCCAAAGGCGAGGGAAATCTTGAATGTATTGGAGTATCTCAATCAGTACAAGTGAACTCAGAATTGTGATTTCTGTTTAAGCATAAAACACTATGCAAGCAATTGTTTATGTAGAGTGATGGGGCAGCATAGTTAATCCAGCAAGTGCCCAGGATAAATAAAAAACTTCCACTCCATGAGCATAAATCAAGAAGTAACAATCTGATGATGAACCTTTCCCCATTTTTCCTTTTTCCTTCTTTCACAAATCTTTAAATTCGACATAGTGTTACAATATATTAGTGAACACTCTACAAAGGTTCCAGCACACGAGTTCTGATACAAGTTTTTTCTTTCCAGAGCAAAAATGAAATTTTCAGCCATGTCTTGCTCATCTTAAGAGGACTTCCGAGCAGAATTACCTCTTTAGATACGACTCCACAAGGATAAAGATGTTAGAGCACGACTGTTTGAGGCACTAGCTAGCCTGAAAATTCATGAAAAGTTGCAATTTATGTAGAAGGAGCTCATGAGTTCCATATAAAGGTTTACTACTAATGATCCAGTCCTTCTCAAGAAGCCCTGCTTTGCCACTGTTCAGCATCTCATTATGAAAAGCAGAGACGATGCAGTAAATTGAAGTTTTCAGTACATCAGCCAATGAATATGCTTTGGCGTACTGCGGGCTTCCTCTTATTTTCCCCATGGCACCAGATGTAGACACTCTTCTCCCAGTGTTCATGGTGGCCCATTTGATTCCTGCAGGGCCCATGAAATGGGCATTCTGTATATTGGTCTTCTTCCCCATGAGAGTTTCAACAGCTAATAAAGTAGATAACAATGTTGAGATTACAGCAGCATTGCTTCCTGAGAGTTGAGCAACCCCAAACCTATCCTCCTTATGAGACCGTGCAGTTAATGAAGCAACAATCCGGGCACACCATGCGCATAACTGCACGAAACTCGGAACAGAAATTGGTAAGCCATTGCTAGATGGTATAAAGACAAAACAATAGAGAATATTTTCCTTGTATTAGTCTCTGTTTAATATGTCCAGATTAAGGTCCTTTTTCAGGTAAGTTATCCTCTTAACAATGCCACATGAATGATTATTAATTCATAACTATAAGGCCCTTTCTGATATCATATGTAAAACTATATGCAGCTGAAATGTCTTCCTGATGGAACCTTTTGAAATACCAATTGACTCTTGAAACTGGAGAAAGACCAGCAGCCAGCAGGACTTCAACACAAAAGATCTAAAGGCATACACATAGTATCAATAAATAAGCAAGTAAATCTGGGACGATCCCCATTGAATTAGCCTGAATGTTCTGGTGATGCTTAAAATATACAACAATGTGGCAAGAGCAAAAAAGAAAAAGCGAATGCTGCTCCAGTATTTGTGTGTCTTGTGCTATTAAAATTTTCCTTTTTTGACCCAATGCTCATCAAGCACAGGTAGAAAAGAATGCAACACTCCTATCCCGCATATGGTTGCAAGTGATGGTTCAAATCTTTTCAGGATTAAATTCCTCTATCTCATTTTTTAACTTTCTTTTTATAATTTCTTTAAATTAAAATTAAAAATAACCATTCATTTTCTACTTATTGTCATTTATTTAAGTTGCAAGAACAAATAAGTTGGATTATGATCGAATACGATTTCAAAATCACACCCCCAATCAAAGTTAGTTTGGAAGGATCATTAATTAGTTAGCAGTTGGTTTTTTGCCACCTCTCATGTTAGGCTGAAACTTTACTGTAAGATTGCACGAGCAACATGAACTGTAAAGCCAAAGAAACATAAAAATGTGAACTGAGCACTAGGTTTGAGAGTTGATAAACTAAATCTAGTTATAACAGAAAGAAGTCAAATATCAGAGTCAGAACTTAGAATAAATAATCAATTCCGAAACAAATGAGCAGGATCCTGAACACTGATATCATACCTGGGAGTCATGAAATGATTCATAGAGTTTTAAAACTGCAAGCCGATCTGTTGGTGAACTTAACTGATCAGCTAATTGCAATGGCTTTTCAGCTGAAGAGCTCTCTAGACCTTCAGCTAGTTTTTGAGTAAACTGGTCCAGAGGCCGCAGGCACGAAGCTATAACTCTTCTATATGTCTCACCAGTCTCCTCAAAGAATGCTGCTCGCCGCCATGTATCAACATTATTTTCGCATACCATGCAGAGATCAAGATAAGCAAGGTATTGCAAAAGCGACTTCGGTGTGCTTTCCTCTAGGGTGGCTAGAAGTGGCTCACTTGGGTTTGTTTCTGCAGCTGCTGATCCTTTGGGTGGTGCAAATACAAACCTCTTCGTATGTAGCACCTACAGAACCAAATTAGTCTTTTAAGTTATGGACTACTAGAGTCGTATGTACAAGACAATCAGGTTGGGAGAGAAGAAGACTTGTTAGACTTAAATAGTTTAAACTTTAAACAGGAATATAAGAAAATCTATTAGAAAAATAAACCTGGTGTAAATGATGACTCAATTCCCAACAAAGAATTACTACAAAACTCCCGATATAGAAAATGATCTGCTCAGCAATGAGCTTCCCAGCTGAACCTTGACTTCTGTATTCAGAAGGCAGGAAAAAGGCTAGTACTCCTGATATTGCACAACCAACAGCAGAAAACTTTAAACCCTGCCCAACAGATAAGGGAAGCCCCATCTTGAAGCTGAAGAAAGGAGGGCGCTGTTGATACAAGTAGTTTGGGTCAGTGCATCATATCAAACCAAACACAGTTTGTAATAATTCAAAATGAAAATCACAATGGAAACAACATCTCATCTCTAAGGAAGAATAATCTTTGATGAGTCCAAACTCCGGACGCAATTCACTAAATTTTTTAATTCCGTGTATGCAAATAATGAATTCTTTTTTTTCTCCTCAATTCAAATACGTCTTTTAATCAAGAAAATGGAATCATGTAGAATTGCTTTTACTAATAGTCTCAATTAGTTGGTGTTATATAGGCGTGAGCCTCAGAGGTTTTCTTCTCCCATAGTTCTAATGATGAAAGATAAAATAACCCAGAATTTCAATGTATGATTGTAATACCATGAATCATTATGATTCATGTAATCAGGACCCATGCATGTTAGGTTCTCCCTTCTACATTATCTGAACCAAACTTCACCTCTCATTTACTTGGAACTTTCTACCTACATTATTGTCTTACTTTATAGAAACAGCAGACTACATTTTTGCAGAACATCTACACCCAGATAAACATATCACTTGCTCGCAAAGCACATTTTTCCTATATTCATCCAGTAGAAATAAAATATGTTTCATGATACACGTAAAACTATTCTTCTTTTTCCACAAATTATATAATGACCACATAAAGGATTGCTTTCCACTAATCAATATTACCACGTTACAATAGTAACCCGTCAACAAAATTCGATCACTAAATACTACTGAACTCAGAAAAACTAGAACTCGAATCACCTGAATAATCGGAAACCGCAGGACCCAGCGCTGCTTGTATACATAATGCAACCCGTAAAACAAACCGACGACGAAGCCCCTGAATCCCAAAATCCCGAACACACCATCTCTTTTTGACCTCAACTCGACGTTATAATAAAGGTCACAGCCCCAGCACACACAAATCACCGATACCGCCCCTGCCACAGCACAAAGGCTTACAAACAAGACGAAGGTCAACGACACTCTAACCCTCCTCCTCAACACACTCTGGTCACCTCCAGATAAAAAAATTAGGCGAATAAACGAAAGGGATATTTCAAAAGGGGAAGCAAAAGGCAAGGGGTGGGGGGAGGAGATGAAGAAGAGGGAAATGGAGAAGAGAAGGAGGGAGAAGTGGAAGGTAAGGAAGAAGACGAGGGATAGGAAAGTGGGAAGAAAAGGATTTTTAGTAAAGGGAGAAAGGAAAAGGGGTTTTGAGATGAAAAGTAGGAGGGTCGATTGGAGGGATTGCCAAATTAAGAAGCTTAAGAAGCGGTGCTTGATGATGGTGGTTTGGAATCCTCCGCCTCCGCCGTCTTTGTCTTTGAATAGAGTTCGTTCGATGGCGGCGGAGATGGACATTGTAGGGAGGTGCAGTGCGGGCGGGAAGATTGGCGGAGAGGGTTTTGGATTTGGGAAATTCAACTCTCGTTCATATAATTATTGGATTGCTCTTATGTATATATATGTAACCGTAATAAATATTTGAAATCTAGCACTAAAATGAGATGTCATAGTTTTAAAAGGGTAGACATCACTTATGGTCCCTTCACTACGCTATTTATCTAGATTTAGTACTTCATATTTTTTCCTCGTTAAATTTAGTACCTCAAATTTATGTATTTTATCATTTTTAGTTCCTTCAGTTAAATTTATGTAAAAATTTGCGCGTGCAATGCCACTAACTATTGTTTATGAGTAGAGCCTCTCTGTTTATACTACTTGTCGTGGCAGCTAGTTTCTATATACATATAAAAATAATAATAACTTATATTTTAAAATATATTATAAAATATATAGTTGAGGAATTAAGTTAATAATGAACATTAAATTGATTGGAAAATATTATTGTATCATTAAATTTGTAGATATTTTATTTCAATATATTATAGCCCAAAAAATAATTATTTTAGTAAATATATATGTGGTATTGGAAACATATCATTATCTAAGAAAGTTGAAGAAATATAAGTGTATCTTCTCACATGCTATCATTACATAACAATTATATATGTGTTTTGATTTGCATCCATAAATCATTGGGATAAAAAAAGAGGTTGTCCTCAACTACCATTTCTAATTCAATGTTCTTATCATTGCATAAGAAAGTCTCATCTTTTGGATTGAATTTTGTCTTCTAAAACCACTTTGAGCGTTTGGCGGGCGGGAGCAGAGCACTCGATTTCGTAGAGAGATGAAGCGGTTCGTGTGGAAATACGGAGGTGCGGTGGGCCGTATCGGTTCCTTTCGTGTTTCCGGAGTGGATTTCGCCAAGGTAATTGTGAGAAATTGCAAGTTCTGCTAGCTGCATGATTGTTTTTTGGTATGTGTTAAATTCTCCTGCCGGTGCATGCATGTGTCGCGAAGCTGTTGATTGGCTACGAACTCTAGGTTTGTGTTTGATTCCTGGAGGAGTTGAATTCCTACGCATTTAGGTTGCTGTTTGAATCCTGCAGGTTTGCATAGATGATCTGGTGAGCTATTATGATGAAATTGGCAAAGTAGAAAACAGATAGAGCAGTCAAAGCAACGAGAATTGGACAAAAGACGAGATAATATAAGGTTCAATGGTTGATTCGAAGATGAAAAACCTCTGTTTCTGATATTTGGTGAACTACAGGAAGTCTGATAATTGTTTTAGGCGAGCAGCATACAACCGATCCAAGCCTTTTGTTTAAAATATTTGGTGAATTTCTGGTTCTTCGTGCTTATTGTCGTTTGGTTTTCTGAACTTTCCTCCTTAATTAGGATTAGAGTTAGAACTATTGAGTCCCATTCCGTCCTAACTCTTTGTCCCATATGATTTAACTTCCGTTTAATATGCTTTAAACCACTTCAAGTGATGGGGAAGGGGTCCCTTGTTCAAAGAACGGACAGCAGAGAACATGGTGAGAAAATTTCAGTTGCAACCAGTTCTTGCACAGTTACCTTGCCGGGACGTGCTGCACAGGTATCATTTGCGTCCTTCACTAGTTTTTTGTGTTACATAGTCCAATTGGTCTTTTGCTTCTTGGATGGTCTTGTAAGGGTATTCTTTTATCCACCTGTAGAGCTTCTTAAGTGTTACATGTGCAATTTGCCATGTGCGATGTCATTATATGGAAATCAACATCACATCCAGATTCATCTACGTTGGGAGCTGGGAGTCTTTAGCCTGGTATAGTTATGTTGGGTTACAGTATTTTAGGCTCTTTCAAGTACTATACAGCACTGCATATAGCACTCTTATGCTTTAGGAGAACATCACTTTTTTCAACCCTCTCAGCTAATATAAGTTAGATTTACTGAAGGTTTATCTCCTTCTTGAATTTCTTCATTAATTCATAAACTGTTTCAGATGGCATATTCTGTTCTACTAGTTGCGCAATCATGATACTTATACCCGTCGGTTCTCGGTGCTTGTAGTGGGGAAAAAGTTGCAAGTCTGGGAAGACTGGAACTCCTAAAAGCAGAACCTGTTGGACCTCTGGTTGGAGAAACGAAAAATATACATAATGAACTGAATGATGAATATGTCAATAATTTTTACAAATATAATATCAATTCTTAATCTAAATACTATGTATTATGCCGTGCGTTCACAAAGCTAAGATGAATGAGAAAGCTCAGGGATCCTGTCAGCAGTTGTTTATCATACATTATTGCTTTACTAATTCTTCTAGTTGCTACGTGTTATTGCTTTCCGTATTTCTTAGCTTAGCAAGAACCAAGAAGTTGTTGTTTCCTTTAACATATAGTTGCACAAGTTATGAATCATAACTTGGGCTTTCATGCTGTACTGCAGAATCTTCCTGACATGTAATTTCAATTTCATTGGACAATATGATTGTTTGCATTTTCAGTGAATAACTTTACCTTACTGTCAACATGTTTAGTTTTCCACTGCAGCCCTGGAATGAGAGTGAATTATACTTTTGGCTGGCATTAAAGCATCCATGTGAAGGGAAAAGCATAGTGCGATGCTTATGTATGTTATTGCAAGAGATGCATTTCTGCCACTATAACTTCTACGGTGGATGATGAAGATAAAAATGCACCACAAGAAGCTGGATAACAGCAAGAATCCTGATGTTCAATGTTGTAACTCAACCAGCATTATCCAAGCTGATGCATCTTTCAGTTTCTGTGGTCTTTAGACCATGACCTCAAAGAATATGAAATTGATTTTATTTGGCAATCCCCAAATACTGTTGCATGTTTCATATGCATTTGGTGTTGCATTCATTGTCATGTCGAATTCAAAATTGATAGTCATGGGATAATTTAGTAACAACTTAGTACAAGATTGAAGGTCATGGATGTGATTACATCCAGTAGTAAGTGTATACGTGTTATCTATTTTGTCCTCCATTTTTTGTTTTTTTCATATGTGTGGAAAGATCTCTCATTCTTGGCACTACTAGCAGCATTATTTTCGCCTATGACATGCACCATTATGATTGTTGGGCAAAATATCTGTTGAATTTTAGAGATTCTAGTATTGGAGTTAGCACCTAATACTTAATATTAGCATATAGAATAGATTGAGGTCTATAATGCACGGACACTTCGAAAAATCACCTGGTGCAGTGTCCGACACGTGTCGGACACGGACACGGCTCGGACACGCCCCGGACACGCCAAAGGGCGTGTCCGACACGTTTTAGGACACTTTAGGGGTCATTTTACAATTTCAAAAAGTTCTGGGTAAAAATTCTAGAGATTGCAAATTTCTCGCTTGATGAACCAGAGTTGGAGTCTGTTTTATTTGATAAAATTACTGAAGATCTAAAAAATGATCATGATAATTTATACACATTTGGATGACTAGAAATTTGGATGATTTAACTGATTTTATATGTATTTTGGTTATAAACTTATATGTAAGACATCATTATATTATGCTTTATTTTGATATTTTTATATTGCATATATTAGTTTTATGAGAAATTAAGTGTATATATATAATAAAAAATATATTATTTATAGACGTGTCCGTGCCGTGTTGTGTCCTACTTTTTTTAAATTTTTCATGTCGCCGTGTCCGTGTCGCCATGTCCGTGTCTATGCATCATAGATTGAGGTCCATGAATTTGATTATACTTGTACCAGCAATGGTACTTTATGGCTGATATTTTATTCAAGTTTGTATTTGTAAAGCTGATTAATTGCTGGACCAAAATGCTTATATGCCCTCATTCCCCCACACACTAGGGACACAGGCCGGTTGAGGTCGCCTGTGAGCCTTTGGAGCTTGTCTGAGTGCAGATGGCAGATGCAGAAGAATTTATACCAAGAATGAAAAAGTTTATTGGTATGATTTTCCATATAGCATGGAAATTTTAATTTAAATTGACTTTGGTTGAATTTAAATTAATTATATAATAAATACAATATATTTATTATATAATTAAAAAAATTATCTACATTTAATTCGTGATTAATTTAGTTTGATAGAGGAGAGAATTGAATTAAAAAAATCCGAGTAAGGGTGAAAGTGGAATGATGTTTTAGGAGCCCCATAGATTGAAGATATGAGGCTATAGGGATTGGGGTGAGAAATGCGAGATGTAATTGAAGCCACAAATTAGAGCGTGCAATGAATGAATGATCAAGAAAACAGTTAGGGAAGCAAAGCCAAATCATAGTAACATCTGCCTTCCCTTCCCACACAGGAAAAGATATTATATTATATATGTGCAGGGGAAGGGGAAGGGGAGGTGGGCCCGGCTGTGGGGCTTGTGAGTTGTGAGAGTGGTGGTTAGTTGAATATCTTCCACGAAAAACTTCACAAGTGTTGTTGTCTTAGAGATAAAGATTAAGAGAGAGAAAAGTAACGCCAAGAAGGAAGAACAAGTACCTACTCTCACTCTCTCTCTCTAAGGACTGTGGAGGCAGAAGTAAGAAAAAGATTGGGGGGGGGACAGCGCACACAAGGGACACGTGTCACGGGCCCATTTCATTTTCAGCCACAAAAACCCCCCCACTGTCCACCACCAAAGATCCTTTTGCTCCTCCGACCTTCTCGACCTTTCTATTACGACTATTTTATTATTACAACAAAAATAAATATACGTAAATTTGGGAAAGAAAAATCCAGCCTAGTCCTACGTGGGCATCTCCTCTTCCTATTCTTTTCCCCTTTCGTTTCATTTCTTCCCTCTCATTTATACGCCATTCACACTTACTGTTCTTCTCCCTCTCTCTCTTGAATGCATCTGCTTTCTCTCAATTCTTCTCGTTTCTTTGATTCTTGTTTATGCCTTTTTTCTCCACACTTCTCAAACTGTTTGATACTCTGGGAAGGGGTCTACTCTGAGGAGTAAAGCTCGGTTCTTTGTGTTTGTTTTAGTTAAGCATTTTGCCCCTTTCGTCTTGTATCAGCAATTCTTGGAGCTATGGTTGCTGAAGCTAAGGATGTATTTTCTTGAAAATCCCTTCTTTTTTTCTTCGGATTATTTTGCTTTATGTGTGTAATTTATGTTTTAAATTGCATTTATTTGCTTAAGGTAGGAGAAGTGGGGACTGCTCAAGTTGTTGATCTATAATCAGATTTGTGCTTACAGTATGTAGAAATATACGCATAAGTAGAGTTTAAGGAATAAAGTGCTGTTTTTCATTTTTCTTGTGTTTTTCCTCTTGGGTTCTGGTGTACACTGTGTTTATCTTCTTCTGGCTGATGCTAGATTAGACTCTGGAGAAAATCAATGCTGTAGGCTTTTGTATGGTAAATTAGATGTTTTTGTCGAATTTTTAAGTTTTTGGTCAGCCTCTTCAAGAAATGTAAAGGGCTCCACTTATGTCATGTTGCTTTAGCTGCCATTTCAACATAAAGTTTTATGGTGCATATAGCTATAATCACGTCATTATAATAGGCAATGTTAAAAGATATCAATCCAATATAATAAGGTTTTGGAATTAAACCCATGATGGGAAGATTCATTTGATTATCAGCAGTCTTAGTGGATTTAGCAGCGTTTGAATTAATCACATTGTTGAGTTTAGTTTGGGTAAAGTCTTCCATTTCAAACTATAGGGAGGAGATACATTCAGTATTTAATAACTGTAGCTTGTTCCCTCAGATACAGCCAATATTGCTGTTTCAAAAGCCTAGTCTGTGGAACTCTTTCTCAGTAAATGGGTGGGAGTGAGATTTGAGCGTCGGATCTGTTGTTTGGCCTGGTTTGGATAATATATTGAATGATTACCTCATATAAATTTCAAGTTGTTAGAGAGGAGAGATATTTAATATATAATATCTAAGAAATAGAGGTGGTGTCTCCTGTGGGGGAAATTGCATGATCACCGAAACTTGAAAGGATAATACTTTCTGAGAAATTTGTACTTTTAACTATATTTTTTGCTTTAGCAACAAAAATAAAGTTCAAGGGAGAGGAATGGATCAGATTCCCAACTAAGATTAATATCTCAGCAGAGCCATTCCAATGTCGTCTCTGATTGTTCTTTTAATTTGCAGGATCAAACTGCAGGCGCTAGCCGAGATGCCTTTGGTGCAATTAGCCCGCAACGGGAATCTGTGGCTACTCAATCTAAGGCCTTATCATCTAATGGAAATGGCTATGCACCTAAGGTTTCAATCCTTTCCATGACACAGCCACTTGTTTGCTTCATGTGAGATACATTAAAATCCATGTTTAACTCCGCATAATATAGATGTTCCTTTATTACCTATATTAGTGAGAAAACCCTATACCATCACAAAACAGAGAGAAAGATGGACAGAGGAAGAACATAAAAGGTTTGTTGAAGCTCTGAAGCTGTATGGTCGTGCTTGGCGCCAAATAGAAGGTGAGTGTGGTATAGGGTTGTTCGACACCAGGGAAATGTCTTCTTTTGAGTCTAGTATATTGTAGCTGACATTGTTTCTAAAATTTAAAAGCTCTTCTTATTAAGGTTTGTTGTCACGCAGAACATGTGGCAACCAAGACTGCCATCCAAATCCGGAGTCACGCCCAAAAGTTCTTTGCTAAGGTCACTCGGGATCCATGTGTTGATGCTGAAGGATCTCTGAGTCCAATTGAGATCCCTCCTCCTCGCCCCAAAAAGAAACCTTTACACCCTTACCCTCGGAAAACAGTTGATCCAGCTAATACAGAAGGCATGGTCTCAAATCAAGTAGGAGGAACGACTGAACCTGCTGATGAAAGAGAGAACTACTCTCCCACCTCAGTTTTTTCAGCAATCGGTTCTGATAATTTAGAATCTACAGTTGCTGAGATGCATAAATCTCGCCTTTCGCCAGCTTCATGTGCTACTGATACTCTTTCTGCTAATGATAACGAATACGTGACCTCAAACATATCTTCTAAAGAGGAGGATGGCTTTCATTTATCAATGAAAATATCTTTGGCTTCAGTCCCTGATAATAAAACCACCATGGTATCCTCTTGTTTTCATCTCTGCAGAAGTTAATTCTGATTTATTTCTTGCAGATTCAATATTAATGTTATTTCCTCTTTTATTGGCTTTTCCGTGTGCTTGCAGAAGTTTGAATTGTTTCCTCAAGAGACAGAATCTTCTATGGATTCTCCAAATGCTGGAGAACCTTATGCAAGTATTAAATTGTTCGGAAAGACAGTTGTGGTAAGAGATACTCCGAAACAGCCTTTAGATGTTGTGGAGAACTCTGAATCGTTACTGCCTGGTGTTGTTGATGATAAGTCTGAGAACAATAATGACAAGCTTGCTGAGGGGTTAAGACCCAACAGTTTAGATTCACGTGTTGTTTTTGGATTTGTTTCAAGCAGTTCATCTCCTGCCTGTTTGCCACCTCAGCCACTGGCAAACATTTATTGCCCCATGGAGAACTTAATCACTTTGCCCTGGTCTACTTGTACCATGGTCCAGTTTTCCCCTATTCGTCATCTTGTAACAACACAGTCATAGAGAATTTTGAAGGATTAAAAGATGAAGAGCTTCAGAGGGAAGGTTCTTTAGTTGGGTCAAACAGTGGCTCAACTGGTGAAATCAACAATGATAATCGAAATAGTGATGTTGTTGATTCGAAGCAGCTTTCTAATTCTGGGAAAAAAGAATGCGGAAAAGGTTTTGTACCATACAAGCGATGTTTGGCAGAGAGGGATGATAAATCATCCATATCTTTCCTACAGGAACGGGAGGTCAAAGAGCCCGTGTTTGCTCATAGCACTCTGGTACAATTATACTTCTTTTAACACTTTAACCTGCATTGATGTTCAGCACAAAGTTATGTTACCTTTTTTGCACCCTTCTGAGTTGCCATTCTTGTCTAGGAGTCTAGTCTTACATTTAGCTATGAGATGGTTTCAGGAATGGCAACGGCTGTACCTAGCATTGACAACTTTCTTGACTTACAATTTGATGGATAGCGAAGATAATGAAGGATTGCTGCCATCTAATTTCCTGTAGCTCATTGGTCAACTTCTGAATTAGTAGGCGGCTACACCACTAAAACACAATTGTATCGAGTAATTTCCTTCTTGAGTAAGTCATTTTGTTTCAGATTTTTTGTAGTTTCACACTGTAACTTGAGACTTGTGTAACTTTTATTTTCTAATTTTTGCTGCAAATGCAGCTTCTTTCTCTTATCATAGATCCACAATTTTGATATTTATCCTTGTAAACTTTATTCATTTCTCAGTAAATGATGGCTGCATAAAAACATTTCTGGCAGAAACACTTGAAGGTTTGGAGAAATTACTTGGTAAAAATGAAGATATGAATAAACAAAACCAGTGGCATGAACCTGGTGTACTACTAGTTATTGACAGTTGATGCATCTGATTTGCTAATCTTCTTGTTTTCTGGCTTCCTTCCTATTCCAACAAATTCTTGTTATCTTGCAACAAAAACATTAATTACACATGAAATTATTATGAATCAAGTGCCATTCTCAAATGGAATCTATTAGCTGAAAAAATATGCGTTGTCCCTGGTATTCTTTCCTCCGCTGCTGGTGGGCTGGATCCTTGTGGCTCTGTTTCTCGTTTAGGTTCATGAGGTTCAGTTAATGCTGGTGGTTCAATTCCTTCAAAATTGGTTGCAGAATTCATGGTCTGTGGCCATGTTCCTAGATTCATTAGCAGGTATCCCGATACACATTCTTTTTTCTTTTTTTTTTGGGTATCCATATACACATTCACTGCAGAAAGTGAACAAGATTTTTTTTTCTTTGAACTCACCAGTTTCCTGAACTGGAGATCTTGAAAGATACTGATACTTGCTTTATTTAATGGCCTTGAGACGCTACTCCCGTATCAAAACTCTGTCGGCATAAAATTTTTCCTTGTATAGCTGCAACAAAAGAATGGGTGTCACATAAAAATACAGAATAATAAATACAGGGAATCTTGAATTAGCTTCTTGTAGCAAGTACCATTGGTTTATGCGTCGAGTCCTTGCCCCCCTTCCATTTTTTGCATGATTTATCACCATTGTTGATACCAATATGGAAGGCTGTGAAGCCATCAACTAGGGCTGTTCATTGCTTTCATAACAGTTAGGCCAAAAGCTTTACAACAATGCTGGCTGAATGGAAGCTCTTCCGTGCCCGCAATACATTGGCAAAGCTCACTGTTTCTATCTCTGTCAGTTCCAGCTGCTATCTATCTCATTTGACCTTTGAGTTGGTATATCTCAATTACGGATGCATATTCTTGATTTCAGCTATTCCTTCTCGTCTTTTGATTTTGAATGATCAATAAATCCCCAGAATAACAAGGTTGACTAAGCTTCTAAGCCTGATGTTCTTCGGTAGCATTCCTTGAAGCATGCACCTTAACAAAGGGACAGAATAATGCAGCATTTTCTACGTTTTTTGAAGGATCCTGTGTCAAAGACACCCTGGGAACTACTATTTGCTGCTGTATTTCCAGTGATTGCAATACCATTTCCAGGCCTTGAGTCTGTTGGAGCTGTGCTTCTGCAATAGCCTTTTCTCAATGGAAAATGAAGGATGCAAGTCTTGATAACCGCCTTCACCTATTTACACGTAGATGTTTTACCTGAAAACTCTTTGCAGTTCTCCCATCGGATTCTTCCACTGCTTTTCTCCATGCTCTCTTTGGCCATGCATTGTCAAATGTATGACGCAAAGAAAAATGTTTTTCATGCTCAAACTCCTGAAGGCAACCGTTTTTCTTTTTATTAAGGCAGATACTACCTGGTTTGAGGTAATTGTGCAAAGTAAGTAATTATTAAGTAGGACTGATTCAATTCAACGCATAGTGTCCATATACAGAACTGAAGAGAGGAGAGACCAGGTCAAGTCCTGGGGCATTTATTTAGGTACTTAAGTGACACGCAAGTTTCTCCTGGTGCCTCTGAAGTCCTGAAATCACTTCCGAAACTTGAAATCAAACTTCGCTGAGGATGTTTTATCTTATGTAATAAGCAACTGCTTCCCAGTTTAGTTGACCTGGTTTAATTGCGAGAAGCACAAGTGATCCTTTGTTCAGTTTCAATGGCTTTCATGATCCTCTTATTCTTGTTCCATTCTCATCTTTTTTCCATACTAGCTTATCAGTACTCTCCAGCTTCCTCAGGGGAAATTGCTGTCGACTGTGGGTTAAACGGTACTTCAGCAACGGCCGATGGTAGGGAATGGATAGGAGATGTGCCATCAGAATTTACTCCTTCACCCCTACAAAGAGGCTCATCCATCAGCTTAAGTGCTGTGGATATGGCAGATGCTGATCTGGTCCCCTACAGATACGCCCGAATCTCTCGTTTTCAGTTTTCCTATGTGTTCCAAGAAGTCAGTCCTGGTCAGAAATGTATTCGCCTTCACTTCAATCCAGTTTCATACCGGGGTTTTGAAATGTATAGAGACCTTTTCATAGTAGAGGCTGGACGTTTGACCCTCCTTAGTAACTTCAGTGCTTCATTAACTGCACATGCTCTTGGCCTGAAATACTTTGTCAAAGAATTCTGGATCATCGTGGAAGAAAATCAAACTTTGAGAATAAAATTTTCCCTGCACGTAGTCTACTACATGATACATATGCTTTTGTAAACGGAATAGAAATCATCGACATGCCTACTTCCCTTTATTACGCTCGTGATAATCATCTTGGAGCACAACTGATAGGCCACAACTTTCATGTGTTGCTTGATAGTAGCACCATGCTTGAAATGGTTCATCAGTTAAATATTCAAGAGAAATCCATTTCACAAGCCAATAGTTCTGGCATGCTTCATAGCAGGACTACCAGAAAAACAAACAAGATGAACTTCTTGCATGGAACGTACCAGTGGATGTGGGATTTGGATACTTAGTACGTGTTCATTTGAATGAAGTACAAAACTATATGGAAGTTTCAGGTGTCATGGAATTTAGTGTCCTAATTAATGGTAAGATTGCAGACACTAAGGTGGATTCAGCTCGCAGAAGGAGCCACAATGACATTCATCGCTACAGGGACTATGTGGTGATTATGAACGGGAATGAGCAAGAAGGTAAGCGTGATCTCGTGATTGCAATGAAGACAAAGAGTGGTCTGAGTAATGGACCACTGGCGCGATTTGAGATACTCAAATTAAGCAATCTCAATAATAGCCTTGCCAGTCCGGACCCCTTGCCTCCTTCACAATCTTCATCATCCATGGGTCTATTGAAGTCTATTCTACTCTTAGTTTCTGATCATGGAAATGCTGTTGCAAGTATTGTGGTCGTTGTCATGACTCTAACCATCTTATTTAATTATAAGTTGCATAAAATTGCGGAAGCTAAGTGGAAGAAGCAATCTGCCTTGACAGGGGGATTACGTCGTTTTTCACTTGCTGAGATGCAATCAGCCACAGACATTTTCCGCCATACTCATATTGGAAAGGGGGGATTTGGAAATGTCTATAGAGGACTAATTGATGACGGGCAATGCAGGGTTGCCATAAAAAAGTTAGCATTTGGCTCTCATCAGGGAGAACATGAGTTTTGGAATGAGGTTAATGCACTCTCCAGGCTGAGGCATGCCAATGTTGTTTCTTTGATTGGCTACTGCTATGAGAGTGAAGAAATGATCCTTGTGTATGAACTTATGCCTCTTGGCACATTGGCTGCCAATCTCTTCAAAGACAACACTACTGATAACTCCCTCTCTTGGGAGCAGCGCCTCAGGATCTGCATTGGAGCTGCCAGAGGATTAGACTATCTTCACACTAATGGAGTTATACATCGCGATGTGAAGTCCTCGAACATCTTACTAGATGATACGTTTAGGGCCAAAATTTCTGATTTTGGATTTGCAAAATTTGGGGAGTCGATGCAGCTGCATAGCCATGTTAACACAAGGATTGTAGGCACAAAAGGATACCTGGACCCAGATTATATGAGAACTCAACAACTTACCGAGAAATCTGATGTTTACTCCTTTGGTGTTGTGTTATTTGAGGTACTGTCTGGGAAAAAGAGCAGTGAACTCAAGAGGTCAAGACAGCCAGCTTGACCTCATCAGTTGGGCTAGAGGTCAAATACGTAATGGAGATATTGATAAGATTGTTGAACCCAGTCTTAGGAGGAAAATGTCACTCAAATGCTTGAAAGACTTTGTGGAAATCTCCGAAAAATGCTTGCATGATGAACCAAAGAAACGACCTACTGTGGTTCAAGTGGTGGCAATGCTTGAATTTCTACTTAAAGAACATGTTGCTGGAAAAAGCAACTCCGAAATGGTTCAAAATCGTGTGGCTGGAGATAGAGGAACACAACATCTAGAGGCTCCCTTAGGAGGTACTCAACCAAAAATTCTCGAGGCTTCCACCAGAGGTGCACAAGTATGTGTTGAAGGAAGCTCTTCAAGTAACCAGCAATTCACGCTTAGGCCGAGAAAACAATTTCAGAGGAGTAAAGCACTGACTTTTCTAGATGGACCTTGCCATCGCTTCTCAAGATCTACAATTGAGAATGCCACAGAGAACTTTAGTTATATAAATGCCTCATCATAAGCAATGGATTCTATGAGATATATGCAGGTAGCTACATGTCCTCTGGCAGAAATATAACCATTGCTCGGTTTAGATGTGCACGCGAGCATATACCTGATGTCTGTATGGAGCTAGAAATGCTTTCAAAGCTTTATCACCCAAATCTTGCATGTATAATCGGATATTGCTGCGATGATAACAGTGAGGTATTCATTATATACGAGTATGCAGGAGATAACACCCTCCTTCATTACCTGAATACCGCAATCTATCTTGGAAAACCAGGCTTTTTATCTGCATGGGTGTAGCACAAGGATTGGATTACCTTCATATGCGCACGGGGAAACCCATCATCCTTGGGGATGTAAGTCTTAGCGTCATTTTCTTGGACAAGAGTTGGGATGCAAAGGTTGTAAACTTTGGTTCTATTTTAAGCCCCTCAAATGTTAATGATCCAGCTAGAACATGGCAAACGTCCCGTGAATTGCCAAACATGCCACCAGATTTCACATATCCCACCAAATTCACTGAAAAATCTGATGTGTACTTTTTGGGGTGCTTTGTTGGAAGTACTCTGTCGCGAGTACCTCCATGATTACCTGTTACCTGAGAGGCTCAGACAGGCTATCAAGAAGAAGGCTCTTGAACGAATTATTGACCCATATCTAAATGGGAAAATTCAAGCAGAATCTTTATGTGAATTTCTTAAAGTTGCTTTTAGCTGTTTGCAACTGGAGCAAGTCGATAGGCCACCAATGGATAGTGTAGTATTTTGCCTAGAAGAAGCGCTATGGCTGCAGCACGATGCAGAAATACGTTCTCTAAAGGACAACGAGAATCAGGATGGGTTCACTTTGGACAATGTCTACCCAGAATTACATCATTTTCCATCAATCACTCTTCAAAACAATCAACAAAGTGGCATCACAAGTAGCCGATAGTGTTTGGAGCCATCTGCTTGCTGTGTGCAGAAGCAGTATCCAGGTAGACATTATTTCATTCTCTGCATAAGCATTAATATTGAGTCGGCCATAATCACATACTTTGAGCTTAAACAAATTTTTTATGCTTTGACCGTAGGATCCAGATCTTGTTGTCTGGAGTAGCAAATTTGCACTTCTTGTTTCATGTTACAGTCGTGGCAAGTATTCCCTACACAGACATATGTACATATTTGTCTCCAGCTGCTGCAGACGAAGCCATTTGTATGATATACAGATGAAACCTGTCTTAACTATTTCTTACTAAGCACAATGAACGACATTCTTTAGTACAGTGTTGGTTATTCTTGAGAAAATTATTTGGCTCAACTATAATTTCTAAAAAATATTATCTAGGTACCAAATACATAGCTATATTTCTTGTATAATCTATTATAAAATTTGACATATTACTGTTACAGAGTGAAAATATTTATATCACAGATCCTCAATATGCTTAAATAAATTATCCACTTACAAGGCTCCTCTTCTTTCTTGACTGATCAATTTCATTTGATACATCATGTATACATTAATCAATCTAATATCCTACTCAGATCTTGTGTGGATAATTTCAGTGCACTTTGTTGTTTATATCAGCAATGGATGACTGCTATAGAACTCAGTCACTTGAAAAATATCTATAGAGCTTCAGCAAAGCATAAAGAACGATTGAGGAAGAGATGGCTAAACAAATCCAGTGGCAGGAGCCCGGCGTACGACTTATTATTGACATCTGATGAATCTTCTGATTAACTTCTTCTGATTTTCCAGCTTCCATCCTGTTAGCCCACCAATTTCATATGAATGAGACAATAAGCAAGCATTTATAACTCAATGAGATTATTATGAATAAAGAACCATTATGAAATGTATCATTGTCTTTCTTCATGAGCTTATTAGCAGAGAAAACATGCCTTGTTGCTTGAGTTTTTTCCTCTACTGATGATGGGGCTGAATCATGCGGCTCTGGTTTTGGTTCTGGTGCTCGTTTTTGAGGTTCACGAGTTTCTGTCGATGCTGCTGGTTTGATTCCTTCAAGAGGGATAGCGAAATTCTTGGCCTGTGGCATTGTTGCTACATTCGTTAAAACTTAATCTAGATAGACTTCCATTGTAAAAAACTGACTGCCTTTCTTTCTGTAACTCACCAGCTTCCTAAACTGGAGATTGTAAAATATATCAATGTATCTCTGCTTGGCTTTTTCTCTGCTCTTGGTTTAACTGCCTCCAGAATCCATAAGCCAATCCCATATTCAGAACTTTGTTGGCATAGATTTTCCATGTATAGCTGGAAGAAAAGAACAGTTATCACATATAAATACAGAACATGAAATGGAGGGAATCTTGAATTAGTTTCTGGGAGCAAGTACCATTCATTTATGCGTCTGAGTCCTGCTTGAGACATCCTATGCCAATATCTAGTATCCCTTTGCATTTCTCAAAGAAATCAGCAATCTTTTTGCTCGATTCTTCCCCATTGTTGGGATCAATATGGAAGCCTGAGACACCATCAATTATGATTTCTGCTGGTCCTCCTTGATTTGTTGCAAATGTGGGCAATCCACAATTCATTGCTTCAATAACGGTTAGGCCAAAAGCTTCATACAATGCTGGCTGAACGAAAGCTCCTTTCGTGTCTGCAATACAGCGGTAAAGTTCACTGTTTCTGTATCTGTCAGTTTGAGCTGCTATCCACCTGATCTGACCCTTGAGTTGGTATCTCTCAATCAAAGAATGCATCTTCTTGATTTCAGCCATTTCCTCCCTGTCTTTTGATTTCGATGGATCGAAGAAACCCCCCACAATAACAAAATTGACTAAGTTTCTAAGCCTTTTGTTCTTCCCATACCACTCAGTCAATCCTGTGATGTTCTTCACAATGTCAAGTCTTGCCATTGTAAAGATAATTGGTTTCTTTCTGTCTGCAAGAAATCCACTGTTCAAGAAACACCAGTTTTCCTCAGTTATATATAATTTGGATAGTGCAGTTCTCATCACAATTCAAGAAGGGAAGTCTGAGTTTGAGTCAGTGGACTTACATGTGCTCATCGTTTTCCTCCTTGCTGAAGAGTAGTTCCTCAATGGCAGGTTGAAATTTGGTGAGTCGTTTCTGCTTCTCCGTGAATGGGAAGTAGATGGACTGATCAGCCCCAGGGGAAGCAATATTGAACTTTGGATCGAACACATTGATGCCCGAGACGACCCTGTAAAGCCCCGGCATAGTGAATGCCACGTGGCTTTCATATTGTCCAGGCCGGTTCTTGCTGAAAAGAGTGAAAGTCAGTAAAAGCTCATACCTTCCATCCTATTTGCCTTAACAAGACAGTAAGATTTTTTTTTATATATACTCACCTTCCAGCAATTTCTTGATATGTACTGGTGATTATGAAATCAGCAGCATTCATTGCTATCATATCTGCAGTGAATTGGCAAGAAAAGTGATATTTGGGATCCAACTCCCTCCACTTGACATCTGAATCTTCGTACTTGGTCTTCTCCAAAGCATGAGCTATTGTTCCCTGTGATAAAAATGTTGTTCGTCCGAATTTCTTTACTACAACAAAGACTAGAAAAGTATACACAGTTCATATATAGGAAGTCATTTAATACTGACCAGAGTGACTCCCAGTTTGCTAGCCACTAAAGATCCCACTAAGTTCCCATCTGTGTAGTTCCCAATTATAAGGTCTGGTTTACCTTCCATTAGCTCAAGAATCTTTGCAGTGGCATCCTAATGACATCGACAACAATAGAAAAACTTTTGATTACTTCATCAATAACAGATAGACCATTTCGGTATCAAAACAAGAGAATACTTGCCAGAGAAAACCTCTCCAAATAAGGATAGATATCAAACCGGGAGACCCATGGTCCGAGCACTCCCTTCTCAGTATTAAACGGGACCCTCAGAATGTGGGAATGCATTGTGTTGGCTATCGGCTCCATTTCTTGATTGCATTTGTTCCCTTGTGCATCGGGGATGAGACGAGTCACCTGTATATATGTGTAGAAAAGAAATTGAGACATCTCCAACTCTCATGATCTTCTCCGAGTGACGTAAATCCATCTTGGGGAAATTTTAATAGTAGCCTTACCACAAGAATCTGAGGCTTCACATTCAAGCCCTGCTGCTTTATTCTTAGTAACAGTTCTTCTTCCAATGCTTTAACTTGATCAAGAATGTAAACAACCTGTTCCACGTGCAATTTATTGCAAACATGCTTAGTAAACGAACTAGTAGATGCATTAGATCAAAGGAAAACTTAAATACGTACCTGGCCTCCCGTATCAGGCAAACCAAGAACATCGGCTTGTCCAAAGTAACCATGAACAGAGAATATGACAATCTTGTAAATGGCTGGAACCCTACTGAAAAATGCTTCCATGTTTGTAGGATCCGGAGCTTGAAGTATCTCAGAAAGTATCCTCATTGTTTGTCTAACTCTTTCTGCATTTTCCCCCCACCCTTTCTCGAACCCCCATTCTTTAAGCCTGTGATACAAAAACCCGGTTTTCCTTAACAAATGTCGATTGGTGTCAGACCACTGCAGGAAAAGGGAAATTAGTAACATTACTTCTGCTCAAAATTCTGGTACGGTGTGTCCTTTGGGAGAGCAGAGATGAAAACATCGGCAATTAACAGTGCTGCTTGAAGCTTCCCAACAGTGTTTAGAGTCTCATTGATCATAAGTTTCTGAGTTCCAAAAAAAGAAAGCAAATAAAGTTTTACTAATTTTTTAGGACTATAATACTTGCTAGGACTAAGTTGTTTGATGTTCCTACCTCTCCATGATGGTCAAGTGTAAGCAGGTACTCAACCAAAGGTTTTGCACTCTCAGGGCCCTTACTGTTCATTGAAGTCATGAATTTCGAGACATAGCCAAGTCCGTCCCCAATGGAAGACGGAAGCACTAGGCTTGGGATACCAACGTTGAATGCTCCAAAATCTATCTCCAATGCATTTTCGTCTTTTGCCCTGTGCATGCAGTGAATTAAACCACGTTCTTCTTTTACGGACCACTTTCATCAAGAAAAATTCTCACGAACAACGCTAAGTACATACCAGTCCTCATCAAAGAGTGTTTCTTTGAACTTCAAGTAATCTGTGGATGTGATTATATCGACAGACAGACTGTCTGCATGCACCTTGACATAGTCCCAAATCCCAGGACTGTGCCTTATTGCAAAAGCCACATAAGGTGGGACAACAGCCGCTTCCTGTGAATAGCATGCATGAAAATCCTCAGACCAAATACTTTGTTAGAATTTTTTCTGAACTGAAAATGTACAGAACATGCTATTAATTACCTGTGTTGAACTCAAGATGTCACCAAGTGAACCTTCCAAAACCTTGGACCTTTCAATCTTGTCCTCAATTGTTTGCTCTATCTCATCCTTTATATGCTGGAACTTCATCAGCCTTCTTCCCAGTCCAGTAAGCCTTCACACACATATTTTTTCAGTCATTTGTTTTTTGCAAGAATTCGACATACTTCAAATGCCAACATAAGAAGGAAACCAGGACATCTCATGTTAAATCAGACAAGGTCCTAACTTTAAGAACACAAGAAAAAATATGCAAGAAACCTGGCAAAACATCTCTTCATATGGTATCGACTCTGCCTCAACGCATCCGGCATTGTGTCCACTGCTGCAGCTGAAGCCATTGAATGATCTCAGGAAACAGATAATTTTCCTTTCTTGTTTTGGCAAGTTGAGATCTTGTATGGGTGGGGTTGTCTGGTTTGGACAACAAGTGGAGTTGATTCTTTATATAGGAGAAAACAAAGGGAAAATACGCATATGCAAAAGTAGTATTATGTAGACAATGGAAGGAACAGAAAGGAACATTCTTAAGGAATGATTGTGGGGGAAGACAAACTAAGATGAAGAAAAAGGATTCCTCCATGTTTACAAGTTAATAATGTCTGATTTCAGACCTTTTTCAGCTGATTGATTACTTGAAAGGTAGAGGGAATCATCTTCAATATTCTTTCCTTCAAAGTTTTCACTTGCAAAAACAAATAGAGTTCAATTGGAATACATGCACGTTAGTAAAATAAAGAGAATTGAAGTTTATAGAATATAATTTTGGTTGTGTGATTTAAATAGTATATAACATGAATAGTTTAAATTTTTAAATATTTTATTAATATAATATAAAAATGGTTACATACATATATATTTTTAACCGATATTTGCTATAAGTACAAAAAACTATATTCAATTTGTTTAATATTGTTGACACTTGTTCATTTTTTAATAAGTATGATATTTTTTTGGTAAATAGTAAGTATTTGTTGAATATCTAATACATGAAAACATTCAATCATATGTACATATATTGTAAATGTGTATTTAGCTTAAAAGTTTAAAGGTAAATTACATCATACCCCTGTGGTTTGACATAATTACAAAGACATTTCTGTTTGATTAATAGTTTATATTTACCCTTTTTTAAGTTTGTTCCATCTTACATTTAACTCTAACGATAGGCTTCTTGAATTTATCACATGTTATTATCGAAATACCCCTGATAAAAAAATTGACTTGACTTGACCAACTTTTCAGACGAAAATACTCTTTGAACCAAATTGTAAATGTTTTAAAATGTTGAGGAGGTTAAATATTATGGTTTCACATACTTTGTACTTAAATTTTTATATTTTTTTTTTTTTTTTTTGCTAAACTAGCATTTTTGTCCATAAGTATTGCAGGGATAATCTTATATATGGATGTGATTCACCCTAATATATTATTTGATGGACAAAAGTGGCTATTTTAGCAATATATATATATATTCACATATAAGTATAAAGTTATAAAGTATAATATCCCTATCTTTTAATATTAAAATTTACAATTTGGTCCAAGGGCATTCTCATCTCAAAAGTTGCTCAAATTATAGTTAAACTTTTTATCAGATACATTTTGAAAAAATAACATGTGATAAATTCACCAAAATCCTACTGGTTGAGTTAAATATAAAACAGAATAAACCTCAAAGAGAGTAAATATAATTTTTTATTTAATAAAATGTATTTGAAATTATATCAAACCTTAGAAGGTGTTGATCTACCTATTCTACAATAATATTTTTTATGTAACAAAATGTGTATGTCTATGTTCTGTTTTTCCTTTCAAATATTATCACTGTCCATCAAACATATAAACAAGCGACTTAAATTTTTTATTTAATTCATTTTCTTATTCCTTCATTATACCAACTTAAAAAAATACTATATTAAAACTATTCGATACTCAAGTTTATTTCATTCCCACTTAAATCTATTCGTGTGCATCCGTCTATATAAATATAAAAATATTCTTTACATACACTCCTTTCAAAAGAATTCACTATTTATACCTAACTTCTTTACATTAGAGTTTGAATAAAAAAATACTAAAGTTCAAAAAATGACATATGTGTGTATATAAATTCAAAATTTTCCACTCATTTATAATCTCACGTAACAAGTTTGTGTTAGGCTATGATATTTTACATAATGGAGATCAAAACATCATAACTACCATGACACGATCGGGTTGGTAAGAGAAATATTCGATACTTGTTGCAAGCTAATCCCCAACTCAGCCACAAAAATGGTGCAGGGTGCCGTAAAAGAAGTCCCACTGGAAAAATTGCAGTTGTGTCCTTCAAAGCATATATTACTCCACTCCACCATTCTAATAATAATAAATTAAATTTTTGCAGCACCATTTCAAGAGTTGAGAATGTGAAGGTTAAATCAACCTCAACAACAAAACAATGTTTTTGGATAAATGAGCAAGTTCTGTTTGACACATTTTCTCACAAGGATACATTGTCAAACTTAATAAACAACAATCTTGACAACAGCCCTAGAACACAGTTTTAGTTTGTGCAACAATGCCCTTCTGGCTTAAATGGGCAGAGAGGGAAGCAACCAGTCATACCATAATATATTAATAAAACATTGTCAACTGAGAAATAGGTTCTGGAAACTATCAGCAGCAGGCATGTTTGGTATCAACTCTTGATTTATTACACACATAAGGTCCACAAAAGATGCAGCAAATGAAGTTTACCAGTGCCTTGGCAGCACAAATGAACAATTCAAGCAAAGTCCAAGTCCATGCTTGAGACCACCTCTGGGACGATCCTCAACAGTAGAACATTACCCTCTTCACATTCTCCCGAAGCTGGGGCAGTGGTCTCACAGCAGCATTGGCCCCTGGAACCCTCGTGCTCCTTGCACCTGCACCTGCACCACGACCAGCAACTGCACTACTCGTCATTGAGCCGCTGTCAGAGGTTTCCGGCTCCATGTAGAAACGAGCACGAAAAGCAGCCAGATGGGCATAGTACGCAGGAGGCACTGCCAGAAAACATTAGAATGATGGTATCAAGCAGAGATTCCAACCAAGTGGAATATAAAACCAAAGCAGCAAATCAAATAATACCAATGGAGACGGAGCGAGTGCACCTAGCGTATCTGTAAAGGTAAACAACTAATTTAGCAACTATACCAGAACAGTTCCTAAAACGGGTAGAGCAGGAGCTTACGTGTAGCAAAGGTTATTAGTCAGACTCTGGAGAGCATCAGCAGTAAATTTGTTTTCATCCCACAGCACATGATAATGAGCCGGGCGGCTAGTCCCCTATATCGGATCCAACATAAATAAGTCGTTTATGATGATGTATAAATTCGAGATTAAGGACGAGTATGAAAGTACCTGTATCCCAGCATGGCTGCAGAGGTAGAAGTCAAACTCAGTTGGGTGGCAGATCTTTGAATCTACCACAGTACCTGCAAACATTCGAGGTAAATATAGATTTAAAAAACAAATGAAATTAATCGATGGCCAAGCCGATGGAAAAAAAAAAAAAGAAAAGAAAAAAAGAAAGCTAAGAATCAAGTTAAAGTGGGCATACCAGGCAGAATGTTTCCACTTCTATCAACTGCATGTCTGTCATGATGGTTATTAGCAAACAATCGAGTATGATGACGTTTCTGAACCACAACAAAGGTGACTGTGGGCTGATAGTTTGGCTCCAAAGATGCACATGCCTGGATGAGTACAAGACAAAGTAACAAACAGCCTCAGAGAAAATCAGATAAATGGCTTTCAAATAATATGCTTGCTCTATATTAGATCCCAAATTCCAGAAATTACCTTGCGTATAGCATCTAGCTCATAGAGCAAGACTTGATAGAACTGACCTTCACTAACACCATCCCTACAAGACCCAGCAGCCATCCATGAGATACAAAAAGAGGAACCAGGAGAGAGCAAAAGGGTATCAAATAATATAATTGTAATCTTACCTATAGAAAATAATCCGCTGTGGTTTCTGTCCAGTTGCTCTACGGAATGAAATAAGCAGTTCCCTGAAATATTGAAGCACAAAATTATTACGATGAATTATTCATTACAATTTGCCATTCACAATGCAAATTCAGTCACAATAAAATATAAAAGAAATCAAGGAACAAAGGAAATTTTCTTTTTTCAGGAGTTCATTAAGGTGCTTTGAGGTAATACTTGATCATGCCACCATGCATAGTCCCCCTAACAGGATCCTGCCAGGTTTTATACAAATCCTGGATGAGCTCCTGCCTATGAGCTTGAGCACAAACCAAGCCTGCATATTTTGTGACCTCCGGCCAATCCTGGGAAGCAACCACCTAAAAAGAAATACAAGCCTAAATAAGCAACCTCAAGAAATGGATGGGGACATCCATCTTAATTTCTACTAAGAAAGAATCTTACAGCAGCAATGGACGGGCTAGAATCCTCTCCAGGATGGGGATGTGTAACATCAGCACCAAAAATAATAGTTGGTCGATCACTGACGAGAGGTATACGTCTGGATAGAGCATCAACCAGAACCGTATTCCTCCCCACCAACTTTCACATTAATCTTCAGAGCAACATTAGCGAGATACTGCTTGCTCATCCTGTAGACATGCTTTTGCAGACAGCACTGGGAGACAATGCCAAGATCCGTTTCGCATATCCGCTTCAGATCACCTGTACACAATCAAAATAAGATAATGAACAAAACCACAGACATCTGATCCATTGACTTTAACTGACCACAGCATTCACACGAGGAGATAAACCAACTCTTACCATAAAGAGAGCCATTGTTATCTGGTAATATAACAATTAGCAAGTCAAGCTCCTTCTTGTAAGGCTGCAATTTTGTCATCACATCATGAAACCTAGCTTTTAGAACTCTTTCTACCTGATCCGGGCGACCACTCAAAACCGGCAAGACAGGTTCAGGATTAAAGGCCTGTCAGACGAAAATAAAATAAGTGTGGGGAAAATCCAAAAACTGAAAGACCTGTATAATTAAGATCCATCTTTACCATGCCAGACGTAATGCACATCTGAGCAAGCTCATGACAGAAACTGCGTGCCACGCTGTCTTGCACGTTGCGGGCAAAGTTAATACAGATCCAACTGTTCACTGTACCACCATTTACCATCCTCTGCATGATGCCAATCAATTTCAAGTACTTAATCAACAAATATAATGCATTATTAAATCAAAAGTTGATCATCAAGCAACACAAGTACAAAATCTACTAGAAAAGACAGGCTTGCTATCCAAAAATATGAGATAAATGCACCACTCATGTGTCTCAGTATTTGGCTGTTAATGAAGCAGCTACTAGCTCTCACTTAAATCTGTAAAATACAGAATGCACTCACAAGGACAGGCATTATACACACAAGTTACACTTAGTCCAGTCTTCCCGAGCGATACGGTTCATGATTCTCTTGATTTTAGACACGAAATTATATCTTCTTCAGGCATATAACAAGTAAATCAAGTTTACACGGCATGTCACCTTGTTCATCATATTCCACTGCCCAACTTGTGGAAGGCAGTCCTTCTCCCGCCCTGAATCATGATATTTGAGCTGTAATAACAACAAAGAAATCATAAAACTAAGACGAAAACAAAAATGATTCAGCAAATTAGAGATTCGGGATTTTTAGCTACCCATGGTGGCGGCAGGACACGAGCTTCCACCTGTGCTAGCTTCTCACTGATTTTAATTCCAAATTCCTTCGCATATGGGTCTTCAGCATATGCATTGTGGTGAACAGTCTGAAAAAGATAAAAGAAAGTGTAACATTCCTTGCAATGAAAGCAATACCTAAGTACAAATGAAAGGCCCACACAATAAAACTTGGAAATCATCCATGTCAAAAATTTATGGCATTAGCATCAGTAGAAGGACAGATAACATCAATCAAATCAGACAGCCACATTGACATACAAGTGTAATCAGAAGACCAACCTGAAGAATATCATATTCTCTTTCCTGGGGACGCTGGCACGTCACTTTAAGGAGTGCAGTAATCTGTCTCTCATTTAACCTCTTAGAGTACCTCTGGCCCTCTACAATCTTGCACACCTTTATTACCAAAAAACAATTTGTTAAGTAATCCAAGATTCTTTACAGAAGATCTAATCAAACAGAAAGCAAACAGACCTCCATTGGCAAATAGTTAGGTCTCTGAGTATTTCCAACTTGCAGACAAGGCCACTGGGTGTGTTGAATAACAAATCCATAGGTTTCTTGAAAGTATTCAACCACAGATTTCATTGTGCCCCTTTCATCCACAGGAAATCTGACACGACCAGAGTCAGGTCAGAAAACAAAAATAAACAGATTTAAAAACAGATCTAAAAATTTCACAGTTTGACACTTTGCATGAAAGAACATAAGAAAAATCTGCAACATCCACCATAATTAATCTTATTTCAAAACAAGAATTCATAAAATGCTCCACAGCAACATCTAAAATTGAAAATGGTAGGCCAGATTATCAGTTTCAAAATGTTTGCCTTCATTAGAGCCCAATATAGATAAGTGAACAAAAGAATGCATTTGTGTTCCTTACGTCAGCTCTCGTGTTGCTTGAGACGTCAAACCAGATATGCGGTATTTCCTGCGCATGTTTCCTCGATGAGTGACCTCCACTTTTACTCCTCGAAGAGCTTTCTTAATCTGTCACAGATTAAATGATCAACAAAATTACATAAAGAGAAGAAAAAAGCCTTGTAACACACAACATACACAAACAAACTGACACCCAAGGCCCATAACAGAATGATGGGCACAAGAACAAAAATTTTAAGACAACGTGACTACGTGAGAATGAAATTAAGCCGTATACAAAAGTAGACAGACCAGAGTACCAATATCCCAGCAATCAAAATCACGTAGAACAGATCAAGTAAATTACCCCAAGAACTTCAGATATAAATTACGAGTTTCCAGAGCATGCAACAGCTAGATGAAAAATACGGAATAACAGTACCAAGATAGTTAATGAAAAATCAACTAATCAGACAGATGATCTAACCTTGACGCGGTCAGCATCAGATAATGGTCTAGCTGACACATCCCTGTTCAGAAGCTGGGTGACAAAGTCAATTACTGGGAGTGGCTCAATAAAAGCAGTGGATGACATATCTGCTCATTAAGAAGAAAGATTCAGGGAATAGAAACCATCCTCATTAAAAAATGGAATGAATGGATGGTTCAAACAGGACAACTAGTGCTGTCACAAATGAATCAGAATTATCTAAAATTACTAAACCAAGAAGACACAGCAGAAGTTCCAACAAGTTAATCAATATATATATAAAATAAAGATCGAATTCAGACAAGCAAGTAGAGACTTGCTCACCAATATTCAATGACAAACCCATCTGAGTGGGGCGAATACTCTGGTAGAAACCACGCCAACTTTCCAGGCCTTCACCTAGAGGCTGCCTTCTACCCAAATCAGGGGAATAAAAAGAGCGGCCAACTGGGCAATACCTGAAAATAAACAGGATAACCAGTACAACAGTGTGATGAAAAAATTCAAAAATGTCAAAGTGGTGAGAAGAGCAAATAACACATACCGAGTGGTGGGAAGTTCACGCAAAACAATGTCCAACACCTGAAGAGCTTCTTGGGGTGCATCAGCTTGTCTTCCCTGTAAAAACATGCCTAAATGATGCAAGTCAGCACGTGCAGCAAACTTGATAACCACCTTGAATTCCCTCTCCCGCCTGCAATATCATAAGAATCCATAATTAACATAAGAAAAAGAAGCCCAGAATAAAATCTAGTTCAAAAATTTGGGAGATAGCAACTTCTAAATAGTTTATGCATAAATACCTAGCACTGCCTGGACCATCTTCTTCATCGATAAGGGTGATCTTAAACTCTTTTGACGCAAAAGGTAGAGGCCCAGCAGTGTACAGACTTTTCCTGCCGTCATAGGCAGGAAGCCTCTTCCCCAGATGGGATTCCCTATATAGCTTCACTAACTGCTCCATCACAGCACGATTAACTCCCCGGGATGTGACTTCAGGAGTAATTGAAACCTTTTACCAAAGGAGAAAAGGAAGAGTCAAACATGTGCTGAAAGCTAGACCACTCAATAAATTGAGTAAGATAAGATAAATGACTCAATACAAACAACTCACATCATACTGATGCAAGTCCTTGTCAGGCAGCTCAGCGAAAAAGTGGTTCGCCTTCACAATACACTTGGTCCCATAACTACCCTTGCCTGGCCTCAAAGGAAATCTCACCGACTTGCTTGAAGCAGGTTGCATTTCTTGGCTCGGGGCCACTTCTGACTGGATAGAAATTTGCTGGATCTGCTCAGACACTTCCAACTCTGTTGGCTCAGGTGCCTGGGAAGAAGAGCTAGCCCCTCCGAGGGTCTCCACCTGTCTCCCATATGAGCTTGGCTGAGTCGTTGCAGCTTGATATGGAGACTGGGTAGCTTGGTGCAGCTCGGGAGCTGGTGGCCTAGATGGCCCACCAGCAGAAGGCGCCCCACGGCCACCTCCATATCCACCACGGCGGGGGGGACCTCCGCGCTGATATTGCTGGCCACCCCGACCTTGCTGATGCTCAGGAGTCCCACCATAATATTGTTGTTGAACACCTCTGCCCCCTCCACCACCACGGCCACCATAGCCTCCACGTTGGGGTGCCCAGCCTCTTCCTCCTCCTTGATATCCTCCTTGCTGCTGCTGCGGCTGCTGAGGCTGTGGTTGTTGTTGTGCCGGTGGACGTTGTGCACCGCCACGTCCTCCACCAGCCTCCTGAGACTCAGAGCTCTCACCAGAGCCAGGAAGATCAGTTCGCCTCTTTCTCCCCATGATAGCAACTAGAACAATGAAGCAATAGAAATCAGAAGCTGCCTCAGCTGTATCCAGCCACGGTCAAGTAACAAGGAAACATAAAAATAGCACCAGAAGAAAGCATAGTTACACACTTGACAAACACTACTAACTGAAAAAAGCAGAACTTTCTCCGACCCATTCACAAATCACCCACATAAAAATGTAACAGAACAATGGCGGGTGATGCGAAAAAGAGAAACCAGTTTACACCCGTAGAAAGTACATGCAACAACACCAAATCATTTTAATACCAGTAAGGACTGCCAGAATTCACATCCATAAAATTTTACAAATCACCCAAAAGAATTAAACAACTGAGTGGAGGTAAAACTGAAATATATCTTCAAGCATGCATTTGGTTTCTACAGAAGAGCATAATCACAATAAAATGTCACATTGTAGATGCTGGAATCAAAGGGTATTCGTGTAAGAAACCTTCAAATTACTGCCATGTAAGCTACCAAAAATGCAAACCCAGAGCATTTGCAACATAACTCAGAGACGTATTATACTTCTCCAAGATGTAATCATAATTACAAATTTTAAATTTTACTATGCAAACATTTCAAGAGATAAACAAACTTTCCAAAGCAAAACCAATAAACTAAAGACAAATTTGAACCAAGATGATGTGTTCATTTCTGAGGAACTTGTACAGATGGCAGTCCAAGTTCAGCAACTTCGGGTGCACAATTTTAATACCACAACAAACGTATCAGTCTTACACATACAGTTTGGAACAACTGAATGCGAACACCACAAAAACACGGGCGCCAAACAGCAATTGCATCTCACTCAGAAGAACCCTTTCCGGCGAACAGTCAAAGAAAAGTTCTAGAACTACGAAATAAGGAAAAAAACCATGGCAACATCTGAAAGACCTCTAAGTTAATGGAGACGACAAAAGCAAGCCTCTAAACACAAAGAATAAACATCGACACAAACACTTCAAACGACTACAGAGTGTAAAAAATTAACAAAAAGAAAGAACAGAATCCTTAAGAAAATCTCAAAGAAAAAGTTGTGCCAGAGTTTTAAACTCCAAAACGATCCATGAGAACAAAAACCCTAATGAACATTTTATTTTCCAAAAAATATAATACAAATCAAATCCTTAACAAAGGAAAACACAGAATCAAAATCTAAATCAGATCATCACAAAAGAAACACAGTCCAAAAAGAATACCAGTAGCAAGAGAAGAAACACCCAGATCCAACAAGATCCAACCACACAACACGCGGAAAACAAAACAAAAACCCTAACCAAACTAAGAACAAACATTTTCACCAGCAAACCCTAAATCGCTCCTCTTACCCCTTACCTCAAAGCCGCCACTAACTTGTGATGAAACCGTTCAGAGAAACTTCAACGCACAAACCACACTGTAAGTATGTGTTTTCTGTGTGTAGTACACACAGAAAAGAGAGAGAAACTGCAAATAAATAGAGAGAGAGGGAGCTAGTGGGTATGATAAGAGAGAGAGAGAGGGGATAATAAAAAGGACGACAAGGGGTTGAGGGTTGATAAAACGACACCAGAGTTCGACGAAACTACGAGAATACCACGCATTGGTCCATTTCGAAATGACAACTCAGCCCCTAGATATCCGTTTTTTTGGACTGGTGTTTACTCGTGCTGACGTGGAATGAAGAAGGCGTTGACTGGCGTTGAGTGGTGATGTGGCTCATGAGGTGGAGAATCTGGAGACGTTGACTGGTGGGAATGACAGCGTGGATGGTGATATAGCATGGGGCCCCAAGAGTTTCTCATAATTAGGTTTTCACCCCCTCATCTTTGCAAAACTAGTTTTCTGCCCACTTGGACAATGAACATGATAAAATTTTTGAAAGATTTCGGTTCTTGCGACAGTAAGTCAGTTATAGAAATCTTGATCGGCATACACAATAAGGACGCAATTCTCTCTAATAAATCTGTGGAGTGTCACCCATGCTCTCCAATTTTATATAGTCGATAATTAATAAATGAACCATTAAATTCAATTCATTTTATCTAAGAGTTCGCATAAATATTTATTTTTTTAATGTATTTTAACTTTTTTCTCATAATCTAAATTGATTTGGTCATTGTTAGATTTATTTATTTTTAACAATCAAATCCACTTATATGCATTAAACAGAAAAATAAAAATCAAGAGGGGCTTGTTTCTATTTATATTGTTAATGGTATTGATATACATTTATTTTATAAAAAATTTCATCATAATCAATAAAATAATGAGATATTAGCATATTAATATTCATTAATTATTCATGTTCTTCTCAAAAGATGATATTAATCAACATTTATTGTAAAAAAGAGATTAATTGTAAATTGAACATGCGGTATTACATTTAGACATATTCTGTCTTTTAATGTTTTCTAATGATGCAGTATTACATTTTTCTATAGCATGCATCTATTATATTTATTACTTATCTAATTTTACAATTTTTATTTAATCAATATTGATAACCTCTTAAAGAGTTTTTATGTCCAAAATAAGGAAGTGGGCCCTCTTAGCTCGGCCATTTTTTACCATGTTGGTCAATGAGTGAAGTATAAAACCCATATACCTGACAATAATAGATAACAAATTCCTCAGATTTTAGGTTGATTAGACAAGACTCATTCAAACGATCATACTCCATCTAGATAAGTCAAAATGTCGATCCTTATTTTTTAGTTAGTTAACACACGCAGCTTTCGAAATGTTTATCACTTGCAGCAACTATTCTCTAAATTCTATTATCAATCATTCTATAAATAGAAACCGTAATACAGTCATAATAATAACTTGATTCATTCACACTCCCGTACTTATTGGTCTTGATCAACAGCAAGACTGCGAGCTCCATTGTCATTATTTTCACTCCACACAATTCATTTTTCATGCACACTTCAATATTTCATCAATCCACTATAATTATTGCACCATAACTTATGATATTTTGAAGTATTATTCTAATCATTTTTGATAAATTCATTAACTAATTTAAGCATCGTAGTGTTAATTGTAATATTATCGTAAGATAATACTATCGAAATAAATATGATCAATATATGATTTTGACAAAAAGTTGGGGTCTTAAAGAAATAAATAAAAAGTTAGTGAATTGGGGAGCAAACGAGGGTCGTGTCACATGATTGGCCACGACCCGTCTCGATTGCTGCAGGGGGAAAAGCAATGCATGGCCCCTTGATTATCACAACCACCTGCGCATGTGTCTGTGACATTGCCTACTCGCCTTTCTAAGCTCCCACGTGTAAAAGAGTTGGCACCCTCTTCATTATTGTACGTACTTTTTCAATTGTTTCCAGAAATGCCATTGTGGTGTGTTTGGTAGGTGCAGATAGTGAAGGAAAAAGGAAATTTTATTTTTTCCTTTTTATTATAATATTTACAAACAAAACTAAAAAGGAATATATTTTTATATCTTTCTTGCCAATCAAAGAATATTAACACAAAACAAAACTAAAAAGGAATATATTTTTATATCTTTCTTACCAATCAAAGAATATTAACACAATGATGAACATAATCAAATCATTTTCATAATTTGATACATTATACTTAAATCTACATAATTAAAATATTTTAAATTTTAAAAATAAAATAAATTCAGCCCAATTATCATAAACAGATTCGACATGTTACAAAATCGTAAATCGATTATAAGAATATTTACGAATCGCCCACCATGCATTTATATAATTTTTATATACTAAATAAATAAAATAAATACAAAACCACCAAAAAGGAATTAATTTACAAAAAAAAAAGAAAAAATTATATTTTCAATGAAAAATATGTGTTCAAACTTGTAGAGATTTTTATGTGAAATGAGAAAGTGATTAGATTAACTAATGAGATTGCATTTTATATTAATCAGTGACATCAAATCAATATAATTTTAATAAAAATACATAAAAGTAAATATATGTTTATTGTAACAACTTAATTTAAAACTTAAAAAATAAAAAAAATAAAATCGCATATGTATCTTCTATACTATATAAAAAAGAAAAGGCCTTCCACTCTCACAAATGGCGGTTACTTACACCGCGATACCAATTTTTTATAAAATTAAAAATACCCTTAAATTAATAGAATAATTAACATAATTAACTTTTTTCAAATTTTACATTAATTATTTTCTTTTTTATTTTTAATATATTTTAAAATATGAAAAAAATTATTCATTTTATACACACATAAACTATGTGCCACAACGGCTAAGTAGACCCTAAAAATTTCCTTTCCCATCCTCCGTCCTTCCCTTCCCCTCTTACCAAACACACCATTTGGTGTACGAAAGCTAGCGAGTAGATAATTAATTGGAGGTGGTGGAAGGTACGGACCAGTGCTTTACAGTGCATTTTTTGGCCTTACCACCACCCAACCACAACACATTAAAAATTTTTCATTTTCAATTTTTCCTATATTAAATTAAATACAACACCATTTCAATAAATTATAAAATTAAATATTTTTTTTATGATACTCTATTCATTATATAATTTAATATATTCAAATTTAATTATTAATAATTAAAAATCAATAAACGCTTTCCCCAAAGAAAACTAATAAAGAAATAAATATATACAAATATTTATAGGAATCGATCCTGTAATTATATAATTGTGAGACATCATCGAGTGAGATTTTTGTATTCTATTGGTATATTATTTTAAGCAGTATCCAATGAGGGTAATTATTGGAAACATAAGCTATTAATTAAGACTATCACAAGATTTGTCCTTTTTTTTTTTTTTTTTTCATAATTGGACTCTTTTGTAATTGTTTTTTCTTTTTCAATTATTCTAGAAGTTTCTGTTTGGTAGACCCAAATGAAAATTGGACCTATGTATAAGGACTATGGGGATGTCGTTATGTGGAGGGTATGTTGATGGTTTGATTTGATTTGATTTGATAGGCCAATCCATTTCAACAAAATTAAAAAAATAAAATAAAATTGTGATAATCATATGGGGGCTAATATATGGGATGTAGTGTAATTCCAGTCTAAAAGTAGATATTGATTAAATATAATTATTTTATATTAATAACTAATATATAATTATAAGTGATTATAATCAATTTATTAAACAATAATAATATAATTTTAAAGCTAAAATAAAAAGAAATTATCTTTTATTTTTGGAAAATCATTATATATATTTTTATATATTACAAACTTTTGGTTTCAAAATATATAATTTCACGCACCGATTGTTCATATTTAGTGATTTTTTTATTAGTACGAACACCATTTTAGCGATTAAATAATTTTGGGCATGTAAAGTGGATTAAAATTTAAATGTTAGTCGAAAAAATATTAATTAATTGGAGGCCTCTATTATAAATTATAAGAGGATAATGTATAATAAATGCATGAAAAATCAATAAATGCAGCTAAATATTGTTAATCACCACCAGAATAACTACGTCTATTTATAACATCGTCGTTGTCGTATTAATAATTATTACCTATGTTTTCAAGAATCAATAATTCACATATACATTAACACTGCAAGGATATTTTTATTATTGTCTACTTACATCCTATGTTCTACAATAATTTAGGTTAAAATTTATGACAATAAAATAATGATTGGTTACTGATTTTATTAAGGATTAATTACATTCATTTAGTGTAGTTACACGTAAATTCTTGTGGTTTTGAAAATTACATATAATACCCATTATGTTTGCTTATTTATAACAATAAGTCCACCCGTTAGTCAAAATTCATTGAAAATATTGTATTAACAAAAAAAAAAAATTGAATTAAAAAAAGTGATATTTAGCATTAATTAACTTATTACTTACTTATTGCAAGTTAAATAAGTTTTTTCGCATGAAACTACCGTTATAATGGTGAAACTATACCTCATTGTCATGCATTGCTGCGCGAAGATGTATGAGGGTATTTGGTCATAAAAAAATTATTTGACATGTTATAAGTTAATCGGGAAATACAGATTTTTTTATTAATATCAACAAATTCAGTGAATTTTGACTAACGGAGTGATTTATTTCATTATTTGTTAGACATAAGCAAAACTCAGGAGTACTAAATATAATTTACCAAACTATATAGGGTCTAATGATTGATTGTTTATCGTATATTATTTATTTACAGGATTAAATGCAATCTGCCTCCCTCCGGTATGTGAAACGAGCAAACAAATTATATGAATTTTTTTTCCAGCAAATTACTCCATGTGTTTATTACCTCGTATCAAGTGTTTAGATATGAGGATAATTTGCTTCAATTTTTAAAACACATGGTATATTATTTATTTACAGGATTAAATGCAATCTGCCTCCCTCCGGTATGTGAAACGAGCAAACAAATTATATGAATTTTTTTTCCAGCAAATTACTCCATGTGTTTATTACCTCGTATCAAGTGTTTAGATATGAGGATAATTTGCTTCAATTTTTAAAACACATGGGATAATTTTTTTTTTTCCACAAGAGTATTTTTTTTTGTTTATTTCTTATATCACAGGGGTAAATTGTATTTTCCCCTTTATTTATATTTGATATTGTTAACGTGATATATAATATATTTGAATATTAATTTTGCTTAAAGGAAACAAAAATAGAGCGTTGTACATAATTATTGTCTATGCATTTAAATTACAATTAATTAGTGCAACACTTATTGAAATTAATTATCTTGTTCTCTCTTTTTTTTTTAAGAATAAAATAATTAATAAATTGATTTTGAGACAGATGGTCAGACGAATTTAGTATAGTCGTTTTTAATGATATTTCAATTGAATTGTTAAAGTTGCATGCAAATTTCTAATGTTCAGACAATTGTGTACTCTTTTGGTCTCCAGACTCGAAATTTTTATATTTCATACCATTGTCATTTTAATTTAGTGAATTATCTTTAAAAACAATAAATAAATAAATAAATTATAGAATGACTAAATTCACACGTGTTTGTCTATAAATAATTAGTTTTATGGATAATTATACTCTTATCTCCAGAATTTTGGTGTAATTTCACATAAATCTACAGTTCGGAAACATCTAGCACTCTTGAGATTTGCTTCCGTCTAATAAATAAGTCATTCCGACCCATTAGTCAAAATTCATTGAATTTGTTAATATTAATAATAAAACTCAATGAAATTAATATTTATTATCGATTCATTTATTACTGACTTATTGCAAGTTAAACAAAAATTTTCGAATTAAATTATCCTTATAATTGCGAAAATATACATAATCGCATGTATTAACGTGTGAAGATGTATGAAGACCAATTTAATAGTGTCTACTACATAAAAGGGTGATTTTTGATTAATGCATTTAAATCAATAATTGCATTTAAATATTGTTAGCCATATGTAAGAGGAATAACTGCGTCCATTTATAACCTCGTCCACATATTAATAATTTGCCTATGTTTTTATTAATATTTTATATTTTATTTACTTGCAATAATTTATCTGACCAAAACAATCATTTTTGCCGGTTTGTGGGACATATTTAATTATTTTTATTGGAATTGTGAACTTATGATAAAAATATTATTAATTTATCATAACATGTAGCTTTATATATTTTGACCACATATAGGCCATAATTTGAAAATCTCACCTGCCTTGATCTATTGTAATTAATTTTGATTTGTCATAATATTGATTCAATATATTTATTTCTTTAACAATATAATTATTTCTTAAAATAATTTTTTCCATCAATTGTTTTTTACTTATGCATAATAAAATTAATATATTTGATTAATTGCTCATTTTAATTTATTTAGTTAATTAAATAATATAATTTAAATGGCAAGATGTATCGAGTGTATTTCAATCATTAGTATTTAGAATGCAAAGTGGTGATTAGCATCTGTTTGCTAGAAAAAATAAGAGGGTTATTGTTGTAAAATATATATTAGACGCAGTTAGTATAATATATATATATTTCTTTTTTTTTTGATAAAATAAATAAGTAATTTACAATTTATTATTAATTTTCCACCCTTTTAATGTCTATTTTTTTTGTCTGTCAATTTTTTTGTATTTTAATATTTGATTAATTTTCATGCAATATTTTTTTTCTCTATAACACTGTATTATTATCTTTTTTCTAATCACTATTTTTTAAGAAATATAATATTAATTTATTATTTTTATATATTTATTGCATAATATTAAAAAAACTGTATACATGCAGAGTGTGTCACATATTATTAATTTAAAAATTAATAATGAGCTGGTTGTGTTTTTTTTTTTTTTAATATTTATTATTTCCTTGTTTTTATTTATCAAATTGTAATTATGAATTGTTTTGGAAATTATAAAAAAGAAGATTACATATTCTAAATTAATTAAAACCATACTATGTTAATTTTTAAATATTTTAAAAATGATTATTAGTATGGTTTTAATTAATTTATGGAAAATAATATATGGTGGTTAGCTATAGATTTATTGATTTTTCATAATTTATTTAATTTCAAGAATTACGATCACATATTCTTAGAGCGCAGCTGAGAGAAATTGTTGATGATTGATTGCGTTACATTCGACAGCAAACACAACAATGGCGGCGATCAAGAAGTCAGCGGTGTTATATCACTACCCGTGTCCCGACGGCGCCTTCGCCGCTTTGGCCGCTCACCTCTACTTCTCTCACTCTCCGGTGGCAACAACTTCTCCAGTTCTCTTCTTTCCGAACACCGTCTACTCTCCACTGAGGTAAGCATTTCTTCGAACAGGCTCTCTACAACTGTATGTTTATGTTTGCCGGTATGTTTCTGTGGGGCATTCATGGTGCTTATTATATACTGCAGGGCGGATGATTTACCCCTCAATGAAATTGACAATGTTTACCTTCTGGATTTTGTGGGGCCGCCGGGTTTCATTCAGCAGCTCTCTCCCAAAGTTGAAAGGCAGTGTTTTTTTTTACTTTTATTTATTGTTACACTCCTTTATGGAAGTAGATTATCGGGTATTTTTAAATGATTCTGCTTTTATGATGTGAATTGAAGCTCAGGGTCGAGTGCTTTTAGTGGGTTTAGCTCATTCTTTTATTTCTTATATGTGTAGATGATCTTTATTTTGGGTCTAATTAATTTTTGAATTTTTGTTATTCGTTTGTAACACCTTTATGTTCAGCAAATGTGAGAAGCTAGTAGCGGTTGATGAATAGATTCCCACTAGCCCACAAAAGCAAAAGAAAGAAAAGAAAGTCTTGATTCTCATTATGGAATTTATATTAGAGTTTCAGCATTCTTTTGCATTTTTGGTTATTTCTTTGTTTGATTTTCAATATAGGGTTGTGGTCTTAGATCATCACAAGACTGCACTAGAGATGTTGGGTTCGGGGATGTCAACTAGTGGAAATGTGATTAAAGTAATTGATATGGAGAGGAGTGGAGCTACTATAGCTTATGATTATTTCAAGGAGAAACTCTTCGGTGGGGACATCAACAGTAGAAAAAATGGTGTGATTGGTGAGTTTCAGAGAGTGAGGAGACTATTTGAATATATTGAGGATGGAGATTTGTGGAGGTGGCGCCTTCCTAATAGTAAAGCATTTAGCAGCGGATTGAAGGATTTGAACCTTGAATTTGATGTCATATTGAACCCCACCTTGTTCCAACAGGTACCTTCTGTGCAACATATACTGTTCATAATTTCGTAACTACACTTATAAAAATAGTTCCAAAAATGAATTAGATGCATCTCACAGTGCAAAACAGTTAAAATTTAAACTACCTCGTGCATGAAAATGATGGTGGAATGATTATGAAAGAGTTGCGACTTGGGAGGAGCCGAGGACTCAAACTAACGACGCTGAAATTTTGACATGTCACATTGTTAGTCACCAAAATTCCTGTTTTCAAGAGTTTTGATGATTTCTTCCTGAACATAGCGTCAATTCGGCAAACTTAACATGTATGCATAAGTGGAGGGGTAGAATTGGATCTGCTTTTTTGGTTTCAAGTGTTTGTATCTTAGTCTGCATGCTTAACAATGTTATATTGCTTTTGTCTAAGTAATAAGATATTCAAGATATTGCAGTATAGCTGCCTGGCCTTCTATAATTACTTGAATGTTAAAGCACTTTTGGTGAACATTTCTATTTGACTCGTGCATGTTTTATAATAAATCATAATATTAACTAACGTGCTATCATGGCCATCTGTATGAGTTGGCCTTCTGAATCTTTGGCCGAAGCTTGCAGTTTCTGATTGATCTTAATACTGATCGCTGATACAGATTACTCAAACTATATTTTGCATGTTTTCAATTTCTTTTTAAGGCTTTTCTGCTTAAAATTGGCTTAATTTCAGTTGCTCTCGTTAAAACTTGACTCAGTAGTAAGTCAAGGTATGTCAAGTTTGGCACACAAACAGACAATTATAGAGGAGGTTCTGGAGCAGTCATATGAAATTGCACTTGGCGGTGGAGCTTTTGGACATTGCCTGGTACATTTGTCGGCCATCACTTTTTGACTGCTTTCTGTACAGTTACTTGAACTGTTTTCTATAAGAAATGTTTATTACGAAGTTTTTTCTTCTAGTGAATTCACCTGCTTCTTAAATTTGTACATGCTTGGTTCTTTTACTATAACTCCACTACATGTTAATTACTCTACCAGACCGGGCTCCCAATGACTCTTACTGCATACATATAGTATCCTGTTCATTGTGCTGAGGCTGGGGGTGGAACACTTTGGAAATAGCATTTGTTTATGTTGTTGAAAACTAAAGAAGGTTTTTGCTAGAAAGCATTGATTTTCTTTGAATAGTTAACAGGACTTTTGAAACGAGAGGCCAGTAGAAATGCATGGACTGTTTTGTTTCTGTAAGCCAATGAGACTACATTTTTGGACATCATGATAAGTTAGATAATTGATTGTCCACCAAAGAATGGCGGTGCAGTGCATACTCTGTTTTCCAACTTTTGCTTGAGGACAACAATTAGTGGACATGTTTATTGACCAGATGTTGCCAGTATCCTGAAAATAATACTGAGATGGGAGAATGGAATCATAAATCTGGTGTTACCACTAGGACCACCTCAAAATTGTGGATCTGCAATTTGCGACGGAGGACAACCTGTTGATGTGCATGCAAACATTATTATTTTTGCTCTTACTTTTTTGAGTTATCAGAGCTCAAGGGGCCGTAGGCTGCTAGGAAGGATAGCTGCTTGAAGATAGGATGGAGGAGCTCTCAGTGCCGTTTAATTTATTTAAAGAGTGAAAGAAGCGAGAGGCAATTTGGTCCTTTTTCTTGCACTGGTAGAAGGAAGCTGTTCCTAACTGTAAAAATGCTTAAAGATATTTCCAAATTGACATATTTATGTCTTGAATTCAACTTGGGAGGTCTTTATAAATTTCCATGATTTTCCTCTCCTCAGAAATTTTGATCTGGACTGGACAACATATGTGTTGATGCACAGTCAATGTTCTTCTGAGGGCAAAGGGTCCTTATAACTGAACGATATTAATGCTGAGAAGCTAATCATGTCTAATTTAGAACATTAGTTGAATTTTCTCTCACATAATAGATTTTTGGCTCCCGTATGTTGCACAAAAACAATATGTAAACCGTGTCAATTGATCTGTTTTACATGTAAACTTCGAACTGATAACTGGGGCTGGGGAAAGAAAAATAAATTAATTGCTGCAGTAGACCTCAGCTGGGGGAGGATCCTGGCCTGCATATCATTAAATTACTCCACCAAAGCCTTCGACCTTTTCAGTAGGATTATCATGACCATTTCCACTGTCCCCTCGTCAGCTTCACATGAACTATCTGAGCAATCTTTGTCATATCGTGAATCTCCTAATTGTATCAATTTTGTTGCTGTGGTAACTTACATTTAGATGTGTTGTTTTGTTTAGAAGCTTTTTGGTACTGGGAGGTTATATTACTGTCATAATGTGTTTTTATGCCAATAATACATATAGTTGGTATTTGAGTTCATTAATTGTTTGCTTGATTACGTTGACATTACATCACTTAGATGCCTATTTTTCCCATTTTCTAGGCTGTCAATGCGGATGCTGTATATGAGTTAAGGAGCGAGCTTGGGCATCAGTTAGCAAATAAAAGCATCAAAATGAACTTGAGGTTTTTAGTTAATTGATTTCTACACTTCAATCACATGCTATTTTCTTTCCTATGGGGTTCCTTTTCTCTTCCCCTTCCTCCTCTCTTTCCAGACACCCTTACTTCTTATGAAGTCGTCTCGGGGAAAACATAATGCAAATTGTATATCTTGCAAATGGAAGAACTGTCCGAATCTACAAAATCTGCACTTTGAAATTCTGCAAACAATCTGAAACTTGCTTATCTTTTCCATCATCGTTATGCTTATTACATTAGGGGTATCGGAGCTGTTGTGTACAGCGTACCTGAGCTTGATAATGACCAACTATTAAAAATTAGCCTAAGGAGCATCAGCGATGAGGACACTACACCCATTTCACAGGTCAATTCTGCTTTCTGAACTATTGTATTTCTCCTTGAGAGAATATATATAATAACCAATGAAGCTAACTAACATATGATCAAATTTTATGCAGGAATATGGAGGTGGAGGCCACCGGAATGCAAGCTCATTCATGATAAACAATGCAGAATTTCAAAGGTGGAAGGTTTCTCTTAATAACTTAATCTAGGTGTAGCCCCCTCAATTTTCGTCATTAACCATTAGAATCTAGATGAAGCCCACCAGGGGCGGGGGTGGGGGTCCTTCACTTTTTAAATTATCTGATATGCCTCTTTTTGACTGTACACATAATAAGACTGCTGATTCTGTATTTATTAGTACATGTCATCTCTGGTCAACAGAATATTTATCACTGTCAAATTGTTGCTTGTTTGTATTCACGGTTTCTCTGGTGCTACTTACATTGCTATTTCTCCATATTCTGCTTTCAAGTTGAATCTGTGCGTTACTGGTATTTCCTATCTACCTCCATTTAGTACAGAAGAACACATGTGCATATGAACTCTTTAAGGCTCATAGGCGACACCAAGAGTGTGTTTACTGTTTATTATGGAGGAAGCTTTTGGTTACGAGCACTGAATTACTTGAGTTTCATTGTTTGACACTGGTGCACTTGATGTGTAGGGTCATTGATTCATAAGCATCAGTATGATCTTCCTTGGTGCATACAACAGCTACTTTATGCAGTTATATGTTTGGCTTAATCACGGTTAGTTAGATAGCAATAGGCTTATCTTTAGATTAGACATGTCCAATTTTGTTACATAGAAATTGGCTCCATTTTGTGATTAGTACAAACTGATAAAGTATATGAAAAAAATCAAAATACTTGAGTTGATTCAGTAAAGTCTGTTCAAACTCAATTTGGTTATCTATCAGACTAAGCTTTAATCATTATATTATCTCATTCTGTAGACTGAGGATCATACCTTTAGTAGTTGTAGTTGGCCAGTAGGGCAGACTTCTTGGACAAATGAGAAGTGACAGCTGAAATCAGAGTGTTCGAAAATATGGACCCCTACCCAGACATCATTTTACAAAATGCAATTTTCCTAGAATTTGTTGTCAATTGAAGACTAAGTTTGGTCAACATAGTAATGGACACAATCTTGTCTTGAAGAGGAACAACCAACTAGTAATGAGACCACAACAATTAAACTCCCTCTGAAGGGAATAAAAGCCCTTTATTCCACTAGTCAAACCCAATAAAGAAACCTCAATAAAGAGGCCCAAAACCAAATCTGCAGAGCCATAACATAACCTGGCTGTACAGAAATACATCACCAAGAACAATAAATAAAAAGAAAAAGATTGAAAATCTAAGTACAATTAGAGATATTGATGATGATCAGAGTAATGCATAAACAATACATTAATCCTTAAATTAAATGATACCCCATGTATTTATATATATATATATATATATATTTGATGTTATTAATATTAATCAGCCCTTGATAATAATTAGTCCCTTTTCTTTTTATTAGTCTGTGAATGCCAGTTGAGACACCTCTTCACCACCAAAAGCTGTGCTGGATGAACACCAAACATCATCTGTAATGAACTGCATCCATGACTCATCCTTGTCATCTTTGTCTTCTTGATCTTCCATACAAATGTTGGAAGATGATGCCAAGGGGAAGTCGGGCGACATTGTTTCGTGCTCGTGAGCAACCCCTTGAGTGTAATCGAGCAATGATATATTGCTCGACTGCCCTTGATCTTCCACCTCGGAGCACAGCCCATTTTTCTTGAAAACACGACACAATGCATAGGAATCCTGTAATAATTAAGGCAAAGAAAGATTAATTAGTTTAATATCTAGGACTTAGGATTATTGTAAGTTGAAGACAAGTAGATTCTTGATTTCATTTTTTGGATTTGAGGGGAGGAAAAGTGTAGAGGGTGAATCTTGGATTTGTTAGATCTGATGACAACAAAAGCTGGCCTGGTTTAGATATTTTTATCAGTCAAGAATTTGGGCTGTTTATTAAAGTGAAAAAAGTGAAGTAAAGAAGAGAAGAAGAAGAAGAGGAGATTTGTTAAAAGGCAATCTTGTGGTTTCTGTAAAATGGTTCCAAGTACAAAGAAATCTCTGTCTCCTCTTCTCTTCTCTTCCATACGTATATATCACATCCCATGCAAATCAAAGATCATGCACACCTCAAACTTTATATCATCTCTCACATTCTTTTCAAAATGTCCATAAACATAGACCTCTCTCTCTCTCTCTCTCTCACTCACACACACACACACACCAGAAAGAAACACAAGGGTAGCTATGAATTTGGCTTATTCAGATAGGTGGGGAGAATAAAGTGAAAAGTGGCCGACACCTTCTTACAAGATGAAAGTGAAGGGATGCTACTTTTAGGTTAACATTATATGATATAAAATCAAGAAGAAATGATTTGCTGCAGGAATCTGTGATTCCAGATCAGGCCCTCCATATATATATATATATATATATATATATATATATATATATATGCTGATGCCAAAAAAAAAAAAAAAAAAAGAAGAAAAAAAGAAAAGAAAATGATGATTGTGGGGGTGAGGTGATAAGATGATCATGAGATTCAGTCGTATGGAAGAATTGTACTTTTGTCTCATTATTGAAAGACAAAGTGAAGCTAAACTTTGTCACTCAAGAGATCTAAGACCTGTGCAAGAAAAGAATAACATGTCAGCAATTATTTCCCCTTTTCTTTTATGTTAATTATAGATTATAATAAAATATGATCAAATTATCAAGAATCATCCTATATATATACATATATACAGTGGCAGTATTAGTATTATAAAAGAAAGGGAGATAAAGCTGGATCATTATGTGTGACAAAAGTAGCACACTTTGCCATGCACGCCATGCACTTCACGTTCTATATACTCCTACCAACTTCATTTCTTTGAGAGCAAACTGTCTCTATATAATATATGCATGTATACTATATAGATTGGACTGAGTTGTCGAAGCCCCATTTTATTTATTTATAATCTCAACTTTTGTAATAATATTTAAAATTGTGAGTGTGTGTGTTTGTGTTAAGGGGAGGGCAGAGAGCACATGATGATAAAGCATATATAGGGAGGGTGGTTGCTTTTTATCCATCCTTTAACAAGAGTAAAAAGAGATGATGGAAAAAATGGAGAGATAAATGCTTTTTTTTACAGCAAAATTATAAGTGTCTGGAAACTCGTGCTTTAAAGGTCAAATAGTGACATCTGTGTCTATGACTAAAGATCATCACTTGGATCATCATTCTCTACCTCTACACTACATAAAGATCAAAAGTTAAAGAAACAAACACAAGAAAAGAATGAACACTACCTACATACCTACAAATTAATTACATACAAAAGTATCTACGTTTATGGAAAATTTTAACCCAAATTGGGATTGGTCTGAATTAAATGCAATACACTTATCGTGTAATTGGCGTACATTTTAGACTAAGTGATCAGCCACATAGCAAGTGAATCATACTTGCTCTGTGATTGGTTTGGTTCGACCGAACCTGATTTGAGTTAAAATTCTTCAAATATATGTTTATGTAATTAAGCATTTTGCTCATTAATTAATGAACTATGTATTTATAGATATATTGATCATCATGATTTCTACTCTGATCAATGCGTTAATCAATGAATTAGTGCCTTATTAGCCAATATTATTAATTAATTAAGTGTGATGATGAATTAACCTATATTTACAATGCAAGCCATCACTCACAAACTCTCTGCAATTCTTCCACAAAAAAGCAAGCATGATTGAATAAAGAGATGCCATCTTTCTAGTTCAAGAAACAGAAAGCCAAATTAAGAGGCTTTTATGTCACAAAAAATGAAATGATAATCATAAAAAATTCAAGAAAGTAGCTGTGTGTGTGTATGTGTGTTTGATGAAATGAAATCAGTTCAACCATACGGGCTACCTGGATACCAGAAGTGTCGTCGGAGTCTTTGTCATCCAGCCGATACTCATGCATGACCCAATCGGTTCTTATTCCCTGAGGTGCCCTTCCCCTATAGTACACCAGAGTTTTCTTCATTCCAATGGCTCGATTCTGGCTTGTCACCCTCCTGTCTTTCCCTGTCGACTTCCAGTATCCTGCCCGGGTTGCCCGGTTCGTCCTGAATCCATTCGGGTACTTACGGTCCCTCGGACCAAAGAAGTACCACTCTGGATCCCTGCTAGGCAGGAAAGATTTCTCTACAAACAAAAGAAAACATCACAATGTTTATATGTATAAGCATTCATAACTATTATACATACATGCAGATTATCTCGTCTCTCCCTTAACACCTTAAACGTTTAGACAGTATACATGACCGTTTGCTGCATGCGGGCTTTATTACATTATTGAATAACTTGAGGAAATTAAGGAACAAACATCGATCTTTTATTTTGTGTAGAAGATATGTATACATATATAGTTGCAATAACATAACATATATGAAAGGAAAGAATACTACATTCTTGGATTATACATAGATTTAATGTAGTTAATTACCTGCTAACTCCCAGGGCTCACATTTGTAAAGATCAACTTCAGGGATGATATCGAGCTCGATTTCTTGGCCATGAATTTTCCTCTTGAGATAATAGTTGACCAGCTCTTCGTCAGTGGGATGGAACCTGAAACCTGGAGGCAATCCCACTGGGGCCATGATCATATATTAACAACACACACTTACTCTTCTTGAACTGCGCGCAGCTGCCGTCGCCGCCGCCGTGTCTCAGCCACCAGCACCGCCCCGCTAACAGTAGTACTGATGATGATGATCTCCAAACAGCATTATGTTGGCACTCATGATGTGCATTTATATAAAAGGATTCAAAGTCCCTTGTCTTTGAGTCATTTTTCACTTTAATTTTTCTCTTTTGCAGATTCTGAGAAACGTTTCTTGCAAGCCCTTTCTCTCCCCATATAAACTATTACATTATATACTATAAAAACTACAGCACTACTGTTCTTTTGGACAATACTTATAATGTTTTGTTCACTACAACCTCTCTCTTCTTACATTATTATTACTTATTATCATTTTTAAAGAAACTTACACTTTAATCCCTCATGAAATTATTATATATATATTAGGGTTTAAAGCAAGAAATCATGAGATGGTCCAGTTGGACGTCGTAGTCTATGTAGGATCATCAGACTTTTTTATTTGCTCTGCGTATATGTGTCAAGCAATACTTGTGAGCATATAATTAGATAGATACGACTTAAATTTTAAAAATAATTAAAAGTTAATAAATGATTAAAAATAGATCAAGTAATTAATATGCATGACAATGAAGAATCAATATATTGACAGTTAAAAGATACTATCTAAAATAAGATAATTATATTGATGGTAATATTTAAGTGTATAATTAGTAACTTCAAGTTTGATATTAAAACTGTCAGTCGTGAGTGAGAAGTGGCTGATTTTTTTATTTATTTTTATATATATTAGTTTAGATAAATGTTTGTCACAAATTTTAATTTTCTAGGGAAATCAATGATCTTTTCATAAAGATATGTATATATGTATATATATAATTTAGTATAATTAGAATAAATTTAGAGTAATAATTAATATATGGGTTCCTCACTTCTAATGAATTTTGAACCCAAAATGTAATAATTGAAGAATATTCTAGCCTTTGTCGTCATTAATTATACCATCTTTTGACCACGTATAAATCCAGCTAATTGTAACTTAATTTTAATTAATCATTCACCCAATTAAATAAGATACAGAATTAATTATATATTTATCCTTAATCTACGTGTTTGATTTCTACTTTAATTTGTTTAACACTATAAAAAAGATAATTTTAACGATAAAGATCAAAGGATGATATTAAAATAAAAATATTAAAGGAAATGAGTTGCTTTATTTAATTTTGAACCTGACTTTCTTATGGGAAGAAAAAATTAAGGAAAAATAATAAATATTATTAGTCCTATAACTTAGGAAGAGTGGCATTCTTATCATGCATGGATTAATTTGATAACTTTAAAATTTTGATAATTTTCATCCGATCAATTTGATTATGTATGAATTAATTTACAGGACTAAATTGCTAATTAATTGGTCATGTGCAAGTCCGATGCAATTTTCTGACGAATTAGCTTGGAAACGATTAAAATTGCCAAAATTTATAAAGTTACAGTTCTGGATTATAAAATTCAATTTGTGCAGGGCAAAAAATGCTAGGCTTCTAATTAAGTTGTAGTACTAAAATTGCATTTTTCCCAAAAAATTAGTGTAAAATCAATTTTCGAATATATGAAATATTAATAAAAAAGTAGAAGAACCTAAGGATCATGGTACGTACAAAATTTATTCCCGAATCATTGTAATTAGATAATTTTCATGGTATAATAATGAAAAAATGGCAATTAAGTGGGCACAAGAAATACCACAAGAATATGTATATATGAAAATGACAAGGGGTGATGATATTGATCAACGGTTGAACAGTCACCTCATTTGATTTATTTGATTTGCAATAAGTCGGTAATACGTTGATTGGGGTAATTACTATGGGTTTTCATTCAATATTTTTTATATATCAACAAATTCAACGAATATTGATCAACAAATATCAAGGGTACTAGATGTAATTTTTGAAATCATAGAGGAGTCTACATGTAATTACATTAAATCTTAGAGGAGATGATGCAATTATCTCTCTTTTTAAATAGCTTATAAGATCCTAAAATGACATGTCTCTTTAAAAAAGGGGTGAATTACATTCACTTCCTATGGAGTTTGGTATAATTATAAATACATCATCGTTATTTGTGAAAATATAAATACCTCTAAGTTTTAACGCCTTCTGATAACGAGTTAATTCCGTTAGCATCCTTTAGATTCTATTCAATTTTAATGATAAATTGACCAAAATTTCTTTTTAAATGGTAAATTTATATATTCTTTAAAATTTTCAAAGAAAATATTATTATGGAATAGTATGTCCTACGGATTAGTAATTATTTGTTTTATCCACCCTCAATTTGTATATATTTCTTTAAAAAAAAATAAAAATCAATGAGGACAAAATAGTAATGTCCACTACATCATCTAGAGACTACATAATTATTTTTATTTAAAAAAATATTTATAATTTTTCAAACCAACCAACATTCATAATTATAATAGGAGGGAAGGAAAGATAGTTGTAATAGAATTTGAATATATTTCTACCCATTCTTCCATAAAAGCATTGATAAGATTATATTGGATTGGTAATTTTAAGAATGTTTGGTTGGAGTTATAATATTAGGACATGTGATGTATTAATAGCTTTAGGATACATATAGCTATTCAATAATTATCAACCCCAAAACTAACCAACCATTATTCATGTGGAATTACTTTTTGATTGGCAAAATAACCTTTCATGTATCATCGACCTTCTTGCTTTTTTCTTTCAAAATTTATATTCTTTTTATTTTATTTTATTTTCTATTAATTGAGTTCTCTTTTTTCATTTTTAATGATCTTAATTAGCAATTTTCTATTATGCTCTTCTCCTCTCATTTGACCGTCATATAACCATCGGATCACTTTTTGCCACTATCGATCTTATCATAATATTAAGGGAATTATATCAAACTAAAAAATATCAGCGTAATTAAACCTTCCTCTACATCAAACCATATAGACTTGAAAATGTTCCCTTTTTATCTAGTAGATGTAATGTAATTTCCAGCTATCAAGTCTAATGATACACTTACCAAAGACTTGGAAAATTCCATCTAATTTTCTTCCCATCGATACGATGCCAAACACGAAATACGTGTCATGTCGTTATTAAATATTAGGTGATTTCAAATTTTCAGGTAGTTGGACGAGCAGTCTTAGTACAGACGCACACGTTTACAAGTCGTACGTGTCCTTTTCATTAAACGCACACGATTGAAGATACAATTTTATTTTTTTTCCCTTGTGAAATGCGACTTTAAGACTAGGGAGAGGAGGTTGATGAAGAGTTAGTTGGATGTAACAATCAAGCTATCCAGACTGTCATTGTTATTGCCCCCACTGCCAAGGACTTTAAACTTGATGCCCTCTTTATTCCCACAAACAGTGGACCACACACACACACACACACACACACATGGAAAAATTATCAGAATCTAAGACATGGATTGGAGTTTCCAAATAGTGCACAAATTCTTGAATAGTTCCACAAGGAATTAAGTTCTTGAACAGAAGTCAATACCCGAACCATACAGTGTTTCTTGCTGTGTTTAGAAGGCCTAATTTTCCAGGAAAATGGACTTATATATGCCTTCTTCCTCACAGCAGGAAACTACGATGCCTGAACGGTGCGTTCTTGACTCCTATTTCGAGTGAATTCAAAAGGGTTGCTGAGAAAAAATTTTGAAACAAAGTAATTACATGGTGAAAAGGTTGTTGTGAACTATAATGACACAGCAGGAGCAGCAGCAACAGAAGCAGGAGCAGGAGCATATACATGCAGCATTAAGTCAGCTTCAGCTATTGATGATGAGCATTCAAATTCCCCAACTAACAAAGGATATGCATTTGCCTCTCCTGCCTTTCCTCCATTCAATGTCCATCTGTACGACTGTTTCCCAACGTAGGACTTTGAAAATCTTGTTTTCTTGTCTCACCGAGGGTGGATGAGCAGTCGTGGAGCATGCATTATCAGGACGTAATGCAGTTCAAGGCGGATTTAATTTGGTGGATTGTGTTGCTGATGAGGTTGTTGACTGTTGTTATTGATTCAGGGCTCATTCTTGCTGTTGGCAGGTTGCTAACGAGTATTTGGAACACGACGGTTACTAGCGAACCTGAGGATCTATCGAGGTTTGAGCTGGTTGAAGCACCGTCGCCTCCACCGGCTTGGAGGTGGTCGGCCCGGCCGTCAGGTGTGATTGTGAATCCCGATGGCAGCAATGGGATGTAAGAAGGGTCCTCGCCGCTCATTGCTATGTTGATGGCTGGTAAATCAATAGGGCAGTAGACGACGAGCGAGCCTGATGAGTCTATGCAGCTTTCTTGGAGTATCAACATGTTGTTTTGGCTAGTGTTTAGTGCCTGTTTTAAGAAGTCACATTCATCACAAGAGTTCATATTGTTTTCCATGTTGTTTCGGACAATGAATTTTGAGAGCCAAAATGAGGAAATAGCCTTACCCTGAGGACAGATATGCAGTTCCCTGGATGAGAGCCATTTGCAATATGAGCAACTTCTTGAACTGGGTTCTGATTGGAGAGAACATCCCACTACAATTTCAACGATAACAAGTTAAAAATAATGAACCATCAGCCAGATTCAGTACAGTTCAAACTGCAATGTCTTGGACAGATTTTCGTTTACCTGAGGCCGAGTCCTCTCGTCCTTGAAAAAGTTAAAGACATTCTGCGGAGGAACTGGGAGCCATATTGTAGCTGCTGCACTAAGGACCACACCGTTAGGCTGACCAGGATCGATGCTTCTGTGGACTGTTGCTCGGACTTCAAATTCGTTCAGTCCCGAAAGTGTGGTCCATTGTTGGCCACTAGCGGGGTTAATGCTCGAGCAGAAGTTGTTGACCATTCTCTGAGCAAGTTTCATCATGCTTCTTTTGCCTTCAACTGAAGGAATCGCTGCATAAACGGGAATTGTTACAATAATCAGAAACAAACATCGTTCTGCCAAACAAACTCAAAAGTACATGAGGATTTTATTACCCCCTCCAAGGTCTCGCGTTGAGTTTGCAGTAACTATCAAACAAGCAAATCTCTGAGACATCCTTTGAAGAGTCGAAAGCCACCGCTCAGCCCCAAAGGCTAATCCACTATGAATAAGGTCTCTATAAAGCCTGTGGATCGGGGCATTATCTTCTACTTCCCAATGTTCCACCCAAGTGACCTAATAAAAACTAGAATCAGAACCGATTACTAGAGTTAAAAGACGTAAACTACAAGCGTCCGAGATTGTCCTTGCTACCTTTGAGTAACCATTAGGCATTTCTTGTATCAAGCATCCAGAAGGAAGCCTGTGGGCTTTACATGGAAGAAAAATGGCTGCCTTGATGAGGAATGTCATAGGAAACATCTACAATAGCCCACGAGCCCTGTTCGATCTGCTGACAGAAACGGAGGAAATAGAGTTGCCTCATCGGTACCAAGGCCGATAGTACTTGCAACTCCTCGTACATCTGCCACAAAGAGTGAGAATTTGTCAACAAACAAACAGAACTAACACCAAACAAACATACATACAAACAACTCATTACCAACTGCAAAGTGCCACTTTGGCTTCCCAGCACTCCAGATGATATCACTTCAACAGTCCTTGCTCTTGCAACAATTGTAGGAAACAACTCCACCCACTTACTCTGTCATTCAAGGTACTCAGACAGCATGTTAGGAATCATAAAGGCAAAAAACTCATTCAGAGTAGAAAAAAGAAGAAAAAATGAAGCAAAAGAACTAACCGCGTCCAAGAACATCTCAACCAATCCCAAACCGTCAATTATCACGACACCTGAATCTCTCGACGCCTCATTACGAATACTTGGATTTTTCAAGTGACTATTAGGCCTCGGGAAAATCCTATCGTAGCTTTCAAGATTGAGTATTTCCCTGCCATCACCTGGCGATTTCATCCACAGTGGTTCATTGCTCTGCAAGAGCCTAATCAACTCATCCATGGCGTTGGCTGCAATATCAGCCATGAGGGACTTGTCCATGTCCGAAATGCTCATTGAAGGGAAGGCTAAATTTGGAATTACACTAGACGAACTCCCCGGTAGAAGATCAAGATCAAGAGAAGGGCCGGGAATTCCATGCCCTCCAAAGCTAGCCATGGACAAATCCAATGAAGAGACATGAATGGGCTGAACTGGTGGGAGTTGGGATATAGGCCTGCCTATGTACTTAGCTGCAATGCTAGAAACTCTGTCCAGCTGACAACATAGAAATGAAAACAAAACAATTGGCTAAGTTTTGTAGTGATATTCGACAAAATTAGAGTTGTTATGCAAGAATGGAGAATAAAAAAAACCTCTTCTTTCAACTGGGCATTTTCCATCCTGAGTTTTTGCTCATCGAAGTAAGAATCCTCAGAGACTGGGGGCCTCCACAGGAGGGGCAGATCACATTCTTGAGAGCTTCTCTGATTGCTATGTTTTCACATCGAATTTTATCATTTTCTGCTCTAAGTGCACAGTTGTCTGCTCTCTCATGTTGTGCCTAAAACAAAGTAAGAGTCATAAAATGATAATTTTCAAGATTGAAATACAAGAAAATTTCAATAAATTAAAAAAAAAAAAACCCTTTTTCCTTTTAGGGGAAAAAGAAAAGGAAAGAAAACCTTCATCTGAGTTCTCCTGTTTTGGAACCAAAATTTGATCTGCCGAGGATGCAAGGCTAACTCTCTGCTCAACAGATTTCTTGTCTTCTCATCTGGGTGGGGACACTCTTTGAACATCCTGATGAAAACACACACACACACAAACCTCAGTATCATCGAAACCAGTTAAGCACCACTTTTTGCAAAAGGATTTAACCAAAACAAGAAAGATTAGAAAACAAAAAAGCTTTTCTGGACCCAAATAAAACAAGTGATAAAATCTTTTTCATCACTGTATATATGCATGGAGTTGAGCTTCAACATATAGAGAGTTAAAACTTACGCTTCAAGCCTCTGAATTTGGTGGGCAGTGTGCCGATGGTAGCGCTTTTTTCTCCGGTGAGGATCGGAGGCGTCCTGATGGTCGCCGCCGCTCGAGCCACCACCGCCACCGCTGCTGAACTCCATCATCACCGAGGGATTTCACCACAAGAAAAAACACTGGTGTATATAATTAATACTGTATTCAAGAACCTCCACAAGATTACGAGCTATTCCCATAATACTACAACTCTGACAACCACGCTTACTATAATAATAATAATAATAATAATAATAATAATAATAATAATCAAGAACACACACTCACACGCACACAACAACTAAATATCTTTAAGGTAAAAATTAAAACAAAAAATAATAATAATTAGAAAGGAGGATGAAATTAAAATGAGCAAGAAAACACAGAAGAAGAAGACAGAATATCTGGGATTTTGATATGGAAAATGATATGAAGTTTTGGGAGTGGATTTCGAGCATGTGAAGTGAGTGATGAAGCATCTGTCAAGGCACTAGCCATGTTTTCATTTTTGGCAGTGTAGCTAAAGTAACGCCATCCAACACACACACACACACACACATATATATATATGTATAGTATGTATATGTATATATCACACTTTGAATGTATATCTGTGTATATATATGAGCAGAGCGAGGTGGGGTGGGGGGAATGGAAATGAAGAGAAATCTTGGGAGGGTGGGAGGGGAAGGTGTGGTGTAATTAAGGGAGGCCAAGAAAGGAGAAGGAGAGAGGCAATGCCAACGCCAACGCCAACGCCAACCCCAACCCGTAATAATAATAATACTACTACTACTACGCTACACCTACGTACACACACACACTCACTACTACACTTTCTGTGGTGTACACCGTATACGTATATGTATACCACTACTGTATTTTCTGTGTGTACGGACGTGTGGAGGTGGTAAACTTGTAACCGACGGATTTATGGTTTTCTGATCACACGGTGAGAAAAGAAGGTTGTAATAAAGAGGGGGGGGTGGGGTGGGGTGCAATTCTTGAAAAACACTTTGAGGCCATTGTTTTTTACATTTTCTATTTTCTTGAATTTTTGACTCTTCGTTTTCAAGAGATGGGATGGGATGGGACCTTTTTATTTATTTATTTATTTTTTGCTTACAAAAATATTTCAACTTTATACTAATTAATTAATAAGATTTCATGGGGTTATATATATATATATATATTATATATATAATATTATATTTGCATGTATTAAAGATTTTTCAAAATTTATTTCACTTACCAAAAATTGAAATATCATTTCTTGGAATTATTTGAAGGTTAATTAGTAAGATTAATTTGCTTAATTATTTTTAAATTGCAATTATCTTAGTTTCTTAGGTAAAAGCAAAGCCTAAATACATCGAAATATTCATAATTGTAAGGTAAATTACATAAATAAATTAGCTTTTTCAATTTTTTTAAAAAAAACTACATGCATTTATATAAATATATATATATATATTAATAATCTATTATTATTATTATTTTTAATACATTGATATATTTGATCTAATCGATTTAATGTTAAAAAAATAAAAATAAAAATCTAATGTCGTCTTAATTTGTCATAATGATAGTAGGGAAAATACCTCTCTCTCTCTCTCTCTCTCTCTCACACACACACACACTCATTTATTTGATTTTGAAAAGTATAAAAAAAAAAAAGAAAAAAGAAATAGAAAGAGAAAAAGGACAAGTGGTATTATATAATATTTATTAGGGGATACAAAATGATAACTCATGTGCCAGCCTGAGCCAGGTCCCAATCCCAACCCGCCGGAGGACTTTCGCCGCCGGCTGGGCATTGTATAATGACACATATGCCTTCCCATTATGTTTTGTTACTTTTGCCATGTCTTTAATTTTTACACACTTTTCAAGAATGAATGAATGAATTAAAAAATTATAAAGTCATAGAAAATGTCAAACTTCCCACCTATTTCGGGTGCGACTCTTCACCTCCCCATCGCTCCATCACCTTTCACAATTTTTCCTCTTACTTTTTACTCATAATTCATCATCGCCTCCAATTGCACTACAATGTTAAAGTATTTTTATAAAAATTGTAGGATAATTATATTTTTTTTTTGAAGTTTGGTGTAATTATATATAAATTTTTAGTAATTTGAAAAATTACATCTAATACTTCTGAAATTTGCTTCCATCTAACAAATATGTTCCTCCGTTAGTTGAAATTCACTGAATTTGCTGATATTAACAAAAATTGAATTGAAATTGATATATACCTTTGATTGACTAATTACTAACTTATTGCAAATCGAACAATTTTTTTCAAACTAAATTACTCTTTTAACAGTGAAATATACCTCTTCAAATGCATTAATGCATAAAGACGTATGAGGATAATTTGATTATAAAATTATTTATTTGACCTACAATAAGTCAGTAATAAGTCAATCGGGGGTTAATATGTATTTTTTCTAATTTTTTTTGTTAATATCAGCAAATTCGATGGATTTTGACCAATCGATAGACTTATTTGTTAAATGGAAGCAAAGTTCAAAGGTGCAAGATGTAATTTCCCAAACCACAAAGAGGTCTACGTGTAATTACACCAAATTTTAGGGAAGAGGAGTGTAATTATCCCAAAATTGCAAAATCAAGAACCACTGACGAATTTTTCGTCAATTTACCATAATGTGGAGTCTGATTCAATATCAAATACAAAACTTCTTTTGTGCATAATTATATTTGTTAGGGGTAAATTTGTAATTTTCAGTCATGCACAGCTTTTCTACTATGGTTCACATTATAGTAAAAGATTGATTCTTAGCAATCGTGAACGTATAGGTATTCTTGAAATCATGTAAAAATTGTATGTTAATTTTATTTTACCTCTTAAAGTTTTTAAGATAATAGAGCATAATTTAATCGACGAAATTGAAGTTTCATGAATGTGATTTCCATAATGTACAAGTCTTTCTTTCGTTTTGATAATAATTACAAATTAATTATAAAATTATTATCCTTAGGTATATAAATATATATATCGTGATTATCAAGAATTGTGACTATGAAATGAGTAATTATCGAAGAATTAGAATAATACATTCATGACTTTATTTAAATAAAGAAAAAAGAATATTTGGTGTGATAAAGTTTAATATAATAACATGAATAGAGTACACCATAATTAAATTTTTAATATGATTGATGTAATTAATAAATCCCATTTTGGTGGTAGTGTACTACCTATTAATCTTGTGAAAATGAGCACTAATTAATTTTGATAATAATAATTGAATTTAATGATTCTATGAAGATTTAAATATTTGATTGGTTGTACATGAAATTAAAGGCAAACATGCACTTGAAAATTATATAAATAGATTGGCTTAATAATTAGCTCAAAGTTCAAAGAGATCTACACAATCATCACAAAGTTAATTAATTTGATAAAGCTATTAAACTTACTAGGGTTTTAGTCACAATTATATCACTTGTACCATACCTATGACAATAAAAGATGAAAAAAATGTTCCATATCTATGTTTTTTTCTAATTTATTTTCAAATTCCCATTTTAGGGTTCTTCGTCTTATTTATTTGTTAAGGATAATTACACTCTCCTTTTATGAGGTTTGGTGTAATTACACGTAGATCCCTTTAATTTGGAAAATTATATCTAGCACCCTTGAGGTTTGCTTTCGTCTAACCAATTACTCCATTCATTAGTCAAAATTCACTAAATTTGTTGATATTAATAGAAAAATTGAATGAAATATATATACCATCGATTGATTTATTACTGATATTTGTAATTCAAATAATTTTTTTCGAACTAAACTACCTTTATAACGGTGAAAAATACCTCATCATATGCATTAATGCGTAAAGAGTATGGATAATTTGATCATAAAAAGATTTATTTGGCCTGCAATAAGTCAGTATTAAGTCAATCGGCGGTAAATATATTTTTGTTAATTTTTTTATTAATATCAACAAATTCAATGAATTTCGATTAATGGGGGGACTAATTTGTTAGACGGAAGCAACTTCAAGTCTGCTAAATGTAATTTCTCAAATCACAGAAAATCTAGCGTAATTACACCAAATTTCAAGATATGGGAATGTAATGATCCCTATTTGTTATAATTTATTATGGTAATAATTCCAATTGTTTGACCACACGTCTTCTTTTTCTTCATTTTTTTTTTTTTTTGATAGAAAAAACATATATATGACGTTATCTGAATTATGTATTTCAAAATATTTAAAATTGATTAAATATATAAATTATTTTAAATCAAACCCACATCTGTGAAATTGATAATACAATAATTCGATTGTGAAAAGACGTTCGAAAAATTGTAATTTATTTTATCTTTCAAATTGTAAGATCTCAATCATAAATCATAAATCAATAAGAAAGGCGAGGAATTTGGTGTAAACAACTTTTTTGCCAAAATTACTACAATGGGATTATAAAGATAATCTCAAATTTACTCTTCCATGCTGTACTTTTTGAAATTTTATCCCAATATTAAATGTAGATTTAAATCAGCATTAATTATATATTTTTTTAAAACAAAAGTCCACACTTTATGTAAAGAAATTGTATTTAGTAACAAATTAAATGTCCATTATTGGCTTTTGGGATGAGGTGTTAACTTTTATTAAATGATCGTTCTGTAATTTGGTCACATTTGTAAATAGAACATTTATTGTTATTACTACCGCTAAAAAAAATTGAGTTTTCGCCACACCGCTAATGATGATAGCTTAAAAACCACGGTAAGTTAATGCTATTAACCACAATTAAATAAAATCAACACAGAAATTAAATTTTTTATCGCGATTAATCAATATTCGTCATAGATCCGGATCGAAATACCCGATCTCTTAATAAGAGTCCAAATTCACTATATGTTCGCCCCAGATATCGAAGATGGGCCCTGAGGAAGAAACAAACACGTTAGCTCGGTCGGACTCATCCTCGACTAATACCCTCCAACGCTCAAGTTAATTCGATTCAAGATAGAAATATGCGATCAGGAGAAATAAATGAGCTAGAGAGTAATAAATGTGTGTTACCATTAATGTTTTGGTTGGTGGTACTTATAAGCCCAAGTGTACAATACCGGATGGACCACGTGTCAACATCTTAAGCTTCTTCACTGAGAATCGTGTGGCTTCCAGCAGGCGGTTCATTTTCATGTGGGTTGGGTCCTGAGTCGGGTCGGGTCTTTCGACCCACCAAGCAGTTATACGCAGATACACTTGATTTTTTTTAGCTATTTTCACCTTTTTAAGGGTATTATTGTCTTTTTGCTAAATAACGGAATATTAGCCCTATCAATCATTATTTTTAACCATAGTCAAACACGTACTTTTTTTAGTATCGACATGATAATTTATTTGGGCCATTTGCTTATCTATTATTAGGTGGACATTTTTGGGCTTTCTCCTGCAGTTAAAAGGCACATGGGCCATTTTGAAGTCCAGTTACAACAGGGTTCAGAAAGCCATTGATTAGGAGCTACCACCATCTCCACACTTGATGTGTGTAATTAAATTTTAAATTTTTGAATATTTATTAAAATTTGTTATCAAATTTATTTTTTAAATTATATATTATTTATCAATTTATAAAGAATAAGTAAAAATAAATAAGAGATGGAGGAAAAAAACCCTTATATAAGAAAAGTTAGATGAAAATAAGGGATGGCAAAATTAAACATAAGGTAAATTATATTGACCCCTCTTAAATTATGTCGAAATGCATAAATTATGTTTTCTTTTGTAAAATTATAATTACACCCTAATTTATAATTACAATTACATCTTTTTTTAGAGGCAAAATTTACACAAAATATTTCTGAAAAATTACAGTAACACCCTCCAAGGTTATAACTGTAAATTTGCAAAATAAATGAGATGTTTTGATCTAACTTTGAGGGACTCAGTTGGTATTATTTTTTTAATAGGGTAATTTTATCATTGTATTAGAACACACCAATAGCCAATAGGCCATTTGAGACTTTATTTGTATAGATAGTTAATTCACATTCCTTTTACCTAAAAATTTTATAGTTTTTTCCTCTTATTTTCTTTTTCATTTTTTCGCCTCATTGTTAGGGAAAATTCTGTGAGTGTGTTGTTCAAAAAACATGTAAAAAATCAATCAGGTAGAAAGAAATGACTATGAAAGACATAGGAAAGAATGCATCATCAGCAACCTTAGCTTTCATACCAACCTCTGTCTCTGTCTCTGTCTCTGTCTGACTATTACAACCCTCACCTATTCTAAGATCTATAAACATCATAAATTGAGACTTTAAAACAGCCCTACTGCTTTCAAAACACCTTCCAGATCAGACACAAAAAAGACAACAACAGTTTTCTCTGAAATTCAGATTGCCACACAACACATATATCGTCATCGCCTGTCCCCGTGCTGCAGCAAACTACGGTTGGTTGAAGATTTTTCTTACTGGTGTGTTAGTCGAATTACCTTGGCAACGTGCGAACAACAATGATCGAAAATGTCTCCTTATATGTGTATGGTTGAATATGTCGGTAAACTATAGGACTCTTAGAGGCAGGACGAGGTATACGATGATGCTTTCCTGCTGACAAAAAGAATCATATGTATGCGAGGATCATCTGTCAGAACCTAGAAGAAAAATTACGTGAGGGCTTGAGTCGTCTGCACGGCTTAGTCGTTTCTTCTGTATCTCCATGCCACTTGGATTCCCGGGCTGCAAGCCCTCGCCAATAAGGTGATTCATACCTGTGAGGGAACAAGGCAGCATAGCGTGTCAGGAAATTGCGAGACGGGACCAAGGTGTGTACAGAGAAACAAGAAGGAAATGCTAACATAGGAACAACAGAGATTCTACATTCTTTGGAAATAAAAATGTTCCTACACCTACTTGAATAAAACAATTATACACTTCCAGCAGATGACCAATCATCAATTACAATAACAACCTTGGAAGCCTACGACTACATAAAGTGTTTGCACATTAAGTTTTGTATGCGGAAGGTAAAATTTCCTACAGAAACCTACGTAGGAGGTAACACACGTGAAAATTTTTATTTCCTGAGCAGATTTTCAGACAATCATTTCTAAACATTTTTGTGGAGAGATTCGACATGAAACGAGATTTACCTTATGGCCTTGAACACGTGGGCTCCTTAAGAATCTTGCAAAAAGACTCGTAACTTCTTCAAGATCAGCAGCTCGCAAAACGAACGCTTCTACATTAGTTAAGCATCTGACAAGCCTGTTGCTCAACAATCTGTGTCCTGGAATCCTTATTTTCTTCCATCTGAGAACAGAAGACAAAGGTTGGTGTATTGTTTCGCTTTCAACTGATTAGTGAAGTGAGCGCTGATGAACTCGTACTTGTACCTTTATTTACAGAAGAATGCTCGAGGCACCAAGTGAGGAGTTCTTCTCCACAAACATCGCCTTCCAACAAGGGAAGAACGGTCAGATCTTCCCCAATGCTCTCCATTTTTCCCCGGATTATGAAAACCATTTTATCGACAAGACCACCTCGGCAAAGGATTTTGCTTCCTTTGATGTATGTTTTCGTTCTTAGCCTTTCACATATCGCGTCTATAATAGGTTCATCCAATAATTGAAAAATTCTGACCTGTAATTAGGAACAAAAATAAAAAAGAACATCAGCAATTATAGAACCTGAAGTATTTTTCCGAGTAAAATGTTAAAATAACAATGGAAAATCATAACGGGGCTTGACCTTACAGGGAAGAATTCTTATCCTACATAGATTAGCCAAGTAATTCTGGAACTGGTCGTATATGTTACTCTACTAAAAACTTTTTTACCATATTTATATTTCCTGATAGCACTTACTTTCTTAACAAATTTAAAGAGATGACGCCGTATATCTCTTTGAAGATCTTCTGGTAAATTCTCCATCAGCATTTCTTCATTTACACCCTAGTTGCAGCCCAACTAAAGCGTTCTGCTTCTCGAACTAGCCTGCATGGAGTAGAGTCCCAAGCAAATTAGGTGCTGCATTTTATTGAAATATAAATCCAACACCAGTTCACAACTGAAACATATTGAAAGATCGGATACTATAAAGTGACGAGCAACAAAAAGAATTAACCTTCTTAGTTCTTCTGGCAAGCGACGATGGCTCATCCACTGCTCGACGTCACGCCGCCTTAAAGACATTTCTAACCTCCTGGGAAGAAAAGAATACAAATTCTCTGAGCTTTCTCTACTCAAGAAGACATTGTAGGTGCACGAATACAGATGTTTCAGAAAGCTAATAACACACAAATAGGTGATAATAACATGGACATACAGAGGATAAGTAGCTGAAACTATGCGCGAGTGAGATGTAATAAAAGCAAAAACTAGTTGTAGGAAGTAGAAAACTTAGTCCAGCAAATATAATTTGACTGCAGGGCTAGGAAACCATCACAATTAGCAAAGTCTTACCTACGCCCAAGTGCCTGGAGAAAATTCTGCATATTTCCAATGAGGAGAGCAAAGAGCAGGAGGCCGACCCCTATGATGGCCATAGTGAAAAGAACTTCCCACACAAAATAGCTTGGGACTTGATTTCCGGCCAGTGTACTAATTTGCTTCACAGAACACCAGAAGATGAAATGATGTCAATTGAGAAGTTGATCTTTTCAGAAAAAGCACGGCAGCTTTTACTTATCAATGCAATATTTGCACTAGTCTATGCTGACTCTCTCTTTTGTCTTTGCTGCTCTACTCTTTTGTGTGGAAGTTGTCAGTTACCCGTAGATTTAGATATTGACAATCTTAAAATAGGCATTGCTTTTTAATCTTTTCTTAGTAAACAACAAGACTCCAAATCGATTTAAGACAGACTAAATAAATAAAAAGTTCTAGTCTTTGCATGGATACCTGGAACCCCAGAATAATGAGTAGACATATCTTGTAATTACATTTTGGTGGGTGGTTAGGTCAACAGCATTTTGATAAATCCCATAGGCAAAACCAGCTTGTCCAAAACAAGCAATTGCGTCGTTATTGTTCTTCCACTGATCCCAAGTAGGATCATTCTCAAACTCCCCAAAATCATTTCCATGTCCACAGTCAATGAATTCCATACACCTTGTGATGTTAGAGCCATGGCAGGCATCTCGAAGGCATTGGTTCACCCTCTACACAGAAGCAAACAAAGAGAAAATCAGTACGGACTAACACCATGAGGCAAATAACATTATACAAGAAACATAACACATTCAAACACCTTATCTTATGATTTATAGAATTGATCTGTGCATATGTGTTAAGGAGTTACTATGATGATGTCTAGATAACACTAACACTTTCATCAGGATCTCCAGAAGAAGAGGCCAGAAAAGGAAAAAAACATGCCAAAAAAAAGAAGGAATAAGCTTAACCATTCGGTTTCATAAGCAGAAGTTGATACTACTCTGCTGTAAGGGTTCCTTGCAGTTCAGAAGGATGCTAAGGAGCAATGACTAAAACAAAAACGATGAATGCAACGCTACCATGGTGCCCGTGATACATTGAAACATATTCACCTTAAATCACAAAAACATCAGTAAGTAAAGAAAATCCAACTCCAAGGAATTAAATGAAGAACGGCTCTAGACTAACAAGAGGCTAACCTGTAGACCAAAAAGATACCAGCACGAGCCCACCACATGACTAGCCAAAACAAAAGTGAGAAGATTGATAACAAAATTTGCCCATGCGGACTCAAATATGAAGCCAGTTGGAGATTGACCAGCTAGCAGAGGTAAGAATCTGTACAGCCTGGGAATATATTGAACAAGAATAGCTGCGCGCAAAAGATTTTTTGCATAGTTGGCACCAGTTGCTCCCATAGAATCTGGTAATATCAATAATATGATGATCTAGAGAAAGTAAATAACCCTGTGTCAGTAGCTTATGTGCTAGTTTGCAAGCGCCAAATATAAGTAATAGAATCCAAGAAGCAGAACAGACTAATATCCATATATTGGTAGATGAATGCAATAATCAATAGACACCCAAAAATGGGGCAGAATAGCCTCTCTATATTCCTCAGCATCAAGATTTAGCAAGTCAGTTTTTTGTTAAGAATGTCAAGTAATAAACACTCAATTCCATAATTATGCACACAAATAGTCATTTTTCTTCAGCATCTTACATGCCTAAATGATAAAAGAGAAAGAAGTCATGAGGAAAAATAATATGCAGAGGTAAAAGATATTATAATGCAGCAGAGGCAAGGATAGTCCTGATGCTTACCTGGGGAAGGGGCAGCACCACAAACAAATCAATGATAAAATATCCAAAAAAGTAATTCCGGGCAATTTTTTTGGGTCATCCACTAAGTCTCCTGATCCCATCACTCTAGATTCAGGAGCAACATAAGCCAGTCGGAACTGCAAAATGAAATTGAGAATGCTATTCTGGTCACTGTCCAAGATATTCACATTTTTTTCATAATTTGTGGAGCTACAATCATTGATGCAAGAGAATTATATGTATCTGGAATTAGCAAGGGCCCATAATTTTAAAATAAAATCCTAGTTATACATGATATGATCTACCTATGACAATTGAGTTTCCATTCCTGGTTTAGTCCAAAAGATCACTACTTACACTAATCTAAAGTATAAATATAAAATTTTAATTCTTTATCAAATATCAACCATAAAAGTTTCACATGATAGTAATTTTCCAATAACTTAATAGTATTTCTGAACTATTACATAACATTAATTATGTGTACGTGATACATTTTCAAAGACATCGATTCAACGGTTGGATTACAAAAAATGCTGCACTGACTATGGGTCAAAGAGATTTTTAGAATTACATTTATGAGACACCACATAAACAAATATTCTAGCAAGCACTTTTAAGTGAATGAAAGGCACTAAGATATTGCAGCAAAGATTAGTTTCATAATGCAAGCAAAATGCTGGCAATATGACTAACTATTTAACTGTGAAGCATAAGCATCTTTTGTCTAGTGTAGGCATTTCTGCGAAGGTAATCTCCATCCCCAAGTACACCATCCAGCTTCCACCCACCTCTCAAAATGAAAAAGAAAAAATGTTTTAAAATAGCAAACTTATTGGACTGCGTGGTCACCTCTCAAAATCAAATAAAGAAAAATGAATTGATGTTCACTTGTAAAAAACATGCCATAAACAAAAAGGCATCAGAAATTATTTTTTATAATGCTTTGCCAATCTGAAAAGATATTTTGTTTCTAATGTATGGTAGAAAATATGTGTTAATCACGCTTAAAAGTGCATTACAATGCCCATGCTTAGAAACATAGAACTAAGCACACTTAAAAGTGCATTACAATGTGTTTCTATGTTCTACTTTAAACATAGAACTTTCATTATTCAAATACCTAATGTCTTTATTGTAGTAACAACACCACCTGCACTACTAAACTTAGAAACGAGGACACCAAATATCATTTAATGCAGACTAATCTCTGAAAAAATATAATCTATTCTCTGATATAAAAAAAAAAAAAAGAAAAAGAAGTAGGCACATCCACAATCATGTTTATAAGATTTCCCATAGCTAGCATAATGAGAAGCAGTGCAACAGAAGAAGAGAGAATGGGATTAAGAAAAGATAAATTAGTTCTAAATGAGGTAACTGGTTGTGCATGGTAGAGTACGATCAACAATAATGGAAAGACTCTATGGAGCACCAAGCAAGAATAGTCACCTGAAGGAGGATATGAATCAAGTAAATGAAGTCAGTCATGCTCCTTAAGACCACAATTGTTGTCGTCATGGGCCAATTTAAATACTATGCACTTGTGATCCTGGGTTAATGAGATGGTGCATTTGAAAAATAGAGTTAATCATCATAGAGAAAAAGTTCATACAGTAACTTCATCGAAAGAGGTTGACGAAGGTCAAAGAGTTCAAAGGAATTAAAATATGTAACCTTTTGATTAAAATAAAGTACCAGAAACACAATGCACATAGAGAACAGGTGAGTCTACAGACAGTAAATTATAAACAACGACGATGTTGCTTCAGAATTTAAAGTCATATGCAAAAAGAAGAAACTCTTCAATGGCGCATGGCACTGCAACTACGACCGACCTCTTTTCCTCTCAAAGAAAGGAAATAGAAACAGCGGTACCTCTTTCACTAGAGGGTTTGGAATAAACCAGTTGCATCAACTATGTCTGCTCATTAGATTTCTCTGACCAGCTTACTGGTTGTGACATGACAAAGGTTCTCTATAATCAGATAGTAGTGATGTAAATACTAGTTTGGCACTGTATTAAGAAACAGGCATTTAAGGAGGGATTTTTATCCTCAAAATAAAGCCTGTACTACTGCTTACTACTGCTTGTACTGACTAGTTGCGTTATAAAATTTATTTATTATAGGAAACTTTGCCATCATAATCTGCATGTCTATAGTAAAAAGTTTTGGAGATCAATATATAATCTTTACAAAGATGAAACAACTTTTGGGAGTACCTGCTGCACAGACAGAAGAAAGAAGAACAATGGGTCCAGAAATACTGCAAACAAACAAGAAATCACGAAGAACTTGTTCCATTGCTGAACAACTTTTGCATGAGGATTCATGACTCCTGGAATATAAGGTTGCAAAAAGGAACACATTCTCCTTGCACAACCTTTTGCATCTCCATAGAGCATATTATGGAACTGCAAACAAGGTGAAGAAAATAAAAGCATCAGTGACTCCAACTTCAGAACTATAAAGCAAGCAATTGACAAGAAAAAGTATTAATAAGATGCAGGAAATCTGAAATCCATTAAGGAATTGATTTAGAAAACGCATGTGCAGTTTGAATGACTTTTACAAACTGAAAAGATGGATTAAGATTAAGTTCTATGGTGTAGTGGCCTCTTCGCAACTAACCGCAGCAGCTTATTACAAGCTTCCTAACGAGTAATAATTCTAGATTGTAAATAGCATAAAACCATTGATAAGAGACTTCAGACATAATTATGCTGTGTGCTAACCTCTGGTAAAGCAATACAAGAAGAATCCTGAACCAGATTATAATCCTGCAACTAGAAACTACAAGCCTCTGGATAATAAATAGCAATATGGACATCACCTTCTCAGAACACGAAAAAACATTCAGATGCTTATGAAACTTTTGACAAAGATAATGGCTAGCATAAGAATAATACCTTTGCATCAAATATTTCTGATGTTCTTGAATGCTTCTGGCGCCCCTTAACATTGTAATATGTTGGGCATGTCGTACAATATGGATCATTGCACATTCCAAGTTGCCCAGACTTGAGAAGACGATCATTTTTGCCCTCATAGTTGTCCAATGGCCAGTCGTTATTATCCATCCCATCAATAGAAGGATATCTGTCTAGTTTGGGCTCATTAGTGTTTTGCTCTAGTGGAATTTGTGGTGGCTGAAAGATGACCTCATGGTTACGGCTAATATATAGAGGACCACTCATCTGTACAGTTTGCCTTCCATTTTTCAAAGGACCTGTGAAACCCACAAGATTGTTCTCCTGCTCAGAGGAATCCAAAACATTTGCAGGAATGGACATTGATAAACTCCTCATCCTCGTTGAAAAGATCCTAGTTTCCGATCTCGAGTCATCTTGATCATCTGATTTGAAATGCATGGCAGATAACATAGGTGTCTTGTCTTTTTCAGAAGCATACATTTCTAAAATATGCCTGAAAGCAAGATATTTAACTGAGCTGGCAAGTTTAAAAGTTGATAGGCGAAGAAATCAGCTAAAATCAGGAACTCAGAATGATAGATGAATAGATAACAAAGTTGAAAATTCAATTAAACCACTCAAAAACTAATTGGCTACAAAGTACTCTTAAAAAAACTAGCTCCCACATAGGGAATAAGTCAAATCATTAAATTATTCAACAAATTCAGAGAGTGGTTTTTCATCTAATTCTTTGAGAAAACACTAGAACTTTATGAACGACCATGTTAGAGGCCATGCTGTCTGCTCAACAATGAAATCTACAGTCCACATGAACTCAATCCTCATCTTGGCACTTCTCCTTATTAACCTCAGCCCATGATATAAAGGGTCGAATTCAAGTTGAGCAAAAATGTGACACATTGCGACTGCATACTAGCACAAATTGATTAAGCTAGCAGGAATCGTTTTGCAATACTCCTTCATCTTTTTCCTTTTTATAAGTGGCTAGTGAAGAAGCTCCATTTAAGTACAAATCCCTATGACAAAAACATAAACTCTGGCCATCATATTTACGAGATAATAGATGCGCTATCTTTTATGTCCCTTTTGGCCCCATTTCGTTATGTTGAATATTTCAACTTTCACTTTCAACCCTGAAAAGAGATTATAGAATTATGCGCCTACACACACAAGCAAAAAGAATTATGTGTGCTTGCAGCCACCCGGTGGGGACAAGAAACAAGCATCGTCCAAGTAGTACGGTAGTAAGTATTAACAAAACACACGCACACACACAAGTATGAAGGAGTACATGAATAACTGTACATAAAATCACAGTACCTCTCTTAAATACAGCAATTAACAAAAAGAAACTCGACGGAAAAGCAAAAACCAAAAGAAAAATTGAAGCAAGAAAAAACCAGCCCATTTGTATGAATGATTAAAAAAAGCAAAAGTGTCCATTAGAAAGACGGAGAAAACCATAAAAAATAAAAAAATAAATAAAAACACACACACACAATTCAGACCTGTCTCACTCAAGTTCAGCAGAGAGCAGCATTCAGAAAACCAGCCTGTAGACAAATAAACGGAAAGAGGGTTGAAATCCAAGAAAATATATAGAAGAAAGAAGCGAAAAAGATGGGAAGAAGGAAGCGTTGAATTCCTTTACTAGTGAAGAATTAAGTGGTGAACATGGAAAAAGAAAGGTGATTTTCAGTGTGGGTGATGAGTTGTAAATAAGGGGAGACGGAAAAGCGCTGACCCACAAAGAGATTCGGACCAAAAACTATGCGTAAGCTGTACTTTCCCCAGGTGCCAACTACTACTAGTAAAGGTGAGAAGAGAAAGGGACACAGACCTCCTCCATCACTATCATTCCACCACACACAGACACACATGTGTGTCTGTGTGTTTCTTTGAGTAAGAAACGCCCATTTGGATTTCATATACAAATACATACGACTTTCGCCCTTTTTTTCCTTTTGTTTTTTGGGCGTAGTTTTCTATGAATGTCGTGTTTGACTGACTAGGCACCAACTTTTTTTTATTAAGGATAATTACACTTTCCTCACCTGAAATTTAGTATAACTACATATAGATTTTATATAGTTTGAAAATTTATATTTAGCATACCTAAAGTTTGCTTTCAATTAACAAATAAATTTCTTTATTAGTTAAATTTTACTGAATTTGTTGCTATTAAAAAAAACTGAATGAAAATTGATATTTACCCTCATTGACTGATTATTGACTTATTGCAGGTCAAACAATTTTTTTCAGATTAAACTACTCTTTTAATGGTAAAAATATACCTTCTCAAATGCATTAACGCATGAAGACGTATGAGGGTAATCTGGACATAAAATTTTTTATTTGACCTGCAATAAGTCAGTAATAAGTCAATCAGGGGTTAATATATATGTTTTTCTAATTTTTTTATTAATATCAGCAAATTCGATAAATTTTGACTAACGAAAAAACTTGTTCGTCATAAGGAAGTAAACCTCAGGGGTGCTAGATGTAATTTTTTAAATCACTGAAAATTTACGTGTAATTACACCAAACCTCATGGAGGGGACTGTAATTATCCCTTTTTATTATTATTATTTCGTCCCCTCTCATTTGGTCAATTTAAATTAATTACATAAATCCTATTGTTGTTTTTAAAATAATGGACAGTGGTATTTAATTTTTATTTCCTATTCGAGATTTTGACTTTAAATTCTACGGGTGCATTTGTGAATAAGTTTAAAAAAAAAAAATCACAAATAAAAGTTATCAAATAATTACTGTTCCAGACAAATAAAAAATAAATTTATAATAATAATTAATTATTGAATTTAGTATAATTAACTTTTTATTTAACTTGATTAATTAAATAAATATTAATTATGAAATGCAACTCATATTAAAAAATAGATAATTGCAGAAAATTATTATATTAATATAAAAACTGTATGTTTACAAATATATTAATATGAATAACAGAACTATGTGTTTACGTAACCAATTGTTTAGTTGTTATTTTATTTAGCTTTTAAATTTTCATTGAATACAAAGCTTTTAAAACAATCACCATTCTGATATTTCTATCTCTATGATCTTAATTTGATGATTATTATGCGGACAATTTTATTTTTTTCTCTATTTTCATATTTAATTACGAAATAGTTAAAAACAAAATCCTATATGGTTTATTTAGATTTCATTTACAAATTTTTATTAAATATTGTTTCGTGTTGTAAAATTTGTAAAATCATAATTTTCTTGTTTAACTTATTTAGATTTTAGTTACATTTAGATTGTGCCTATTCATTCTGTAACTTTATATGGTATCGATCGGATTTTAAAATTATACAGTTATTTCACATTGATAATTAAACACCAATTAATATGACGTGTAATATTGTTTGATGTTTGCTTTAAGGATAATTACACTCTCCTCCCCTGATATTTGGTGTAATTGTGTGTAGATTTTATGTGATTTGAAAAATTACATATAGCACTTTTGATGTTTGATTCAATTTAATAAATTAGTCACTCAATCAATCAAAATTCACTAAATTTATTGATATTAACAGAAAAAATTGAATGAAAATCGATTTATACCCTCGATTGACTTATTACTGACCTACTGTAGGTCAAATAATTTTTTCCACGCTAAAGTATATTTATAACAGTGAAGATATACCTTCTCATGTGTATTAACGCATGAAGAAGTATGAGGGTCTATTAATATTAGCAAATTTATAGAATTTTGACTAATAAAATGACTGATTTATTAAACGGAAGCAAACCTCAATAGTGTTAGATGTAATTTTTGAAATCACAAAAGACCATCGTGTAATTACATCAAATCTCGTAGGATGGAAGTGTACTTATCCCTTTGCTCTATAATCAACAAATTTGTCGACGTGGAATTTAGATCTTTTTCTTTTTAGTAAAATCAATTGCAGATGCCACATTTTATTCGACAATCTCATAATGTGAACACTCTCATTTTACAGTGTGAACACGCTATTATTATATTAATAATGTCACGTCATTAATTGTACTTCCTAATTAAGAATATAAATTATGTCATTTTATTGGACATTATCTCATTAATTAATTAGTGCATCCGCATGTTGTCGGCCAATTCCTTTTTTTTTTTTTTTAGTTTGTCTTACTTTAAATGTAATACTATAATAAGTACATTGGTCTGTACTTTTAATTATAGTAAATTGTTTGTAGGGTAAATTATATTTTTAAATAATTACACCTCTACGAGGTTTGGTGTAATTATACGTAAATTTTCTATAGTTTGAAAAATCACGTCTAGTACCCTTATGTTTGTTTCTGTCTAACAGATAAGTCTCTCAATTAGTCAAAATTAATTAAATTTATTAATATTAATAAAAAAATCAGAAAAAAATATGTGTTAATTTTCGATTGACTTACTGCAGGTCAAATAAATTTTTTATGATCAAATTACTCCATACGTTTTCACGCGTTAATGCATGTGAAGATGTATATCTTCACCGTTACATGAAAAAATTATTTGATTTGCAATAAGTCAATAATCAGTTAACCGATGATAAATATCAATTTTTATTCACTTTTTATGTTAATATCAGCAAGTTTATATAGTTTTGATTAACGGATGAGCTTATTTGTTAGACGAAATCAAACATCACGAGTGTTAAATGTAATTTTTCAAATCACAAGGAATTTATGCGAAATTACATAAAATCTCAGGAGATGAAAGTGTAATTATACCTGTATAGACTTATTTATGTGCTTTGGTCCATGCACTTTACAAATTTGATCCAAAATTTTATGGTATGATCAAATTTTTAAGAGTTTATAAATTAAGATAGTGGCATGGCATATGAACATTAAGAACAAAGAATAGATTTGAAGTACCAACTTCATTCCAACTTAATTTTAATCACTCTTGAATTTAAATTTAAGTTTTTGTAATGTTCACTTATTCACTTTTTTTATTTCTAATGTTAAGGTGAAATTATTTACTTTTCTAATATTTACAAATTTTTTATAGATTTAGTCTATTTGATGGTACGACTAAATTTATAGAAAAATTTAATTATTAGGGACTATAATATTGATCTTTAAATATCAGGGATTATAAAGGAACAAGTGACACATAAACATTAATTTGTTTATGTAATTTCATGAATCGATCAATGTTTTTATTATATTTAATAAGGGAAATAAACTTTATTTAAGTATTATTTTAATTTTATTTTGTATGAGATTCGGATAGAAATATGCGATATTTGAAAAAAAATTCAAGCTCGCTATATGTTTGGCCCAGATATTGAAGGTGGGTCCTGATGAAGAAACAAACACGTTAGGCTAGTCAGGTTCGTTTTCGACTAAAAACCTCCGACGCTCAAGTCAGTTTGGTTCGAGATAGAAATATGCGGTTAGGATAACTAAACGAGCTAGAAAGTAATAAATGTGTGCACCCATAAGGGCATGATTGGTATGTAGGAATAAAATTAAGTAGAAATTGAATGGATTGCGAAATGGAATAAAAGAATGGATAAAAACACATTGAATAGCATTCCTATGATCGTTATATCAGTAAATTAGACAGGTCATATAATTCATTCATTAGTTTTTTAGTTCGATTCCATTAACAAAATTAAAAAATATGATTAGTATAAATAAAAAATATTTTTATGACAAATTTCCTCTTTAGTGTTCTTTTAAAAATTATTTATTCATTTTTTTTAAAATATAGAATTCAATTGTATAACAATAGTATTTTAAAAATTGTTTACAAAAGATTATAAACAATTTATAAAATCTCATATATTATTAAAAATATATATTTATATAAATTATTTATTTACATAATAAATAATTTATTGACTCGTTAAACATATAGATGATATTTTTCTGCCAAAATAAACAAATTAATTCAAATAATCAAATGAACTAATATATTTTATTTAGTGCATCTACCATTATTTATTCAGTACTTAGTTAAATAGTTTTTTTAAATTAATAAAAAATAATTAAGCATCAAAGTGATTTTTTTTTCTTACCATGGATGCATAATTATTTTTCAATACTCGATAAAAAAATTATTTAAATTTAATATCAATTAAAACTAAATATTAAACTAATACAATAGATTGACAATTATGCTTCGATACTCGATCAAATAAATATTTTGAATTAATATCAATTAAAACTAAATATAAAATTCAATGTATTAATATTTTGTTCCTATTGTTTATTAATTCAAAATAATATTTAGAATTAATAAAAAGAATCATACTCGATAAAATACACACAATAAATTAAATGTCTCGTATGAATAGTTAATATCATGGTATTTGAATGGAATCACTATTTCCTTTCCTAAGGGAATAAGAATTCATATGGAACGACAAATCCCTTTCCTTACTTATACCAATCACTGAATCACATATATAGGAATGGAATTGGGAATGCCAATTCCATTCCCACCCCATTCTTATATACTAATTTAATATGACACATATGAATTTTATGTTATATTTAATATATATTTGTATTGTGTTATTTTTTTAAATTGATAAATAATTCACTTATGAATTTTAATATCTATTTATGAGTTTTATATTTATATCAAGATACATAGTATGCATTATGAAATCTATTTTATTTCTTATAAATTTATATCAAAATTTAGCAATTCGTATGAATTAATCTAAAAATAATGATGGTTGAACAATTTTAATTATTATTTTATTATATATATTAATGTATAATGAGATCAAAAATTTAATTAATAATTATGATATCTTGAAATCCAGCCATCCGATTCATACCAAATTTTAAGATATATATATATATATATATATATATATATTATATATGTATATAAGTCTTTGTCCATTAGATTATATCGGACGGTACAATTTAAAATCGAATGGCCTGATTCAATGATAGTCCGTCTTGAACGATTACTCTTTTGTTTCGAGTACGATATCTCGACATTCGTATACCCAATATGTCTAAAATTTTTCCAAACGTATTTTTCTGTAAGTTTGATCATATCTAACGGTTTGATCTGAATTTTGACGGCCCGATTAACCTATGTTGTTCAATAATGTAAGATGATAGTTACATCAATGTAATACTAACATTTACGAATATACAAATTTATTGTAGATTATGAACATATATCAATCTCAATTATAAAATATCTAAAGATAATAATAAGAATAGTAGTAGTAATTAATGATGTTTGAACAATTTTAATTATTTTTATTGTTATTTTATTATATATATATATGAGATGAATCAATAGCAGCAACAACAGGTTGGTCATTTTTCTTCTTAGTCTTGGTCTCTCCGACGGTGTAAGGCAGAAATAGGAGGATTTGGTGCTATGAAACTGATTTGCTATGAAATTACTTAGTATGCAAAGTGATTTTTTTGCTCTCACTCTTCCTCTCTCAATATCAGAGATTCAAGCTAGATTGGCTCGGGCGTGGGCTGCAGCTCGAGCCATAAGAGCTCATCGAGCTCGAGCCATAATCGAGAGCCTGGAAAATATGGTCGAGCTCGAGCTCGAGCCAACCAAAAATGTATTATAGAGGGAAAACGGGTGCTTAAGGGGGGAGAAGCTTGGATTGGGTGATTAGGGCTCCACTGTTTTAGTACGATAAAGTGTTACTGTTAATTGGGTGTTTGATTCTGAAGGCTGAAGATAAGCATATTGTTTGATTCTGAAAAATGGTGGTTTGGTTGCGTAGACCATGGCAAAACAAAGCAATTTTTTTTATTGCTAATCCACGTATTGGGGTTTGAATCTCCCGTTTCTTTCTCTCCTTCTCCGAAATTGTTCTATGTTCGTGTCTGTAACAGTACATTAAGCATTGTCATGTTCGACGTTGCTATCGTCTTATTTTTTCCGTTTGTTAAGTGGAGAATGAGTTTAGTTTTTGGTTTGTAGCACATTCCATCGTGTAGTTGGGTTCTGAACAAGGATTTTCTTCTAATTTTTGTTCATGAATTCACATGGTTGAGTACTTTCATAGTTGTTGGTTTGATGTAAAGGAAGCTATGTGATCTAGTTTCATCCTGTATATATATTTTAAACTCCATTGATTTTGGCATTGGGTTATGTTGTCTTGGTGGGTCATGGTGAATTGCTTTCTTGATTACTATTTAGTGAAAAACTTGAACAAGTTGAGTGAGGTGGTTAAATTTCTCGACTGAAATGAGCTTGGCTCGCGCTCTTCTAGGGAAGCAAAGGAATGAAATAAGAACCCCCACTTCTCTATGTCTTGTTGATAATGCTGTCTCTGTTGGGCAACTTAGGATATATTCTGATGCTTGGTGATGTGGGCTTAATTTGATTAAAGTAAAGAAATTGGGTTTGGCCCTCTCTCATATATTCCAAGATATCCCTATTCTTCCTTTCATTGATTATATTTTTGGATATGTTTTTCTGAATCTTTTTTTCTTGAATATCTACATTTATTTGAAGATTCTTGAAAATTCCGTGCTGTACATTCATGAAATTGTGGCAATCCAAGTTTCCTCCGCCAGTGATGTTGTTTCCAGAAATCGGAAATCAATGGTCTTACTATCCCCTCGTGTTTCTTCTCCACACTAAGCTCAATTCAAGAATCAGACTTGGAAGAAAATGGAGACTTGGAGCAATTTTCCGGTGTAATCCATGATAAAGACCTTCTCAAAAAGGCCTCAAATGGTAATCTCCTTGTTCTTGATCGAGGTGCAATGGAACCTGACGTGAGATTTTATATGGAGCTCTTCAAGAAGTATACTGATCAGGGCAGGCTCAAAGAGGGGCAAATGGTTCATAGCCATTTTGTGAACTCGAGATTTCAGCATTATGTAGTTATGCAGAACACTGTTCTGAATATGTAAGCGAAATGCCCGATATGGAGATGGCGCGTAAGGTGTTTGATGGGATGACTGAACGGGACATGGTTTCTTATACTATGTTGATCAGTGGGTATCCGCAGATTAATGAGTTCAGGGAGGCGTTAGGGTTGTATGTGGATTGCTTAGGATGGTTGCAGCCGAATGAGTTTACTTTTGGAAGTGCTTTGAAGTCGGCTGGAGTTTGTAATTGAAAAATGATACTAGGTAGTTGGAGTGTTATGGATTCAATGTGAGTTATTGTTGAATCTTAAGAGTAATGGGATATTCGAGGTAAAAATGGGTGCTTTGTTGGCATAGTGCATTGGTGGAAGTTGTTGTATGTTACAAGAGCATGGTATTTGAAGATCTCAGGCCTCGTGATGGCTGAAGATGATATTTGATGGGCTAAAGAGTAAGAATGCGTTTTCTTTAAGATGCTTTGGTTGCAGTAATGGGGATGCACAATGCAGTGAGTTGTCTCAGATATGGCGGAGGTTTGAACCATTTAATATTCTAGATTTTTGAGCTGGGAGCTTTGGAGGAAATGGGTGATGCGATATGTGAGTCGGGCTGAAGCTTCATGCTTTTGTTGCAATACTCTTCTTTATTGTATGGTAAGGCAGGAAGCATCGAGGATGCAAGAAGGTTTTCTATCGATTGATGAAGAAAGACATTGTTTCATGGAACTCGATGCTTACTGCTTAAGCACAGCATGGACTTAGCAAGGAAAGCTGTTGATCTCTTTTGAGTCGTTTCGTAGAATGAGCTCACCTTCCTATGTGGCTTCAATCCTAGCGTCATGCTGGTCTTCTTGGTACGAGTGATTGTTTGGTAACTTTGAGACTGATAGGATATATGAGTTTGCAACCAGATATTACACATTCGGTATCAACTTTTGATCTAACTTGGCCGAGCTGGCCAACTTGATCGTGGCAGAGGTTCATAAGAAATGACTACCTACAACAGCTATTTGAAGCCTTACTTGCAGCTTGTAGGATGCATAAGAATATGGAATTGGGTGTTTATGCTGCGGTACGTGTTTCCGAACTTGACCCCATGATTCTGGTCCTACATGCTACTCTGTAACATCTATGCTGGTGTTTTGTCGAGATTGAGTGATGTTGGAAAAGAAGTATAGGGGTCGAACGTGGGGTTAAAAGAGGACCTGCTTGTGTTGGTAGTGGAAGTGGAGATTGAGAATGCCGTTCACATGTTTTTGTAGTGCCAAATGATGATACCCGCACTAAGTGAAATGGGATCGATTAATGTAATGTGGAGGAAGCTCTGCAGAGGAGAAATTAGAAGATTCTTTAGATAAGTCCCGGATAATCCCGGCATACTAGTTGCGTTTTTATTTCGAGACCAGCAGGAAAGAGAAGAGAGTTGCAATATACCAGTGAGAAACTCGCACTTGCATTTGCACTCCTCAATACTCCACTGGAATCCCCATCACGATAAAAGAAACAACACGTAGAGTGTTGGTTATTCCATGCAGTGATTGTATTATTGTGTTTTGTAAGCTTGGTGAATAGAGAAATGAAAATAGTCGAAAGAGATACCAACAGATTCCCAGGAACATGATTCCAATCATTTGCTCGTGCAGGGACTCGTGCATTGGTAGATGTAGAGGCATCGAATGCCAACTTCAATAGAGAAATCGTCTTGAGAGTTTCCATCATTTTTGTGGTGGTTCATGCTCGTGCAGGGACTATTGGTAGAGGCAGAATAATTTGCCAACTTCATCTGGCTCATTCCCCCTTTTCTATATCTTGAAGAGACAGGATCTTCATTTTATCTTGTGAGCACACAGAAGCAGTGGGTTACAACCAACCAATCAAAGGCTTAGACATATCACTGATAACATCGGATACCAACTTCACTCTACGTGCTTATTGTTTTTAAGAAACCTTAATTATCGAGCAAGGGGGTATGCGTAGTGAAGAAGAGATTGAGGGCTAGTGCCAATCTTCCTTAGCATGGCTTGTGCAATTGCTTGGTTTAATTAAAAGCACAGAAACATGCTGTTGTCATGGGGATGAAAATAGGTGTTAAGGAAGTGGTTGCCCGACAATTGATAGAACTGAAAGTAAGTGGGCAAATAACTTCTTACGTGACATTACCCATTTGCGACTAGCAGTGTCTGGCAATGGCATTTGATATTCTATTAGCAGAAGAGGCGTAAGGCCGTCTTTTACCTCCCGTGGTTGCCAGTTTACAAGCAGAATGTGTAGGGCAATCCTTGAACAAGATGTCTGGAGACTCGAGTGAATTCTCTTGCTTGCAAGAAAAAAGCAGAAGAATATATCCTAAGTTGCCCAGCGGAGGGGCCAAGCCCAATATCTTTACTCTAATCAAATTATGCCCACATCACAAGCATCGGAATATATTCTAAGTTGCTCAACAGAGACACCATTATCAACAAGACATGGAGAAGTGGGGGTGCGTCTTTCATAAAGCATTGTCATGTTCAACGTTGCTAACGTCTTATTTTTATCTTTTGTGAAGTGGAGAATGAGTTTAGTTTTTGGTTCTTAACACATTCCATCACGTAGTTGAGTTCTGAACAAGGATTTTCATCTAATTTTTGTTCATGAATAGAGTTTTGGTTGTACTTTCATAGTTGTTGGTTTGATGTAAAGGTGAAGATATATGATCTAGATTCATCCTGCATATATTTTGAACTCTATTGATTTAGCATTGGGTTATGTTGTCTTGGTGTACCGTTGTGTGAATTGTTTTCTTGATTACTGTTTTAGTGAAAAACTTGAACAAGTTGAGTGAGATGGTTAAATTTCTCCACTGGAATGAGCTTGGCTCAACCTCATCTTGAAGCAAAGGAATGAAAGAGGAACAGCCTACTAATTCCTTGTACCCGAAGTGGTATCAGAGCCATTTGATGTGGTTCTGAGTTAGATCAGACTTAATTATTTTTTTATTATAAAAAAAAAAGAAAAATAACAAAAAAATTTTTTTTTTAATAAATTAACGTTTTTATGACGAGTCGCGGTTTCAAACAGCGACTCGTTTTTTTTTAAAATTATATTTATATATTAATTCTATTAATATAATATTTATATTTAAATTTAAATTATATAAATTTATGTTATAATTTATATTTTACGTATTTATATTTATATAAATTGCAATATTACAAATTTAAATAATCACAAAAATTATAATGTTAAAAAATTTTATTAATTAAAGAATACAAGTATTATCAACAATCCTCCTATGACACATTTTCTTGTATTGAAGAATCTCCTTGTTGTTGTTGGGCTTCTTGTCTTGCTCGCGTTTGCCGCCAATCCATCTCATTATGAATGCGTGTTGTTTGATTTCGACCAGGACGTGTGACCGTACGGATAGTAGGGTCGTGGACCAACTAGAAATTTGGGTTCCCAATAATCTTCCGACTGCACAGGTTCAAAATGCTTAGAATAGGTGTTTTGTTTCTTGATACCATTGACACTAATATTGTATGTGCGCATACTTTTTGAGCGTGAGAACAAGGATGCCAAATTGATTCACTTGCCGCATGAGCATTCTCGGTTGGCAATTTTGACAACATGGTGTTCATCCTATGTCTATTCTGGCGCCTGGTTTGCACCGACGCGGACTGTTGAGCGTGACTGTATTGACCGTGTGCTCAACAGCTTTTTGTTGCCAAGATATGAACATCTTGCATGCGAAATCCGTCCACAGTTGATTGTTTTGTAACATTTTTTGACCCTTAATCGCCCGCACGCGAAAATAATGGACAATACGTTCTAAAGTAATTTCAACTAGTGCACTTACCGGCAGGCGGCGAGCCCCCTTCAGAACTCCATTAATGCATTCTGACATGTTGGTCGTCAAAATACCGCATCGCCATCCACCATCATGAGAGGCTGTCCATTTTTTCCTTATTAATCTGGTCTAAGTATGCAAACGCTTTGACATCCTGCTTCTTTATCTCTTCCATAATGCGGTTGAACTTTCTTGATATTCCGAGCCAGCTTGCCAACAAAGATCCTTCAATACCACATTTTTAAAATTACTGTTAAAATTGGAACACACATGTCGTAAGCAATACCGGTGCACTCCATGTGGTGATACAAAGTCCGGACCTTCACGAACTGCTTTAATGAGTCCGCCATGACGGTCAGAAATAAGGCACATCCCGCTTCGCCCTCTTTTTGTCGACTCAATTGTTGAAGAAACCACTTCCAAGATAGATAAGTTTCTTCATCGACTATTGCAAATACGAGAGGCAGTACCTATTGATTCCCATCCATGGCAACTGCAATTAACAGTTTGTACTTATATTTTGTGTATAAATGGGTGCCATCTACACTAATAATCTTTCGACAGAATTGGAACCCATCAATACACGGTTTGAAAGCTCAGAAGACATATCCCATCACATATTTACCAGTTGACTGCTGGAAGCCTTTGTGTTTCCATTGAACAATAGTTCCTGGATTATATTTTTGGATAGCTCCCAAATATTTAGGTAGCATTTGAACAGGGCTCTCCCACGTGCCATTTTCAAACTGTACCATGCATTTTGGTATGGTACATCATACCCTGTTTGGTCCTTCACATTCTGAATGACATGTTTTATTCCATAGGAGGGGTTGCATTTCACGTGTCCTAAATGCAAGGAAGCAAATAAGCCATATTTACCGTGAGGGACATATTATTCAGAATACATGTATGCGTCAACTGCATTCATGATGCAGCAGCTTTATATTACCGTGTGAGAGGGACATATTATTCAGAACACATGTATGCGTCAACTGCATTCATGATGCAGCAGCTATATTTTATTAAAAAAAAATCTTTTTTTCACTATATAAATTGTTTGTTCATCATTCATCATTCACCATTCACCATTCATCATTATCACCGCATTTTCGTTGTTGTAGTTCATATACATTGCATGTTTCCGTTGTTGTAGACTTTTTTATTCAACTGTTTATTTGTCACCCAATTTTATATTTTTAAAAAATGGATAGAAGAGCAGTGTATGGTCCACGAGATGGAACTGTATTATCACAACAATCACAACACAGGTCCGACGAGATTCTTGATGGTGACATTGATGAGGTCCTGCAGGCAAAACGTGCCGACGGTAAAAAATTTTACGTGAACAAGACCTCCCCATCTGTGTGCAACAAATACTACACCAAATAGGTTTTTATGGAGTCTATAGGTGCGGACGAATTCAATATGATTGCCTTTTAATCACTGCATTGGTGGAGAGGTGGCGATCCGAGACACACTCTTTTCATTTTCGTGTCGGAGAAGCCACAATTACCTTACTGTCCAGGTAATATGGGGACTCCTAATAGATGGCGAGCCAGTCTCAGGGACTGATCTCGAAAGAACCAGTGTTCAGTGGCAAGAATACTGCATGCAGTATATAGGTTTCGCACCAGAAGAGGGAGCGTTGAAGAGTTCACGGTTGCAGGTTTCATATCTCATATATCACGTGTCCACATCACTCCCGACACTCCACACCTTACTGTTGTACAGTATGCGCGTGCTGTTGCATTGCTCCTGCTGGTGGAACGATGTGTCCTGATTCATCAGGAAACTTGGTATCGCTACTATATCTTGCAAAATTAGAGGATATAGTAGCAGCCAGGAACTACAGTTGTGGCAGTGCTGTCCTGGAATTTTTATACCGTGAATTATGTAATGCCAGTGAAAAAGGCAAAGCTGCAATAGGTGGCGCGTTACAGTTGGTACAGGTAAGTTGAATTATTGAATTTATAGAGAAATATTTTTTTTTCAGGTAATAACTAGAGTTTATGTTATCTCTGTAGATTTGGGCCTGGTCACGCATCATTTCACTTTGTCCCGGACTTCATGCTCCACGTGTACATATGGGCCCACACCAAATAGATAATAACCGTGTGCTCCCAGGAGCACCATATGGTGCAATGTGGAACTGTGAGCACACTTTCACCCGGACAGTGCGAACAACTGTCCGGGTCATTAGAGATATATTAGATGAGATGCAATATGATCAGGTATTTTATATTCATGACTTTAATTACATATATTCGATCATATAAAATGACATTAACTTGCATTATTTTATTTATTACAGTTTATCTGGCTGCCGTATGACATGGAATCAAATATCATTATGGCTTACGCAGGGGATTTTAACCCCCAGCTGTGCAGATCAATACATCCCTTGATATTTTATGCAATAGTGGAGATGCATCATCCCGAACGGGTCCTTCGCCAATTTGGGATGATGCAAAATATTCCAGATCAGCCAGATACTCGGGACATGAGCCTGCATAAGATCACCCGTTCCAATCGTACGGGCACAGATTGGGTTTTGCAGCACATACTCTACATCACTAGATGGCAAAGACGATATGACGCAGTCATACAAAGACAATCCATTTCCAACAGAAGAGATACAGATCGAGGATATTGGGAATGGTACAACAACATAACACGTCATTTCGTTTCGTCGTCTACTGATAGACGTGTGGAAAGCGGATACCAACTTGGAGATGCACCAGTGTTGCAGATTGTGGTATGCTACATAATATCACATGTTTATTTTATATACTTCATTTTTAACAATGATTTTTTATTAAAATTCATTATATTTTTATATTTTTTCAGACTCAACAGGTAAATACTCTTCCAACACTTTTTCAATCTAAACCAGTAGACGTTGAAGGGTATCGCCAATTAGTGGCCCAACTTGAACACGAAGTACAAATTATCGCTGAAGCCATAAAACATCAGCCACAACAAACTGCAACACCATCCGATAGTGCTCCCACCACATCCCACAGACAAAGGAGAAGTTCTAGCCAAATGTCTATTGGTTCAGTTGAACGTGGTGATATTGGGGTGGATATAGCTAGTCCTTCAACAGCATATACGCCTCAAGATTACTACGTGCCTCAACCGCCTCAGGATTACTATGTGCCTCAACCGTCACAAGATGATTGGTTTCAATCGACTTCATATATGCCAAGCCATGCAGAAGCTTATTCTTCACATGTAGATCTTGACATTGGCCTTGGTATTAACAAACCATATGCACCAGAATTTAACATTTCACCAGTTCCATTTCCATCATTTAGTGCATATCGTGATAATGTGGAGTCCAGTTCTGCAGCATCATCAAGTGGGTTGCATATTAATTCTAGTGGTGATGATAATGACGGACAAAATGATCCAATACAAAATATGGGCGAAGAAATAAGAAGACCTCGACGTCAACGACACAGACGTAATTGTGGGACAGGGGAGCATTTTTAATATTTACTTTTTTATTGTAATATTTGTAATAATATTTATAATATTTTATTTATTCATTATTAATTATTATTTGTGTTTTTTTAAATTGATTTGTGGAAAATTAGTTATAATAATTTTTTTTTAAATATGACCGAGTCGCGGTTTGAAACCGCGACTCCAATAAAAAAAATTGTTTTTCCCAACTTTCTCCTCTTAAAAATTAAAAAAAAAATTATCGAGTCGCGGTTTGTAATAAAATCGTTAATATATTAAAAAAAAATATTTTTTCAGTTATTTTTCTTTTTTTTGATATTAAAAAAATAATTGGGCCAGTTAGATCAGAAGAAGTTCTTGTCCCTGGTCTCGGCATAAGGATCTTATAGATCCTAAAGGTACGTTTATGTCTTCTTCTACTTCTTATAGAAGCTCAGATTATTTTCAGCCATATCGCGATTATATTATTCAGAAGGATAACTACTTATCTAAGTTCAAATTAAAATCAACTGTTTAAAGATAAGTGTGGTCAACTGAAGCTGCTTGGTTGTGAATGGACAGTGATTAGGATAGCCTGCATTTTTTGTACCGTCATCTCTTCGCGCTTGGTCAGCAGCCACCACAAATGACCTAGAATGATACAATTCTAACCTAACTTGTTTCCTTGGCTTATGTGTGAATGTTCAACATCTTCAATACTTTTTGATTAATTTATTGTCAGATTTAGATTTTCAACTGAAATTTATTTCAAGCTTTTTACTGTTGTTCAAGGAATCTTCAATACTTTTTGATTAATTTATTGTCAGATTTAGATTTTCGACTGAAATTTGTTTCAAGCTTTTTACTGTTGTTCAAGGATCTTTTGATCTCATCTTGAAGAATGAGTCTAGAGACTACTGTTACAGCTCTTTAGTTTGTGTGGTCAATCACCACACCTGCAAATGAAAACCTCTTTCTGTGCTATTCTTTCCATGTTATATCATTACCATGATGCACATTATGGGTTATCTTTTTACTTATTTTGATGGCAATGCAAGTTTCCATACGATCCTTGGTTGATGGGATTTCGTAAGTCGTTAAATATGCCATAACAACCAAAAGGGTCCTCAATTTCTCGTAGTTGTTGCCTTGCTAGAGTAGAATAAATGCTAAAAAATCATTGTCTCGAGTGAGTTATCTGCAAGTTCTTGAATTTTGTGCCTTTTCTCAACTATTCTCCTTTTGCCGAATGTTAGCTCTGCCTTGATAGAACTTCCTAGGAAACTGCTCAATGCAATCCACCCTGAGGACATAAGTATTAAATGCTTACTGGACTGGCACCAACTCTGTAATATCATGCGATAACGTTCACATCAATTAACATAGAAGTCTTTGGTTTCTCAGGGGCTACATTGAAGCAATTAGGGAGATCAAAGAACAACTTGAGAAGGGCAACGGTGAATGACATTGTTTCAGCATTTGGAAGGTTTGACACTAGTTCTAATGTTTCTAGTCATCACCCAATGATCTTATGATATTTATGGATCTTTGGATATCGATAATTTTCAGTGGAGCCACAGTTGCTGGTTTATCAATATGATCTTTCGTGAGTGATTTGGGAGCTAAAGTACATACTCTTCTTTTCACCTTCTAATATGCTTCCCCATCATCTTAGAAGTTCTCTGTTCTTAAAAGTCATGAATGCAAGTCCTTGAAACATATGCTACAATATTTATAGAGCTTTTGACAAATTGTAAATATTCTGTGTTCCCAAGGGCTAGTTAATGTCGGCAAAACAGTTGTATGGGACAGAGGCTTTGGCTGAAATATTATCTCTTTAATGATTGATACTGAAGAGCGAAAACTGGTTATTTTTATGGTATCTTAACATTCTTTTGTGCGTTTGTCCTGGTTTCCTCTTGATTTTCGATATTTCTTATATAAATATGAAGCCAAGTTCTGATCTTTGCCAACTCTGCACAGGCCAAAGGTCTTGGTTATGCTATGAATACAGCAGAGGAGCTTGCATTTGTCAAGCAAATCGCTCAATCTACTGGAGTCGTTCTTGACCCAGTCTACGGGTATACACATATATGGTTTTTGCCAAAATGGCTCCCTCGCCCTGCAGGCTTGTTTTCCTTATCAACTTTCTGGACAGGGATTAGTAAAAAGATGAAGATGCCGTCCCTCTGAAGTCTAAAATTCTTTTAACGCCCTATTTCTCTTGTAAGTTGATGCAGCGGAAAAGCAGCTTACGGGATGATGAAGCACATGGCTGAGAATCCCGCAAAGTGGGAAGCACGAAAGGTTCTCTTCATACACACTGATGGACTCTTGGGCTTGTTCGACAAAACAGAGAAGATGTCTTCATTGGTCGGAACTGGTGGAGAATGGATATCCACGAGTCTGTACCCCACAAAGAGGGCACTGGTAAAATGTTCTGAACGTATCGAGATATCAAGCTTCTCCTGGCTATTGATTTTATTACTCGATCATTCAAGAAACGGAGAAGCTCACGTCCCGATCCTGTGAAATCCTTTGCATGAGGTGAGGTCCAAGAATAAAGGGAAGCCTCAGGCTTCGTGACAGTTTGCTCAACTGTATGAAAATGTTTCCACCCTGCAGTTTCTTGCACATGTTGCTGTGGCAATACCATCATAGTGTTCTGTCATTCTTCTTCTGAGAAACTACATTTTTTATCCCTATGCATACCTACTTATTTGCTTTTGGTTCCTAATCTTCACACACAGTGATTTTGATCCCTAGTATTTATAAATATGGTGCACAAGTTGTTGGTAGGACAAAATCTGTAAGAAGTTATGTAAGTATTGGAGACCAAAACTGTGGCAGGTGAACCATAAGAACCAGAAGAGAGTAAGTGCCGTATAGAGGGATCAAAAATATAATTTCCCCATTCTTTTACAATGAAAGAAGAAAAAAATAATTTTTTCTTGGTTGAACTAAAATACATAGCAAGAATAGATTTAAAGTAGTAGTTTTTTTCGATTAATATTATAGGGCATAAGTATTTTTTTAATTCATTTTCAATGATATTGTTTGCATTTGATTAAGATTTAAAATTTGATTACAAAACTTAAATCTAAATTCAAGAGAGGTAAATTTTATATTATAGACATTTAAAAATTAAACTGAAATTATTATTTTTTTTTTTGAGGTCACTATATATCTTGGGTTATAGTTTTAATATACTTAATTGTCTAATAATTATTTATTTTTATAAATATTTGTAAATAAAATTAATGAAAAATAACATATATATATATATATATATTCTTATAAGGGTAATTTTCCTTTTTTTTTTCCTTACATAGCTACTTATTCATTTTTTTGTCCTTGATGTTCACTTGCCATAATTTTAGTTCCTAATGTTTATAACTTTTTATAGATCTGATACATAATTTGATGGTAAGACCAAATTTATAAATATTAAAAATTAAAATTACACACATAAACCTTAGGGATTGGAAATGAATACATGACTATACATATATATATATATATATATATATATATATATATATAGGAACAAAAAAATATAATTTACCCACTTCGTTATTCAAGATGCTTTCCAGGAAACCTCTCAAGTCATTAATTTTAGTATTATCTCATTTATTTAATATGTTTTTTATCATTAAGAAAATAAACTACATGTTTATTAAATCTTATATATATATTATTAATTATAACTTAATTCAAGTAAATTTAATATGGGATTTTGATCTTTTTAATTTTCTCCAACAAATTTGGAATATTTCCCAAATGGGCCAAATCTATTGGTCCAACCAATTCTATAAGGGTTAATTACGCTCTCCATTAAGATTTGATATTATACGTAAAGTTTTTATAATTTAAAAAAATTATATATAGTATATTTGAAGTTTATTTTCATTCAATATTAAAATTATTAAAGTTTTTGATATTAATAAAAAAAATTGATTAAAAATTGATATTTATCCTTAATTGACTTCTTGTAAATCAAATATTTTTTTTTTACTTAACTATCCTTATATTGATGAAAATATACCTAATCACGTTGATGGATATATGAAAATATTTAAGAACAATTTGATTATAAAAAAAAAATTAATCAATTGAAATAAATATAAATTTTTATCCTATTTTTGAAAATCAATAAGATTCTCACTTAATTATTAAATGATTTTTAAAAAAAAATATTAAATATAATTATCCAAATTACATAGAATTTATGTATACATCAAACTTTGGGAGAGTCGGTGTAATTACCCCATTATATAATTATTCCCCCGAACCCGAACTCGCGACAACTGAATCGCGATTTCAAAGACGAATCTTCCAGAAAAGCGCGAGCAGGAGCACGCAGGATCGCCGCCTCCGGGTATATCTTGTCCGCCAAGCAATGGAATTGCACAACCCTATATAGACGCCCCCCCGGATAAAAATTTGCTTTGAAAGTTGATTCCGGAAACCATAAACGAATCGAAGAACTACGGGTCAGGACTCTGTTTCTGCTTGCAATTATCTGAAAAATCTGTTGACAAGGTTTATACTGCGAGCAATTTCTCTTCTTTGCTAAAAAGGAAAGGAAAAATAGAAAAAAGCAGCTGATTTTTGTTTTTCTTTGTGATGTTTTGGATTCTTATATTATTCTTTTAATCTCACTGCAGGTTTTTTTTTTGGAACTCAGTATTTTCTTCTGGGTTTCTTGCATAATCACTGATGGTACTTCCTTAGCGCTGTTTCTGCAATCCGTTTATTAGTTTATTGAGCTTAATGTTCTTCTTGGAAATTTCTTTTTTTTTTTTTTGTTTGAGCTTTTTTTTTTTTTTTGGAAATTTGATACCGACCATGTGTGATAGTGGGAAAACGGGTGCTTAAGGGGAGAAGCTTTGATTGGGTGATTAGGGTTCCACTGATTTATTACTTATACGGCATTTTGGGTGTTTATTCTATAGGCTGAAGATAAGCATATTGTTTGATCCTGGATAATGGTGGTTTAGTTGTGTAGTCCATGGCTAACATAGCAATTTGTTGACTGCTAATCCACGTATTGAGGTTTGAATTGCCCGTATCTTACTCGCCATTTTAGAAATTGTACGATGTTTGTGTCTTGTGTCTGAATCAAACAGTACATTGAGCAAATTGTCATGTTCAATGTTGCTAGCGTCTTTGATTCTTAACACATTCCGACTTCTTGTTGAGTTCTGAACATGGATCTTTTCTAACTTTTGTTCATAAATAGAGTCTTCCACATGATTGAGTACTTTCATAGTTGTTGGTTTGATGTAAAGGTGGAGATATGATCTACTTTCATCCTGTATATATTTTAAACTCCATTGTTTTAGCATTGGGTTATTTTGGCTTGGTGTGTTGTGGTGAATTGTTTTCTTGATTACTATTTTAGTGAAGAATTTGAACAAGTTGAGTAAGCTGGTTAAATTTCTCGACTGAAATCAGCTTGGCTCGAGTTCATCTAAAAGCAAAGGAATGAATAAGACTACTTCTCCATGTCTTATTGATTTACTGCTCTTAATTGTTATAGAGTTTTTGTGATGCAAGCATATTCTGATGTTTATTGAGAAGAAATGCTGTCTCTGTTGGGCATCTTAGGATAAATTCTGATGCTTGTGATGTTAATTTCTCTTTTTGGCAGGCATCACCTATAATAGTGGGTGCTGCTGTTGGAAGTGCAGCTTTAGGTGCCAGATATTTGATGAGAGCATGGGAAGCATTTAAAGCTCGTCCTGTAGTTCCTCGTGCTCGTAAATTTTATCCTGGGGGATTTGAACAGGTCATGACGAGGCGGGAGGCAGCATTGATTCTTGGAGTGAGGTAAATATTTCAACTTGCAACTTTTCAAACAATGTGTTCCAGGATTCCACATTTTGTCTCAACCAGATTAATGCTTTTTGGACACTTTTATCTCTAATATTTGATCTCTCAATGTCAGGGAGCATACTGTTATAGAGAAGATCAGGGAGGCACATAGAAGAGTAATGGTGGCAAACCACCCCGATGCTGGTGGTAGTCATTACCTTGCATCGAAGATCAATGAAGCTAAAGATGTGTTACTAAAGAAAGGCAGGTCACCGGATTCTGCATTCTGATCAATTTTTGCTTCTAGAAGACAATGCTTTGTATCAGAAAAATATTCCCATCATTTTTATACTAGCACAGGCTCGTAGCATTCGTCAGAGTCGCTTGTCGAAGCGTGACACGGGGCACAGTTTTACGGCACTCATCGGATGAATTCATATACAGGTTCATTAATTTGTATTTTGATGACCCCAATAATCAATGCAGCCAATTATACTTATATGAAATCTGAATGAATGAGGAAAAAGTTTTCTTTTGCATGTATACTTCTGTATGGTTTAAACCCCCTGCAGGTCTATGAATTACTGTGTTATCTGGTGCAAAGTTAATCCTGATGGAGAGCGTAACAGCATTTATTTACATCTATTGACGATGGAATTTTACTTGTATGAATTATTAGTTTATTGGAAATGGTTATTATGACACCGAAAAGGGGAAGAACATGTAATTGTAAAATTCCATGGATATAATTTATACGTCATTTTCTTCAACAGGGAAGATTGTTGGACAACGTAAGATCAGTCCTCTTGTATTAGTGCAGATGGATGTTGAGATTTTTTCTTTCCAAGTTGAATAATTCATCCAAAACACATTGTTTTAGAACGTCCTATTTTGAGGTCTTGTTTAATTAAATGTGGATTTTTATGGGTTGAGAAATTATATTTAATACCATCAAGTTTGTTTTCGTCTAATAACAAAATTTTCAATTAGTTAAAATTTATCAAATTTGGTGATGTTGGCAAAAATGCTGAATGAAAAAATATATTTTTCTCGATTTATTTATTATTCACTATAGCATATTAAATAATTTTTTTTAATCAAAATACCATTATATAAGTAAAAATATACCTCACATGCATTGTTTAGTGAGGATGTATAATGATAGTTTGATTATAAAAAATTTGTTGTAATAAGTTAATAGTAAGTCAATTAAAAAATATAAATTTTAATCAATTTTTTTAATATATAATATAAATAAATTCGATGAATTTTGAATAAAGAGAGTTTATTTATTAAAGAGAAAAACATTCAGATGTAATTTTATAAATTATATAAAATTTATGTGAAACTACATAAAAGTTTGTGAAGGCTAATTATTGCGATTATAGTATAAATTACAAAGATACTACAACACATCCTTGCACTCACCACATTACAAACCTGTGGAGCGTACCATTTCTTATCCGAAAAGGACACAAACGTTAAACCATAACAAAAATTTCTGTTGAAAATTCAGAATAAATAAAAAAATTGAGATTTGGTTTGCTTTTATTTTTCATTACCAACAGCCCAAAAAGCAGTATAAATTATTTTTATGTTTTCTATATTCATACAAATCGCAAAATCGACTATAATTCTATTTACTTTATAAAGAGAACAAATAACTTAAAAAATGAAATCAAACGATCAATAATATTTATTTGGGTTAATTCTATTTTGTTATTTGAATTATGATTGTTTTTATATTTTATTTTATTTTTTTTTGTGCCAACATACTGTTTTAACTTTACAAAATTTTGCATTTTGTCATTTATATTTATTTTTCATTCAAGTTTTTTGTGAAAAAAACATCATATGCAGTGCACATATGATATTTAAGAATTATGTAATGTGATATTTTTTTATATATGCACAAAAATTAACAAAAAAAAAAAAGCATATGACAGTATAAATCTGATAAAATTGAGATCATAAATTAACATAAAAAAATTAATAATAAAATATAAAAATAAATGTAATTCGAATCACAAAATATAATTTAAAATAGTTATTTTATTGAATTACATGACACAAAGTAGAAAGACAAAACAGAAAAATGTCATGCTGCAGGTTTCTCAGCTCCGCTCCGCTGTCTGCTCAGCCCGTCATCATCATCGGTAGTAACAAGAACCTCCTCTCAGACAAAACAACCCGACATCTACAAATCGCATGCTCCTACTCTCCTCCTGCAGCCACTTATTCCACCAAACCCAGCATTCCCATGGATTCTGCGCCAAAAACTCAGGAGCCCACGTTTGACTTTCTCACCAAGAAGCCTTACGTTCCGCCTTCTTGGGCTACGAACCTCAGTCCCCTGCCTTCTCACATCTTTTCGCTCGGCCATGTATGCTTTGAGTTCTGTTACTTTTTAATTTTGAGTACTGGGGTTTGTATTATGATTTGAGTGTTCTGGGTGGATTTTGTCGCAGTTGCCCACTCCAATTCACAAGTGGAACCTTCCTAATTTGCCTAAGAACACCGAGGTTTATATCAAGGTAACACTTTTTCTTGATGTTTATCCAATTAGTAGTTACACTGCGAACTGTGTGTTTGAGTGATGGATGCAATTTTGTTTAATAGATTGACTTGGTCTCTGCTTTCTACTTATATCAGTGAGAAAGTCTTGATCTTGATGGCTGACTGGGTTTTGTCCTACCACATACATAAGAGCTGACATATGATTTTCTTGATAATTTGGGATTGTAGTGCTGCTATAATTTTACATGCATTTGTCATGTACCCAGGCAAACTACTCCCTGAAAAAAGTTGGGAGGGATGAGAATAGAATATGATGTCCACAGCAAGAAGCATGCTCGTTTGCATCCTTTTCGACTTTGGACTAAATTTAGTTTCTTGGACGGGGAAGAACTGTGATTGATCTGGGTCGGAGAATTGAATTGAGATCCTTGGATCTCAATGGACTGATTGACATTACACTCGCAAGCGTAACTTTGCAATCATAAGAATAGGATGGCTGCTTACAATCTTGCAGATGTTTTTTTCTAGCATTTTAGTACTCCAGAGGCATTGCCTTAAGTTGGAATATAGACTCGTATCCAATGATGTGTGTTTCTATATTCAAGAGTTCAGCATGGCTTCAATACGTTGCTCATGTTCATTTACAACATAATCTTGCGCAATATCTTTAAACTAAATTGGCAAATCAGTTGTCTTTCCAAGATATACCAATGGAATAGTGAACTGTGATATTGGTGATTCTGATGATTCTGGGTGCTGCTTTTCTTAGTTCTTGAGTGTTCAGACTGGTTCTTCTAATCTATAGTCTAATGTGTGAAGTCTGCATAGCGTGATGATCTTTCAGGAATGCAATTGAGTGGTAACAAGGTCAGGAAACTTGAATTCTTGTTGGCAGAGGCAGTGGCACAGGGTGCTGATTGTATTATAACAATTGGAGGAATACAGAGCAATCATTGCCGAGCCACTGCTGTGGCTGCCAGATATTTGAATCTTGACTGTTATCTTATACTACGCACTTCAAAGGTACTTGGTTATGCTGCCAAAACTTTTACTTTTTACTTTGCTGAGAAGTAACACCCACTTGCTCAGGTGGATTGTACTTATGGAGTTTAATGACATTCTGATTTTGCAGGCTCTGGTAGACAAAGATCCTGGATTGACTGGAAATCTCTTAGTTGAGCGTCTGGTCGGAGCTCATATTGACCTTGTTTCAAAGGAAGAGTATGCTAATGTTGGGAGTGTAGTATGTCTACTATATCCCTCACTTTTTATCATCTGATAATTGTATGATCGCTTCACTTCCTTCAATGTTTGAGTGGTTGAGCTCTTTATACTTTCTGCATATACAAGTCTGGGAATTTGGGGACTGATACAACTCAGTTTCTTAATTATGGGTATAGCATATGATGGCCATAGCTTTTTCTATTTATTAATTGTTATTGTTATTATTATTATTTTTTGAATGGTGAAGGTCCTTAAACTGATGTTGGGCTATTTTATTGTTGCTGAAGATATTAGAGCTATGAATATTGCTCCTTTTCACTGTATCACTCTTGCTTTGCACCTCGGTGCTAGTTTGCTCAAGCACAGCGTCAGAGAATCAATGTTACTCTTGTCGTTCTTGAAATAGGAATTCTTGATATTTAATTGACTCTATCTCCGTTCTTTGCTGGTTTTACTATTTTTATTTGAACTACCAATTTACCTACTTAGGTCCCTGATTTATTTTCTTTCTTACATTTATGCTATCAGGCTCTCACTAACACACTGAAGGAAAAATTATTGAGTGAAGGCAGAAAGCCTTATGTCATTCCTGTGGGGGGATCCAATTCCTTGGGAACTTGGTAAAATCTTATCTTGCATTATGTTCTATATGCTTTATGTTGTTGACATGTTCTTTATATTTTATTTTGTAACGGTTCATAGGACTGAATGTTAGCGACTATTCAAGGTTAAAATGACAAGTGTAGTCAACTGAAGCTGCTTGGTTGTGAATGAACAGTACTTAGGATGGTTCTCTTTGATTTTGGTCAGCAGTCACCACAAATGACCTAAAATAATATAATTTCAATCTACCTCGTTTCCTTGGCTTATGTGTGCATGTTCAACATCTTCAATTCTTTTGATTAATCTATTGTCAGCCTTATATTTTCACTGAAATTTACTTTAAGCATTTTAGTGTTGTTCAAGGAACTTTTGATCTTATCTTGAAGAATGAGTCTAGAGACTACTATTACGGCTCTTCAGATTGTGGGGTCAATCACCCCACCTGCAAATGAAAACCTCTTTCTGAGTTATTCTTTCCATGTTATATCATTACCACGATTCACATTACCGGTTATCTTTTTACATTATTATTATGGCAATGCAAGTTTCTATACGATCCTTGGTTGGTGGGATTTCACAGGTCATTTACAATGCCATAGTAACCAAGTCCTCAAATTCTCCTAGTTGTTGCCTTAATGGAGGATAATAAATGCTAAAAGTTCATTTCTCAAGTGAGTTATCTGCATGTTCTTGAATTTTGTGCTTTTTCTCCCTAGGACTTAGCCGTTTCCTTTCCCTTTCCTCAACTATTCTCCTTTTTCTAAAACTTGGCGCTGCCTTAATAGAACTTCCTAGGAAACTGCTAAGGGCAATCCACCCTGGGGACACAAGTATAAAATGCTTACTGGGCTGTCACTAACTCTGTAATATCATGTGGTAACGTTCACATCAGCTAATATAGAAGTCTTTGGTTCGTCAGGGGCTACATTGAAGCAATTAGGGAGATCAAAGAACAGCTCAAGAAGGGAAATGGTGAATTAGCATTCGACGACATTGTTTCAGCATGTGGGAGGTTTGACCCTAGTTCTGATGCTTCTAGTCATCATCCAATGATAATATTCATGGATCTTTATATATGCGTGTTAATAATTTTCAGTGGAGCCACAGTTGCTGGTTTAGCGGTTGGATCTTGGCTGAGTGATTTGAGAGCTAAAGTACACATTCTTCTTTCACCTTCCAATCTGCATTCCCATCATCTCAGAAATTCTCCATTTTTAAAAGTCGTGAATGCAGGTCCATGCCTACTGTGTATGTGATGATCCTGACTACTTCTATGAATTCACTCAAGGCCTACTTGACGGAATTCAAGCTGGTATTGATTCACGTGATATTGTCGACATTCAAAATGTAAGCTTCATGTTTAGTGTACTATCAAAGCCGGTTTTGGAAAATACTGTTACTTCTTAAAACATGTATTTTGTAACATCTATAGAGCTGTTGACAGATTATTAATGTTCTGTGCTCCAATAGCTAACTAAAGTCGGTAAAACAGTTGAGTGGGAAAGGGTCTTGGGCTGATAAATTATCACTTAACTGAAACTGAAAGGACAAAGCTGGTTACTTGTCGCCTATGACAAAACAATTTGTCCTGGTTTGTTCCGGATTTTTGTCTATTTCCTTCACCAATTCTATAAAATATATTTGGACAGGCCAAAGGTCTTGGTTATGCTATAAATACGGCAGAGGAGCTCGCGTTTGTCAAGCAAATCGCTCAATCTACTGGTGTTGTTCTTGACCCAGTCTACAGGTATACGCTTGTTCTTGCCAAGCAGCTGCTTCATGCTGCAGATTTGTCTTTCCTTAACTCTCTGGACTGAGATTAGTAAAAGAATGAATTTTTTTTTCCAATGAAGTTTAACGCATTGTTTCTCTTGTGGGTTATGCAGCGGAAAAGCAGCTTATGGGATGATGAAGGACATGACCGAGAATCCTGCAAAGTGGGAAGGACGAAAGGTTCTCTTCATCCACACCGGTGGACTCCTGGGCTTGTACGACAAAACAGAGCAGATGTCATCATTGCTCGGGAACTGGCGTAGAATGGATATCCACGAATCTGTACCCCGCAAAGAGGGCACTGGTAAAATGTTCTGAACATGTCAAGATCAAGCTTCACCTGGCCATTGGTTAAAACTACCCTTATACTAAGCGAAGAAGCTCACGTCCCAATTCTGTAAAATCCTTTACGTGAGGTCCAAGAAGAAAGGGAAGCCTCAAGGTTTCATGACAGTTTGTTCAACTGTAAGAAATTGTTACCTCCCTGTTTCTGCATATGATGCTGTGGTAATAACATCATAGTGGTTTATGATTCTTCTTCTGAGAGATGATTCTAATTTTCTGGGGTTTGATCTCTCATTTGGTGATTAATATGCATCCTACATTGCATCTAAGAAATTTCTGCAAGTGGGATATGTACTATTTGCTGGTATTTTCAGACAGAAGGCCTCAACTGCCCATTTGGCGTCTTACAAGAAATCTTTGAACGACTAGGTGGAATAGAGTGTCCATCCAAAATCATTGGATTTGGAGCAGTGAAAACCATCTCGCTCTCTCTCTCTCTCTCTTTCCAGTCATCTTTGGTTCGTAGGGATTTTTTTCCTTCAACTGATAACAAGAACATCAATTTTGTTGAAAATATTATTGCTGCCTTCTCTTGATAGGTAAATGTAAAATTTGGAAGAGGGGGTTTGAGTAGGGACGCCAATGGGATTCGGTTACTTAACAAAAAAAAAAAAAATTAGTCTAGTGTATATTTTGTCTTATATAATTAATTTAATTTCAGGCTAAAAACTATGTTAAAATATTTAAATATAAACAAATATTACTTATTTAAAAACAAAATAAAACATAAGTTGAATGTATTTTTTGTATTATATAATTTATTTTAAATAAAAAAATTATGTTATGAGGCTTTCTTGAATGTCTCCTTATCTGTATGGGATTTAAATCAAAGAGCATTGTTAAATACTTAAAATTGGATTATTTTTTTAAACATAATTGTATGAATATTAATATATCAAGAAATTGAGCATTATATTAATTTAATAAATACATCATATAATTAAAATATATAAAATAAATTAAAATAGCTCACATAATGAGATAAATAATCATACATTTAGTAGTATTCGAATTTATTTATGGGAGCTCGTAAAAACACACAGTGGAACTCAACCAGAATAAATAAAACTTCAAGTTCCATTTGTTTGAATAAAAATAATGTTAAGATATATGTATTTTGGGTTAAAAATATTTCAAAATCTTCTCATTTAAATTATTACTTTTACATACATATGTATATTATTTTAATTATTAATTTAATAGAATAATAAATCAGGTGGGCCGACTTGACCATCATATCCATGCCATCTACGTCCAATTAAACCCACATATGAACTATATTTAGCCCAGCCCACCAAAGGCCCAAAACGGTCAAGCCCAAGAAAGCATCAATTTCCCGCCATTTTCATACCTGAGAATCAGATCTGAATAAGAAGATAGCTCTCTCTATCTCCGTTGCCGCCAAAGCCTCCATTTTCACACACTACACACTATCTTCTTCAAAATTGTCAGATTCAGAGCAGGGAGATAACCACAGAGGAAAAGATGAGCAGTGCAATGAGAAATAAAGTTCAGAGGAAATTCAAAATGAGGGGTTATACACTCAAAATCGAAGCCCTATCCGAAATCCTCGGTTTTCTAAGCCGCTTCCCTGAAGCAGAAGACGAAGCTATCGAACTCCTCCTTGATGAGCTCCACCACCTTTCACGTAATTTATCAACATGTTATTGCTTTATTTTTGTTTTTGAAATCGAGGTTTGTGAGTAACTTTCACCGGTGACATTGTTATCTTCTTTTGTTTTAGTGAAATCCTCCATACTGGATAAGGAGCCGGTGCACAAAGTGGTCAGTCTTTTGCTGGAAGCTGAGGCTGCAGTTGAGGAGAGTCCAACGAGTAGTGGTTGTGGCTCGTCTGCTTCTGCTTTGAGAATAATTGATGCCTTTGATTTTCCGAAATTTAGATATGATCCAATCAAGAAATTGTTTCACAAGTATGCCATACTTCTTTCTTAACTCTTTGTGTTCGTCTTAATTCGGAATTTCTAAAAGGATTTTCCCCTTGATAAGGAGGGTTTTAATGTTCATTGCTAAACGCTGGTACTTTGTTGAAGAGTTAGATTTTCTCCGTATATTACTTGCCTTTTCCATTTATTATAAGGAGCAAATGGTTTAGGTAATTTAATGGTATACATGCTCACCTGTTTAAAGAAACCAAAGCTCATCAATGGTTCACTATGTATGTATAAAGTGTGTTGTTTAACATTTTACTCTTTTGGAAGATAGTTAAGGATTAATTAAACTTGTGCAGATACACAGGGAAGCTTCCAATTCATGGTGATGCTTCTGCCAAGGCCACTTTATACAGGGATAGGTTTCTCATGTTGTCACAACGGCTCTCTCGTGATCCCCATTTTTCCAAGCCTGTTTTTGATAGTGATATATCTGATTATGGCAGCTGCCAGGTACCCCTATCCTCATCACCCTGCGTTCCTGTATTCATCTTCTATGAAACATAAATCACAGACTTAGCAAGGCTTATCTTTTGAGAATGAATATCTTCTTTCATTTTCCAGATATCCCCAATTCAATCTCTGGTTGGTCAGACAGGAAAGCGGTGGGTGATGGGTCTTATATCTCAGCTGGAGGATGGTCATTTCTACTTGGAAGACTTAACTGCAGCTGTCGAAGTTGATTTATCTAATGCAATATCCTTTATTATACCAATAAAATCTCGAATTCTCTTTATTCGCTTATTCAGGGTTAACCTTATTCTAGTTTCTGTTATGTGTGGTTGCTTATCTATGTCGGTGTGTAATTCTTGAAAACCATACACCCTGTTGTATGAAGGTACGTTTCCTTTGTATTTGTCAGGTGTCTAAATTCCTAGCAAAAGTTAGCGTAGTTAATGTCTAGAGAAGGGTCATCTCCTTTGTTTCTTCATGCATTGTGCCTAGAGAATCCTCATCATCAGCATAGGCAAATGATGAAATTGGGGAAAAATTGGTCTTAGATGTTAAATGACTCACATGTGAGGGTCTACATCTGAAGTTTCTTTAACATGAACTACAGAATAACAACAGGGTTCTTTGCGGAAAATACATAGTCTTAGCAGAAGGCGAGATGCTCTTGGATGGTATCTTTCAGGTTTGTCTTCTGTTTTGCTTTGGAACATTTTGATGATGAAATGCCTTTCGAGAGCTCAACTGACAGTCTGCATCACTGGGTGATGAAATTGCTTTTTTTTTTTTCTTTTAAATCTATTCTGCAATTATGTTTTCTCCCCTTAATCTAGAAGGTTCGTACTACAACACTACAAAAAGAAAGAGTTGCATATCTGGTCATTGTGATGTTCCTAACACTTGCTCAATTTTGTAGTCCTTGCATTACTGTTCTGTGTCTACTCTAAGAAATGTATGTTCTTCTATAGTTTAATATGTTGATATTTGTTCCCCCCATGTTATCAATTAATTTATATCAGGAGAGAACTTTTGGTGTTGCATTACTGGTTCCTTAAATTTGTATACTGAAGTCTGTTGACCTGTTGTAAAACAAAAGGCCTTATGCAATGGAAAAAATTATTTGTGACTAGTCTGCTTGGAGTTTTATTTTTTCCAGTATCTGCTCTGGGCTATTTTCTTGATGTCTTTACTTAGAATCTTGGACTGTGTGTCCAACGTAATTAAAAGACTAAGCTATTCATTAAGTAATATTTGTTCATCTTATGCTATGTATATTTAACTTGATTGGTGCTGCTATAGTAGGGCCAATCAATTTTTTCTGTATTACATTCCCATGGACTCATCATTCATGTATATGAAGTTCAGTGCATACTGTAAAAAGGAAATGCTTGGTCATTGCATACTGTAAGTCCAGTCTTGAATTGTCAGTGCATGTACTTTGCGCCTGCAAAGAGAAATGCTTTGACCAGGCTGCTTGATCATTTTAAAGCTTTGCTGGTATTTTTTCAGTTGATATCTGAAATCTTGTTTAGACCAGTAAGAGTTGGTGGCGAATTGATCTGCAGGTGAAAACGTGTGGATTTCCTCCACTGGAGGACCGAGAAAAGTCTGTCACAATGTTTGCAGGAACTGATTTCTTTGGTGGTGGTTCACTTACAAAAGAAGAGACCGTATCCTTTGATATCTTTACTGATTGGAAATAATACTTCTCTAGTTTGCAAAGCAACCTGTGATCAAATATACCCTAACACTTTCCACAGATTAGACTTGTTGAGCTGGAAAGAGGGGCAGTGAATGACATGTTTATTATACTCTCTGATGTCTGGTTGGATGATGAGGAGGTAATCACTCCCGCAGCTGTCACTCATTATTTAATTATTTGTCTCGATTCTCTCTTCTTTTCTTATGAATATGGTCACTAATTGCTTCAGTCTCCTATCCGTAGAGAAGACTATGGAAAAACTTGAGACCATCCTCAGTGGTTATGAGAATGAGAGCGTGGTTCCTTCTCTGTTTGTTTTCATGGGAAACTTCTGTTCTCATCCATGCAACCTTTCTTTTAATTCTTACTCAACCCTCAGGTGAGAAACTCTCTTTATGTTCTCATTGTTATATGGTTGATAGAGTAAGTGATAGTAACAGTGGACAAGTGTTGTATGCAGATTGCAGTTTGGGAAGCTAGGAAAACTGATTGCAGCTCATCAACGTCTTAAAGAACACAGCAGATTTCTTTTTATTCCTGGTCCTGATGATATAGGTGATTTCAGTAATTATTTTCAGGTTTTCTTGATATGTTTGTCCATGTATCATGCATCAACAGGAAACTACTTTTGGTTTTCAGGGCCTTCAAATGTGCTGCCCCGATGCTCACTGCCAAAATACATAACTGAGGAGCTTCAAAGTCACATCCCAAATGCAGTGTTCTCAAGTAATCCTTGCAGGTTTTTTTCTGAATACTTCTCAGAAAAATTATAGAAGTACAAGTCAGTATATAGGAGGGCATCCCATATCATTTCACTACAATTCATTTCTTATTCTGAATTGTGGTGGCTATTTTATCTTATGGTCACAAGGAGGCTGAGGCACTTGACTAGTTCAGTTGCTTTCTTTATGAATTTCAACATTGATTGTTGATGGCTGCAATTGCTGTAATGCCATATTTCGTCGCTATGTTTTATTTTCTCTAAACTGAGATCAACTCTTTCGTGCTTATAACAGGATCAAATTTTTTACCCAAGAAATTGTGTTGTTCCGTGAAGATATGCTTTACAGAATGCGCAGATCATGTCTGATGCCTCCCTCAACTGAAGAAACAAGTGATCCTTTTGAGCATGTGAGTCTGTTCTTTTACACCCTTATTCCAGTGTGAACTGGCTGATATTATTGTCCTTGATATATACTTGCTGATCATTTTCTTTTCTGCAGCTTGTTGCCACTATAAACATCAAAGCCATCTGTGCCCTTTGCCTTTGAGCGTACAGCCCATCATCTGGAACTTTGATCACTGTCTTCACATCTATCCAACTCCACATACAGTATTTCCTTTTCTTAATTAACTTTTGAAAAATTCAAACTGATGTAAATTGGCTTAAAAGCTTGGTGTTTTTGTTGTCAATTGCTATGCAGATTGTCTAGGGGATAGAAGTGAACAAAAGGCATTCAAGTACACTGGAATTACATGCTTTAATCCTGGTTCCTTCTCAAATGACTTCACTTTTGTGCATATCGACCTTGCTCTCAGGAGGTTGAACTATCAGCCGTGTAAGTACACACACCAGAGATTAAATACATCAATTGGTTTTCTCAGATGACCATTCTTACCTAGCTTGGGGATCTGCCTCTTGGAAAGTCTAACTACGAGCTACGTAAGCATTGATTTTAATCATAATGCTTTGACTAGTGAGAATTATGTTGTATTGTCTGAAAATTTTGTGCAGATATACTTCTTAGTAAGTAGTATCCTAATTTCTGTGTATTCTCTATGTAATATAAGAGTGGTTATGCTGTAATTTAACTTTATGGATATGGTCAGACTTATGCAAATTTTGACTCTTGGAAACAGGAGAATTAGTGCCAAAATCTGCTCCATTTTGTTTGTTATGTATACCTTTTGAGTTGCTTCCTATGCAAACTTCTCAATTTGTTAATACGATACATGGCCAGTTTGCACTTTGCTAATGATTATGGTTGGGGTTCACTTTCATTCTCGTCTTTGTTTTATCATAGTTCAGATTTGTCAGGAATATGTGGTTGAGGCAGAAAACTTCATATAACAGAAAGCTTAATTTTATAAGGCAAAAGCCAATTGATAAAACTTCAGAAACAGAACGTGATAATAGTTCAGAAATTGGGCAGACTTAAAAATTAAACTATGAAGTTGACTTACATATTGTGGTAGTTAGGTATCTGTATCAGAATGCAGAAGACCTATTAAAGAAATTACACAAAATGTTTGAAAGTTCGATGACAACTGGGATTATATAACCCAACTAATTTAAATTTAAGTATAGGTTACAGCATAAGACCGCAGTCGTGGAGGCCTGGTGTTGGGTTCTCAAAGAACTTGGTGTACAGAGTATATGTTGTTTATGTTGAAATTTTGGTAATATTTGATAGTTAGGATAACTGTCATCTACCTATCTGAAAAATGAACATTAATTGTTCAGCTTAATGTGGGATTTTCTTCCATTTATATCTGATTAGTGCTTGAATGATCTGAACCTGACGAGGTTAAAACGTGAAGTTTCTTGTTAGAAGTTTCTTTTAATTGGTGATTTAACAAATTTCCATTAATATTGATTTAAGGAAAAGGCTTCTCAAATTGAACTGTATATGAAACAGGAGAATATATATATGTTTGAGATTATGCTTTCTTATATTTCAACCGTGCATTTCCTTTATTTTCCACGTTTCTTTAAAAGTATCTCATAAGTGGTTTAGTTGCACCATATCATATTCTGTTGAGCATCATCATTTAATGTTTGACTGCAATAAAAGCTGAGATCAGAAGAGCACTGGAGTTTCTAGTTCCTTTGTGGATAATTATGTGGCGTGAAATGTGCCGCCATCAAACTCTGGTATGGACCATTTTGATTGGAGAGCAGACCTTTCTTTCTGTTAGTGGCCTTTCTTATTGAGTCATGTTGAAGAATCATTTTTCATTCTGATTCTTGTGTGTGCTAAAGTTGTTATGATGAAAAATCTACTAAATATCAATCGTTTTAAATGCCACAAAATGTAACAATCATCATGGACTTGTTAGATAGTAGTGATATTCAACACTTGAGCCGAAAGTTATGGCTTTATGTGCATTTTTCCACACATTATCTTATACGATAAATGTCAAAGACATTCTGCACACGGCAACAATAACAGCCAAATACATTAGTGCATTTATTTTCATTGCCTTGTCATTCTACTTCCTAATCTTCAGATAAAAGGTTTCTTATTAGCAAAGCTACTGTAGATGATTTATTTGTAGTGTTGTTATTAAAATTACGCTATGTGATTATACTTCGCCTTTGGTATGACTGCAAGAAAGTAGTTGTTAGGAAAATGCAGAGTATTTTTGTTCTCCATCCAAATACAGAAATTTATGAATAGGTAAGCAGCAAAGGGAAGGTGTTGGACTCCATCAGAAATAGTAGTTAAACTGCAATGTATTGTATCCAAAATGCAAATAAGGACATTCTTACATCCTTGTCTTCTACCTACTATCCCATAAGCCCAAAAAGTAAGTTGTACTCAAAGGATATATCTTTATTACATCTTAATTAATCAGTTTATCTGTTTTTATGTCCTCTTAAAAAGTAGCTATTGTGATATTTACATTGTAATGAAGGAATGATGCATATACAAGCATTTGATGATATTATTACCAATACAAGTTTTTGTGAAACAGGAATACTGAATAGAAAAGTTATAAGCAGCATTTGGTGGCTGTAGTATAGGCTGTTAGGTCAGGTAGTTGTGCTCTTAAAATTGTTCCTTAGAAAACCAAGATTTCTCGTTAGAATGGTTCGGCTGTTAGTTTTCATGTGTGTTGCAGTTGGGAAGTTCTGATAACTTCTTGACTCAGAAATCATTTATGCCAATTGTTGGTGATAACGAGTCAAAATAAGTTGAGATGTATTAGAGGTAGAGTCTAGCAGAATCAGTCAGAAGTTTGCAATATGCTTTTTTTTTTTTTGCACATGCAGAAATCAATTGTTCATGTGGAGTGCAGAAATGGAGTCAACTTTATTCAACATTTTGATCATATTTGGGAATTAGTGTGTGTGCTTGTGAGTTGAATAAGTGATACCCGCTATCATTTACTGTAGAAGATTAAGAATTTTGTTTACTGATGGGCAGAAGTGTAGTAGGTGAAGCTGGTGGACAGTCCGCATGATCTTCCACTTGGAAGATTGTATGCACTTTAGACATACTAATCTCAAATACACGCTCGATCTTGCAGGAAATCATGAATATCTTTTTTGATTAGCTTAATTAGTATATATAATTGGTTTAGCACATGTAGTATTGTAGATCAATAGTTGAAATAACACTGCTCCATCATCCATGCTAAAGTTTTTACATGAATCTTGCAGGCTACCTCTACATGCTTGTATATATAAATATTTATTTCATCCACGGCCAGTTTATGTTGCAGTCTGTATTAGGTTATATCAATTTATCGCCTGCCCGTGTTGAAGTAGGGTAGCCTGTAATATGATGATGTTATAAAGTAAAATGTCAATATTATTGTATATATATATATATATATATATATATATATATATATATGACGATGTTATGAAGGAAGGAAGTGAACTTTTCTTGTACAAATAGTGAATTAATGATGTAGGTAAGTAGAGTGTTATTACCGTGTGTCTACTTTTCATATGACATGAGTATTGAACACCTAATTACAAGAATACATTTATTAGTAGTTAAAGGTAATAGAAATAAATAAAAAAGAAAAAGGGAGAAGAATGGTAGGCCAACGGTCAAGAACAAGTGTTACTTCCCATAGAAGCAGTTTCTCTTGTAAGCAGCTTTTAGATGTTGATCAGAACTAACAAGTTTGTTTCCCTTGCAGTTATGTATTATAGGTATGACAATTCAACTACATAGGAACTAATTAGTTATTATCATCATCACTTTCCCTTGCAGCCCTGTCTCTATAATTACATAACTGTTATTATTCATTTTTATCTTTTCAATTTCCACTTTGCACTTATTTAATCTACGTGCATGAATAATTAGTACTGTAATCTTGATTAATTATTTTATTTTTAATTAATAGAACTACTTAAATTAAATATACATAAGTAGTATAAAGTGTTAGTATTTATTTACCAAAGTGTGCTTATAAAGTATGAGGCCATTGTTAATAAATATTTTTTTTGTATATTTTATGATTTTAAATAAATATAAACTATAGTATTATATGTTGTTAAAGAATATCATAAATAAATAATTGTTGCATATATGTTTTCCAAGATAATAATTATGTAGCTAGTCTAACGGTTTCTATATGTGTGTGACGTCATATATGTATATATATACATAGATAGTTTGTTATGACAAAGAAAAAGAACAGCGCAAATTACTGATTGAGAGAAAGTGCATTATTTAAGTAATAAAAGACGTTTAGTTTGGTGTGAAATTAAGTTATATAAATTTGAAATGGAGCAATATAATAGACGTTGCAGCAGGTGGTTGTTAATTTATACTCTTGACATTCTTATCTGATGATATGGATCATATATATATCACCTGAATATTAATTATAATTCATAGTGTTATTATTTAAATAATTATGTGTATATATAGTTACCTTAACTTCAATAGAATATTATATATATATATTAATCACTAGATACGTAATTAATTCATTTAAACCTTTTTGACTAATTCATATGATTAATTAATGACTTAAAGATGGATTTATACTTATTAAGATAGTGAAACACATGCTTGATCTGTGTGGAGAAGAATATTTCATCGGATCATCAATTTATTCTTCATTTCTCTCTCATTAATCATGTTACTAAACTCCAATTAATGAATTTTTAATTTATGTAGTTTTTTTTATATTAATTAATTAACATCACGTGTTATCATACATGAGTGATAAATGTTTCATGGTATTAATGTTTGTTGTTATTCGTAAACAATTTATTCCTATAACTTTTACGAAATCTGGCATTGGGAAGATCAATATTTCAAAAATGTTAAAAATTATATGACTATTTTGTAACTTTAAAAAGATAAAGAATAAACATATCAAAGTATCAAAATTACAGAAGCACTTGAAGATTAATTTTAATTGATAATATATAAGTCAGATGCACTTTAAGATTAATTTTAGTTATTTAATAATCTCTAATTAATAATTTAATTTAGTTTAATTAATTTAGAAAAGATATCTGTCTCTCTCTCACACACACACATATATTGTTTATTTAATTTGAATAAAATTGGCAATTTAAGTACAAACATGATTTATAATTTTGAGATGGTGCAGTTTACGTACGTAACTTAGAGAGATTAATAGGCCACATACTTGATTATTAGTAATTCATTACAATATTTATTAATTATTATTTTAGTAAATAGTAGTATTTAATTCCATGTATATATTATATATTTATAGATTGGCATTCCAAGTTAGAGGGTGGGGGGGTGTATTGTATTTGTAGGTTAGAATTTTGGAAATGAGTTTATTGCAAGATTTATGAATTGAAAATATTATGAAAATTAATTAATTTTTGATTATATATATAGGGGTAATAGCATTTTTAGTCCCACAAATTAGGCATATGTCACTTTTAGTCTCATTCATTATCAGATTAGACCTTTTAGTCCTATAACTTAAAAAAATTAGCACTTTTGGTCCTCATGCATTTTTATATCTACATTTGGCAATATGGCATCAAGTGCCTAGTACGTTGCTGTTAAGTATTTTTGGTTGGACAAAAAATTGACAATTTTTTCTATAGTAGCATATGAGTGTTTCATTTGGCTTATTTAATTCACTTGTGTAAGATATGATTCTTTGTGTTGCTTTTACTTGATTTCAACTTATAGAAATATGGGAAGGTTAGGATTCAATTTTTGTGAGAGAAAAGAGAAATTGTTATATTTTTTGCCCTAATTTCTTTCAAGATTTATTTTTTTCCCTCTAATGTGGTTACATTTTTCTCTAAAAATGGTCCCAAACTGAAAAAAAAAACTAATTTTCTCTCCAATAAAAATACTTAACAATTATATGCTTGCCACGTGCGCTAAACCGTTAAATTATAAACATAAAAGTGGATGAGGGCCAAAAGCGTTAATTTTCTTAAGCTAGAGGACTAAAAGTGCTAATCCCTTAATGAATGAGATTAAAAGTGAAACGAGTCTAACTTAAAGGAACAAAAATGTTATTTTCCCAATATGTATAAAATGAGAATAATGGGGGTGGGTGGGTGGGTGTTAATTAGCCTAGATGTTTGCATCATATATATATATATGAATGGGTGGTGTATGTGTAGGTGTGTGTGTAGGTGTTGGTCTATCCAAATCCTCTCTAACGGAAAACACTTCTTTATCTAACACTCTCTCTCTCTAACACACACACACACATACTCACAGTCTCTCTCTCTCTCTCTCTCTATATATATATATATATCTGCCTCTTCTTGCCACCTTCATATATATATATATCCATCATTATAATCTCCTCCTCTGCCTTGTATAGATTAGACCCTTTTCAGTTTACTTTAATCTGATTGAGGAGAGGTGAGGTATATACAGCCAAAGCTAGGTAGGAGATTCATCTATACAGAAGGAGAAGCATATGTGCAGTAGATTCTTGGATTTAGGGTTTCTGAGCAGAAGCTAATTAATTTTCTAGAGAGAGAGAGAGATGTGCAGTAGAGGGCACTGGAGACCAGCTGAGGATGAGAAGCTGAGGGAATTAGTTGAAAGATATGGACCTCATAACTGGAACTCCATAGCTGACAAGCTTCAGGGAAGATCAGGTAATTACTATTACTATTACTATTAACTATATTCCATCATCATCATCATCATCAAACTCCATCTCTCTCTCTCTCTCTCTCTCTCTATATATATATATGTATATACCTCTCCCTCCCTCTTCTCTCTAATTAATTCCAACTACTGTTTATATTACACTAGGGTTATTAATAATAATTGAGAAATTATATATAGATGTAGTATGTGCATGTTGCAGGGAAGAGCTGCAGGCTGAGATGGTTCAACCAGCTGGACCCAAGAATCAATCGCAGCCCCTTCACCCAGGAGGAAGAAGAGCGCCTCCTGGCCTCCCACCGCATCCACGGCAACCGATGGGCTATCATCGCCAGGCTTTTCCCCGGACGGACTGATAACGCCGTCAAGAACCACTGGCATGTAATCATGGCAAGAAAATGCAGACACACCTCCAAAAAATCAATATCACCAGCTTCTACTAATAATTCTAATTCGTCAAAGCATAAGCAGCAGCAGCAGCAGCAGCAGCCCTTATTATTCATGAGAAACTACTGCATTACTAATAATAATATGGAGCAAGAACAAGAATCATCGTCCTCCTCCAAGCCTCAGCTTCATGATCATCACCTTTTAGCAGTTTGCAGTAGTGGAGATGAGAATTTAAGGTTCAGACCTCCCCATCATCATCTAATTACTGTGGAGAAATTCAAGTCATCATGTGATCAGATCAGATTTGATGAGTCATCATGTGGCCTAATTAGCTATAATTTCCAGCAGCTGCCACCATGGAAGGAGGTTCAATCTGCAGATAAACCCGTGGTTCATCGTATAATCAACTCGAAAGCCCATGAAGGTAATATATATATTGCATGCCTTTGAAATTGTGTGGTTTAATTTTATTTTAGTTCTTGTTTATATGAAAAAAGGGAAAAATAAAAAATGAAAGAATTAAAACCTTAATAGATAGTGATTTTCTAATTATTGATGAGATAATTAATGTTTTTTAGAATCGGAAATTTGTCCCAGAGAAAAATGGAGGAAAATTGGTTTCCATGGATTTTTCTAATTTTCTTCATAAAATCTTGGATTTTCAATATTATGATCTACAATCTAAAGTCATTGCGATATATATATACTATATATATGTGTATATGTAATAATTATGTATGTCTAATTCTTAATTAACAACTAACTCAATTATTGTACGTATTAAAACTTCGATAGTTTAACTACTTTACTAAACTGCACATATCTGAATATCTATTGTTATATATCTTAATTAATATCTATAATTCAATTAACCAATTAAAAAAACTGAATAAATTATATATATACTTTCATGCACAAAGGTTAATGCGAAATTGAAATTTTAGGCATATATATATGTATATATATATATACTTGTTACGGTACGTGATCCATCGAATTAATATTTAGGTATGTGTAATTGTTGAAATGCAGAAAGAAGAAGCAAATTAGGAGGAAATGTGGAGTTCTACGATTTTTTGCAAGTGAATAGGGATCAATCCATCACTACTACAATCAGTGAAGTAACACATGACCTGCATCCAACCAAATTACATCACAAAGTTGATGATGATGATGATGATGATGAGAAAGCAGCTGAAATTAGCAGCAACCCTCATCATCATCATCATCTCCCATTTATAGATTTCTTATCAGTGGAAGGCGGCGAATCTTCTTGATTATCGAGCCATTGGTATATGTAGATTTCCGTAGCTACCCTGAGTTATACATATATACATGCATGCACCGCTCCTATTAATTTGTATCGAGGGAGATTAAATCATCTTTCATTGCATGCATGCATGCATTGACAGAATGTTTTTTTATGCACGGGCCGCGCGCACACATATATATGGAGAGAAAAGAGAGAGATGTAAATGTAATTAATCATATATTAATGTTAAATGAGGTGGTAATTAATGAAGTAGAGATGTCATCAACTGTTAATTCCTCTTGTGTTAATAATCACGCACATAAAATATGGTAATGGTAAACTAAAGAGAGAACAGGACTGGAAATTAGTTAATGCTCAAATTAAACTGGGCTGAATTGAGTGTATCTATTGGCTATTGCTATTAATATGAATTACTTTCCTACTTACATAAATACTGTTAATTTCTTTCTGAAATATTTTTTATTAGCCCGACAACTTTGAACGTGAAAATGTCTATACTGCAGGGATAAAGTGATTTAGTGAAAATTAAAAATTCTCACATTACAATGAATCAAATGTTTTCACAATGTCATGCAGCAAGTTTTTATTACATCAAAGACACCAAACAGGTAGATTTCCCTCACTTTTTTGGCCCAAACCTGTCAAAGATTGCAACCCATTGCGCTAAATTTCATCAAAGCTAAAAACCAAGGCATGCTTTTACAAATCAAAATTTTGCAGCATGCATGGATATACATAATTAATTAGATACCCATCATTGAAATTATTAACAAACCCATACAAACAAAAAACAAATTTTATAACTGGAAAGTTGCAATATCACACACAAGCTATAACAACATGCAATATTACGTATTAAGTAATGTACAAGTTACATTATGATGAGGTGCAGATGGCTAATGCACAGACCAAGATCACACTGCTGATTCTGAATACTCCATTTATCACAACCGTAGACATCACAGGTAAGTTCTTGGATACTGATCCAACTGATACTGGAACTTCGAAGAATGATCAAGTACTTGAAGCTATGCAACAGCAGAAGAGCTAGTTTGACCCCAATGTGTTATGGTAGGGAAGAGTTGAGATGCTAAGTATCCATCTCATCTTGCAATAAAATCTCATATATATCAGTCCTGAGATTGAGTTCCTTATCTCGCATCACTTCTTGGAGGTCCGACAGCTCTTTAACAGTCAATATGGAGTCGAGCTTGAGAAAACCATCAAGCCACAGCTTTTTTGACCTGGGAAGTTGGACAAGAAGTTAGACATGATATTATTGTATGGTTAAAAATTAAAAAATGAACAAACAAACAACAATATAAGGTGTGTAACGTGTTGTCTTTGAGCTTGAGGCAGGTCTTCCTGCTTGTCTTAGTAAGGCAAGCATGACAATGAGTACCAAAGCAATCCGAGATTTGGTTTCCCTTTAACTACGATGCATACATCACGTTGCAAGCCATGTTGATTTATGAGTTCCCAGATTTATTTACCAGTCACATAATTTTTTGTCCTCCAAAAATAAAGATAACACGCTTTCCATTCCATGCATTATGTCAGGAGTAAAATAAATTACGACACGGTTTGATAATGGGAAAATCAGCAACCAATAGACAAATTCAGATGGTAGCGTAAATCCTCCTAGATATGCATGTGTGCTTACTTCAATCATAGAAATCATACCAGGGACATGCGTGTATCGCACGAAAGAACACTCTCTTAGCTGCAGAGGTATTGCATGTTACAGTCCTCTCGTATTCGATGTAACAACGCCAGAGAATCACCGAATTGTGCAATTTGTCATCCTCCAATGCCCTCTCAAAGAGTCCACGTATTCTATGCTGAGAACCCCCGGTGCTCATCTCAAATGACAATGCATAGAGCCATGTAATGACCGATGGTTTCCTGATAACACAGAAGTAAATCGATCTATAATTGCTTGTGCCGTCGTCTGACGTCAGAATTTTGGAGATGATGTTACAGGATACAAAACAAATTGGCAGATTCTCACGTTCAAAAAATGTGTTGTTCAAAGTAAATCAGTTCAAGTAAAAACATGCCCCATGAGATGGATATTATTCACAACAAGTCAATCAACTCATGCATTGTAAGGTCAGACAACTAGAGTAAATTAATAGTTAACCCAGCAGCGGTATTAAATGAACCAGCTTATCAGAGAATTACATCTTTCAAAAAGGAAAACTAGTCAATGGTAGAGACACATAATTAACAAGAGATTAGCAGCAGCAACTAGATGAATCACAAATATGCTTTGCAATGTTATTCTATATGTTGTGAATTAAACATATACTTGGTAAGTGTAATCAATGCACAGGCTCCTTCATGCATAAGCCAAATTTTATTTATCAAACAACGGAAAGAAATGGCAAATCTTATTAAAATAAGAAGAATAAAAGGCTTTACTTTTGAGAGTAATCGTCGAAAGTCCACCGCAGTTTATTGGGTGAAGAGTAAAGATGGCTGACTTCAACCAAAGCATTGTGCAGACATGGATTGAAAGGGTATATCTGCAATCCTTTCACAATAGCTTCCCATATTTTTGAACTCTTGAGTTCCACCCGGTTTTTACAAAGCATCCTCACATAATAGTTGAACAAAAATTCAAGGTGGCGACTATGCCGCCTCCTCTCTGCAATAAAGTATCATACAGAAAATAAGCAACAAAACACCCTAAAATGGCTATATTTAACAAGCAAATCAACAAATGCAGGCATTCAACAGAAAAACGGATAGAAACATGAAGTATTTAAAGAGTATTTGATTTCCACAGTGTCCTATAATGGTAAAAACCCCAGAATAAGGGAACATAAGTGTCCGCGCCTGAGTGTGTGTGCATGTAGCAGGTGCAGTGGGGTAGGATGGGGTGGGAGGCTACTTCCCACCACCAATAAGGGGATTGGGATTTTCCATTTGTTAGCTTCTCTTTCTAGCATGACCCAATTTTGGGCCTACGATAAATTGGCAAGTTAGTTTTCCTTTCCCACATTATAAACTAATAGCAAAAAGATTTCTGCATCAATTTGTTTGGGGGAAAAAAAGTAATATTACTTCTAAAACATTAGGTACTAGGATTGCAATGATATCAAATGCTACAGCAACTCAGTCTTGTAGCAATGTGTTGACCATTGTGCTAGTGATAATACATGTATCCAGAAACCTGTGAGCTATTGGAAGATATACACTGAGGCAGACAGATTATAATTCATGTTTCATCTGAAACATATTTTGTATTCATGGACCTGCGTCCACTAAAATACCATTATTTATGCAGGAGACTGCTGATGAAGAGTATTTAGCAATCATAAACATATTATCTCTAAGCACTGACTTGAAATACTCCCAGTGTCGGGAGGATTCACCTGAGGTCATACCCCAACTATGTGGCCATTGTTCAGGTCTGTATGCAGTTTTTACTTCCACTGCAGCAACTTAAGCAAAACTTATCTTCTTATCACCTTTCTCGAAGATTTTCTAAAACCGCACCTTAGATATTTGCTTTAACTTAAGATAGTCTCGGAAAGAGCTTGGACAATATTAAATTTTTAAGTAAAATATTTTTCTTTAATGTAATATCTCTCTGAAGATTCAGCAGTCATCCAGCCACTCAAAGTCCCACTCTATCTTATATGTTCTTCTCTCAGATAACAGAATTTTCATAATTTCTAGCAGTACGCATCTATGGACAAGAGTAAATATTTAGAGTTCACTGCAAAAGACACATTTATAAAATGTTTTATGCACCTGGAAGCACCATTGTAAAAGAGTGTTCCAAAATTTCCAAGGCAGAAGCCCATCCAGAAGTCAACTCTTCAAACAAAGCGGCTGAACAGATGAGAGCAGCAGAATGATCATCAATAATACCACGGGCCCAAGTGGTACTTAGCATTTTTATACGATCTTTGAACCCCTGGCGGGCTCTCAGTTGTTGCAGACTTGATGGTTGACCTTTAAATGGAGTATATCTTGCCCCACTGCCCAAGCAACACAAGATATGCATTGCACGGAGCAAGGAGTCAGAATTTTCAGAAGGATTATTTGCAAGCTCCACTTCCGCATACCAGAAATACAAAAGAGATGCATTTGGGCGAACATCCTGCTTGGTCAAATTTCAAAAGGTACAAACACATTATCTTCCAGGCTTTTCCTTGAGGACTTATAGGAGGATAAAATCATTACATGCAGGGGTAAGCGGATAATAGCATCATCTAAACAGGACTTGACAGTCTGCTCAAGTCAGTTAGGATCTATGAGTTGTAATCCATAGCCCGGCATGACAACAAAATGAACAAACGGTAGGAAGAAAAGTCAAACAACAGAAGAATTTCAAGCCCAAAGCACTGAGTATTACCTAGCTTACCTGTAGAACTGAACCCTTTCCTGGCTTTACCCAAGTCGCAGGTAAAATTAGAATTTCGGTGAATCAAAATAACAGAAAACAAAAAAGATTTCCATATGAAAGCCTTAATTACTGTCTCATTATCTATCTAGACAAGAAATAGTATATATCAACAGAAATATAAAATGTTCAGAGGTGACGCAAAATGGCAAGTACTGGTCATAAGTTTACAAAAGAACAAAGCCAGATGGCACATGACATCAAGAAATTTAACAAAACATAGCAGTCCTACCAGTGGAAGCCCCTCTATAGAAGATAAGGCCATGTCAAAAACCTTTCTGGAGTGATCAATATTCCCAAAGAATGCTTCTCGTTGAGCATATACTCCACATAGCAATAAATCCTACAATGATGAAACACAAAGGTATTAAAGCATAATAAACAGTGCTGAACTGATTGTAAGAAGTAATAATATCAGCTTCAAGAACCAAATATAAACCAGTTTTCCATTGAGTTTAAAGAAATGATAAAGGCAAGGATGTTATCTTATTGGGTTTACTGATTTAGGGGAAAAAATCCCATTGTAATCCTAAATGCCCTAAAAGTTACACGCCAAGATGATATAAGTGGGACATCGAGATTCCCCAGATAGTATCAGACATCTGTTTCACGTGCACAAGGACAATAATCTTCCACTGAAAACTTTAACGATATGTATCAGATATTAATCAGATCCTTACCTATAGGTCCTATACCCATGACCTTAAAGGAGATCTACATATAGATCTTTAATATGAAACTGGTCAAAATAAGTAATGAAAGACTTCAAGAGGGTTATTCACATACATAGGAGATGATATTTGGTATTGAGGAATTTTGTTATATCATTGCATAGAAAAATCATAAATTTAAAAAAAATGACCAAGAAATTTACTCATGAAATTTATTTTCCAATTTCTGTGACACTGGAAGTGTATCCAACAAATTGTTAAGAGAGTAGAAAAACTTTGCACATTTTATGATGCAAAACCACTCCACTAATGCATGACTTTCTTAGCATGTTTATGGCATCACGGTCCAGCAACCTTTGGAAGTTTTAGCAGGTTTCCTGGATCTTCTTTTAGAGCAAGACTTACATCCTACTGAAGTTCCACATGAGATGAATATTCACTAAGGTATAACATTCACCATTCCTCTGAAATGGACAAGCACAAGGATATAACACGGTCTCTAACACAAGCCATCTAGAAGAAATTAAGGATCCAGTGAGACTACTGGTATACGGTAATAAATAAAGGATTTGCATTTCTCATATGTCAATGTCAACTTGCACCAGATAACACGCACCTGCCTATTGTTCTTCAGTAAAGTCTTAGCCAAAGCTCGACATGGGGTCACAGAACAGCTTACTGAATTCATTCTCGTGTTTGATAGCTCTTCAGCAACAAGAGCAGCTTCCTCCAAGATGTAGTTTTTTGGAAATGCTTTTAAACAAAGTAAGATAGCATTCCGCAGAAACTTCATCATGTTGCTTCTCATGTTTGAGTCATCCAAACAGTTCAAAAGAAGCTCTAAACTGATACTAATCGGATTGGTCAGCTTTCCATTTACCACATCATGCATTTTTCTTAAATCCTCTAGAAGGGAATAAGGAAGGCTCTCTAAACTAAGTGTCTTCTCAACCCAACTCGAACTGTTTGTACAAGTCCTGTAAACATGAATTGCATAGCAGTAATAAGGAAAATGAAAAGAAATAGCAGTATCCTATGATCACCAAGTAAAAGAAGAGAACATATAGATTGGAACAAACATTTGATTTTTTTTTTCCAAAAAATAACATATGTAAATTTCAAAATAAACCCAAATAGTCACCAATTACTTAGGCATTCAATGATGGTGGTGCACCTCAGTTTTTCATGATTTACGTGTTATACATGTATAGGTAGCTGACATCAGTTTAGAAGTAACGTATGAGTTCGGATTTATAGTAGAAGCTTAAACAAACAGGAAATCAGAATAGAATTCATATGCCCGAAGACCTACCATTGAGCTATCCTTCCTTCATAGAAATCTATAAACTGGGAAACAAGAGACATCCGAGCTTCCTCAGAATTTAATGAGAACAGGTAATCACTCACATCTTCATACAGTATTATGCTCAAAAGCTGCTCATCATCTTCTGCATCAGCCGTAGCAGCATCATGAGAAACACGACCTGTTTTGGCAATTAAGTGAAGTCATATTCCACAATATAGATATTAACTCAAACACATATTGTATTGCAACCAAAAAAGGAAGTCTATAGAAGGGGGAGCATATGTGGTGTAGTGGAAATATCATCACAATATTTTATAATCGGTTTATCTTGTGTGGGTAATGGGGCATAGCATCCTACATAATAAGCTCTACCATGCATACGAAAGAGGATAATTAAATGCACTTAGATGCTGGTCACCATCTGATATACTTCAGCTATTATTACTGTTCTCAGTTTGAGGTACCACAACTTGTGAACCAATGAAGTTTCAGAATTTTTAATACACCACTCAAGTTAAAAGAGGTCAATGTTCTCCTACGCAAATGAAATGGGAGTCACCATTCTTATCTCCATAAAGGAAAGAAAAAGCAAATAATGTACGCAATTTCTAGATGACACTGGATTTACTGTCCTTCCTTAATTCTGCAAAATGTGGGAGAACAAGCAAAGATATCAAATTGGGACGGAGGATGCGTCTTGGCAGATATTCTGTGAAGCAATACCTGCCAAGTTTATAATAACTACACCAGTACTGAAACAAGTGTAGCGAGATGATAGTTAAGGAACTAAAAATGGAAGGAGAAGGGATTTGATGATATCAAGTGTATCAGTGCACAGAACAACAGCCCATTTAGTTTCCATTCCAAATTCTTAAAGAAAAAGGTTCAATTTTTGTGTAAATATGCACAGACAAGAGGGTTTGGTCATGCAGTAAGTGCCTAACCATTCCTTGCAACAAGAATTGCTTGCATAGTTTAGAGTTTGTCAATTTGATTGCAGGAGTAAGCCTCTGAGTCACATCAGAAAAAGGAACATGATGCAGAATGGTGGGAAACTGATATTCCACAGAGAGGAGATACAGACAGTGAGGATATGAAAGCAAACCAGAATCTGGGCGAAGAGGCATCCACTGATCAAGATCCCTGGACATCTCTGCCTTTGACCACTTAGTCCATGTTTTTGTGTCTTTGACTTTGATATCAGCTTCAGCAGCAGCATCAATCCCAAGAGCTTTAAGCAAAGACTCAACATCATCCTTCTGCTCAACATCCTTTGTGTCTTCAACATCAGATTCCTCAGCAACCAAATCTTTCTCAGTAGTATTTTCTGGCATTTCGGTTTCTTGAGTTTTGGACAAAGGTTCAAACCAACCCGTCCAACCACCTTCTTCAACTACATTTGAGGCCTCCTCACTTGCAAGCCTCTGTCTCTGTTCCTCCTCTTTCTCTAGCCATGTTGACCATCCAAGGGCTCCATCTTCTCCAATTCTGGCACCATTACTACCCCAAAAGTGCTCAAACAGTCTTCTCTTACTTTGTTCAGAAAGACCGAAGGGACTAAACATACTGTATTCAATCTCTGCCTGAAATAAAGCAGTGGCCAACTCTTGATAACCTGCTTGCCACTCTAGACGGCAAAGACCAATAAAAACATCAACCAAACCAAGTTCTAATTGAATAATTGCGGGATCAACAGAAGTTGCATTGCCAGATGGATGAACCTGCATCCAGCAGGAACACAAAGGAGTCTACATCAACACTTCAGAAACTCTGATAAGTGAAAAAATTAATTCATCACTGTCATGTAAAATGACTAACATATGAAGAAATATAATCCTTGAGAGCATTTCATGCATTCTCAAATTTAAGCAAAGAAAATGGGAGGACAAAGTCAAAGCATAAGAAGCAGACAAAAAAGGGCACTAATCTTCCTCTAATTTTGCTATGTTAACAAAATATCCGGCACCAATTGCCATCCCACTTCCCACGTGTGGGAACAAAAAGAAGCATTTCAACTTCTCTGAGCAAAATGCATAAAATGTATATCGCACCGAAGTAGTTTTATAACTGAAAATAAAACCATAAAGCTGGCCTCAACTTAGGTGTATGCTAGATAAGTCTAGACATCAAAATTTTCCAGGTCTAGCTTCTGCCGGATGGACAATGTTTCTTTTTGTTCGCCCTCATACTCAAATGGGTCTCACCTGCACATCATTTCCTTTTCAATCCATATCACTTGAGTTGAAAATTCAAACACTTATCACATTAATTTCAATGACAAAATACAGATCTACACATCTATTCATTTTCAAAGTCCAAAACTCCAGAGGTTTTCCATTTTCCCCTTTTTTCACTCTTGGGGGGTGCTCGTCTGTGAAAAAGTGTATAACGCAAGCAGCAGAAAGAAAGTATGGATAATTAAAGAGAGAACCTGCCTATGCTGCTTTATGCAAGCACCAGTTAAGGCTTGAATTGCATTCGCATACATTTTCCTCATGTCAGAAACCTTGAATCTGGAAAATTCACCCTGAACTACCCATAAAAATTCTCTCCACAGCTTGTAACTCCCAGAATTGGACATGAGTATCTTCTCCCATCTCCTAATCAAGATATCAGTGCTATCTCTACTCCGATAAGCATTCATAAGAGAAAGAAGCAAATCTTCACTCTCCGGGTTAAGCTCAGCTGCCTTCTCCAGAATACTAATCTTCTTCTCAAGAGTCTGCAAACGAGCGCCTTTGTGAGGCTGCATACTAGCCACCTTGTCTTGAAACTCTGCAAACGCCAACCATAAACTTTCATCCTGAGGACGCTCCCTTGTCATCTTATTGAACTCCTTTGTCTTTCGCAACACCTCATCTTCCCAGGACTCTTCAACTACTGATACACTCGAAACTAGTCCACTATCAGAAGTTTCAGCCAATAAGGGGATAAAATCAGCAAGTGAACTCCTTCCAGGTTTGCTAGGAGCAAGAACTCTCACTCGTTTCAAGTTCTTATGACGCTCGATAGCAGCAAACTTTGCAGACCAATAGCGACCCCCAGATCTAAGATTTTTATCCAATGCATCAATATCACTATCCCCTTCCAGACCAATCTTCTTAGGCCGCAGAAAATAGTTGTTTCCAGAAACCTTCTTAGAATTGTAAAGCTTATAGCGAGCAACATCCATTCTGCATTTTAATCATGCACACGCACTTCAAGTCAATACACCAAGAATACGATTTCATTCCATAATTAAATAACTCCATCCACATAAGAATGACCAATTTGTTCCTAGGAACCTATCAATAATATAATTCTTTTGCATGCAATAGTAGAAAAAATGGCTACTTTATCTAAAAGAACTTATGATCGACATAATTTATAACACCAAGCGAAAAAATAATCAAGAAGATATTTACGATAGATAGTTTGACTTCGTAGTGCAGCCATGAATACATCCAGTTGTAGATGACACACCAAATAGAAACCCCCAGAAATGCATTAGAAATTACAAAGCAAAAAATGAAGAGAAAGGTACTTCACCTGTAGATGCAACCAAATGCTAAATTATCGCGATCTCCACGAGAATCAAAGTAGTAGTCTTTATCATTTGAAGTAGAAGAAGAAGCCCATTTCTGAACACCCGAATTTCTCGACGAAGATAGAGTTGCAGCATACTTATACAAGGGGCGCGAACCAGTTGACTCCTCTCTCTTTCTCCTTTTCTTCTTCTTTTTCCTTTTCCTATGCTCTTCGTCGGAAGATGCGGTCGCCTCGGATGGCGAGGAGGGCACCATCTCGTACTGCGGCGGCCGCTTTTCAGTATTAACCTCTTCCACTTTATCTGCTTCTTCTTCTTCTTGTCCTTCTTCAAGGGCGAGGTCGTATTTCGAGACGGCGTCGTTTATAACGGAAAGGTCGGTGGTGAAGCTGGTGTTCTGCAGCCATTGCGACGCGGCGGAAGCGCCCTTGTTGGGGTCGGAAGGGAGAAGTTGAGGCGGTGGGTGCTGGACGTAAGCGGGGAACAGCGACGTCGTTTCAGTGGGTTGCTCCTCTTCCTCCATGGTGTAACACAGAAACACGAGACACAGCTTCTAAAGTGAGAGAAAAAAGAAAAGGGTAAATTGCATAACACGCCCTGTATTTTTAATATATAGCTAAAACCCCCTATATTTTATAAAATACAATAAAAAAAATTCTTTTCCATAGAAACTAATAGAGAGAGGGTGCGATGCTCGTCTATTTAAATATATTAAAATTAATTTATTTATACTATTAATTATTTAAAAAACTTTTTTTTTTTTGTTTTATCTTTTTTAGATTACTTGAAGTGTATAGTATTCATTTTGCCTTTTTTTTCATATTTAAATATATTTAAAATTAATTTATTTACTATTAATTTATTTAAATATATTTAATTAACTTAAAATACTTATTACAATAAATTATATTTATTTATGAAATATATTAATTTAATATAAAAACACCTAAAAAGTATATAAGTTTTTTAAAAATTAAGATTTTGAATTTGAAAAACACAATACAAATTTAGTATCCTAGATTCACTTTTCAAATTAAAAAGTTATATGCAATGTAAAAGTCATATATAATACTTATATATTATTAACTTGATTAAACTATTATTACTTTAAATATATTTTATCTATTTATATATAGTACTAATTAAATATCAATATCAATTATTTTAAATTATATTATTTATAATAATATTTAAATTAAATATTAAAATTATTAATATTTAAAATTTGAAAAGCAGCAAAGTGCCCATTTCTAACAAAAATCAGATTTAATTTTATATGTATATATATAATTTCATATTTATTTTATGTGTATGTATATATATAACTATTAATATAAAACAAAAACTTAAAAAAAAAAAACAAAAAAATTAGAGTAGTCGTCTTTGACTCTCCGCTTTCTGTCGCTCCGCCTTCCAACCACTGCCTCCGCTTCCAACCACCAGCTTTAGCCTTCTATAGATCTAATGATGGCGGTCGCAGGAAAGGTGACCTTTGTCTCCCGGATCAAGGGGCGGCAACAAGGCCTCCCCTTTCTATGGGGATGACTCCGCCGTCGCCCCTTTTGCTCTGAGCGACCTTGCCGTCGCCTTACACGGCCATATATATAAATATATATATATAACTATATATGTATTATGTATAGATAGATAACTGTACATAAATATAAATGTATAAAATATACATATCTATATATAACAGTATAAATATAAATATATATTTCATTTCTTTAAATTCAAATCCTTTCATTAAAAAAACTAACTATATTGAATCCAGTCCGAAATAGAATAACCCTAAGCATAACTAGAAAGCATCACTAAAATGGAGAAGAGCTTAAATTTACGTACCAACTCTAACTGTATGATTCAGCAATCAGCAAAATTATGTGAAATTTCCCAGATAGAAGTGCAGGAATGGGGTTAATATCAAATAGTTCATCAGAGGTGAAATTTTCCTCACCAAATTCAGCAAAACATTTTCTACCTTAAATACCAATACAATTCATATAAGGGGTTCCCAAAAGCCAATCAAAATTGGACAAGCAACTATTTTCACAAGCTATCATAACTAAATAACCTATTGAATTATCACACATCATGTACAACAAGAGTGGAGACTTCCTTCCCACCAGAACAAAATGTAAGAAAGAACATAAGCTCCTACTGATACATATTACGTGCAAGATTACATTTTCGGTTGTGGTAAAATCAGGTACAAGTTGGCAGTGGGTAAGGAAGTTTCGACCATCTTTTGTTAAAACGAACCAAACCACACCTTCATCGTGCAGGCACTTGGAAGTCACAACCCTGTTGAAGATCAGTTTGCAAATCAATGGGTTGGCCAGTAATAGAGGCAGTTGTCCACCGTCCATGTTCATGCATCAGTCGTGTCTGCCAAACAAGGAACCTTCAGAATGGATCATTCATACAGGAACATCGCATTCTTCAGGACGATATTGGTTCATACGGATATTGTAACCAAGGATGTTTTAGAGCCTCTGATGCTGAGGCCTCTTCTTTGGATTTACTTCAAGCAGATGAGCAACAAAGTCGATGAAGCCTTGGTCTCCCATTGGCAACCGATGTCTCAAGGATGACTTCTTGGGTATCAAGTATTCCAGTCTGTTAGTATCCTGAGGAGATAGAAGAGCTGAATATGTGATAGGGTGAAAAGGGAAATGTAACAGCTCAACTATGCAGTCATGTCGTGCCCAACTAGAGAAAGCAGATTTCTGTAAATCTGTGGGAAAGTTATCATATTGTCATTCAAGTTTCAGTACACAACTTCCGACAAAGCTTGTTCCTCCATTCAATGTTAATTACCCACTGATTTCACTTGTATATCCACTTCATCCTTTGTTTCCTTTTCAAAGCTGAAAACAACAGTTTTCCATAGTAGTGACAAACTATCTCATGCCTCGTACCTGGCGAGGTCATTCAAGTATTTAACAGTCTTTGCATTTAAAACAAAGTCAACACGTTGCAATAACTAATATTCTTTTTCTTTTCTTTTCCCTTTTCCCTGGAGAAGCAAACCTTCTTCTTAGCATAACTTATGTGCATCCCCAGTTCAGTACTGGACTATGCCTGAGCTAGTAGGAGCACTACAACATGACAGCTGAACGACCATAGATCTTACTTTGAATAGATGCAATTTTCTCATTTTTAGGTCACCCGACCTGTAGCTGACATAAGCACTTCAATTCAAGCCTATGTTTTTACAGGATTGCTTGAAACAGATTGATAGCATAATTCCCATATGTCAAGCTGTACACACACGAGGGTGGGTGGTGGGAAATGCGGGTGCGAGTGGTCAAAGATGGTTGAAACCTTACCATACCAAGCTAACCATATGAAAAGAATAATATAACTAGAGAAAAAAGCAGCAAATATAGAAATTCAAATGTAAAAAATTTCAAGGAATATTGAAAAGGAAAGAATAAGCACAGAACAGTACATACAAATTTCAATATGCCCCGCCATTAGTAGTATTTATTCTTAGCATGATACGTGGTGTCTGAACTGAATAACATAGAAAAGAGGGAACAGAGACAGAGAAAGGTTACCTGGTTCCTTTCATAAAGCATGTGATTTTTCGTGAAATATTTGTATGTATCTCGTCCTTTGGCAAGCATCTCTTGCTCAATAGGGCCTATGATTCCAATTACTCGAGCAAGTAAAGTAGCAGGAGAAATCATTTTGAAAGAGAACCTAATAAGATAACATAATAGTTACTTTATTTCAAAGTTCCGAGACAGAATATATAAAGCAAAGGAAAATGAAGAGAAGAAAGAAGAATGGTAACAAAAGATTGCACATTCCAAACAGTGAAACAAGAGTAAGGAGCAAAAGATAGCACATTGATTTTAAATAAAAGGGAGAAGGTAGCCGTACGTATGATCTTTTCTCATAAAATCAACAACTGATAACACATTGCTTTTAAATTGGAAGAACTTACATTGCCTGTGCAAAGTTCTGCCAAGATGCAGCCAAGGGACCATATATCAATCTTTTTGTCATATGGCAATCCCAGAATAACCTGGTGCCCGGTATGACCTAGACTGAACATATGAACAAAGATGATCAGTTTCAAAACAACTGCTTCCCAGATCAATAACCTTCACCTCGCATCTACTGTAACTTTTCACTAATATATTCTCAGGCTTCAGGTCACAGTGTATGAGGCCAAGACTGTGTAAGAATTGAAGTGCTTCCAAGCACTGAATTGTAATTGACTGCGTAATGAAAATCCTCATCAGCAACCAATACTGTAATAAGTAAGCAAAAAATGACATTTGCATCGCAAACCTGCAGTCTTGGCATCGTAAAGTAGACTTCTCCTCCAGATTCTCTGTTAAATTTATGGAACTCATACAGGTTTGCTTTAAGCAATTCGCATACAATCAGTAGATGCTCCTGCATAAACAAATAAAGGACAATAGTACCAAATATTCACCCACTAGTATTACAAAAATGCAAAACTTTGCATGCAAAGCGTAACCTGTAATCCTGCAGCAGTTAGTGGTAGGAAAGATGTATGCCAGTCATGCCAACTCAATTTCTTTGATGAATTTTCAGCTATAATTTCAAAATTTTGCAGAGTATTAATTCTTTTATATGTTAGACTTATTGGAGATAGCCCCTACTACAATATAATTATCAGATATAAGGTGGTCCAAATGAATGCATCAGGTTCTCTGAAGCTTGCCATCAGGCAAGATGTCTCAAGCTAAGCAAAAACAAAGTTCTTGATGCCTATGTGGCACCAACTCTGGTAATGCCTTTAAGTGCTTAACTGGCAAATCTAGTTTTTGGACAAGAGCACAAGACATTTATTCGATATTTTGCACATAGAAACAACTTTAATATCTTCTGCAGTTTCACTTTCTGCACCGCTTTTCATTAAGTAATTCAGGCGGAAGAATTACTTTAGATAAGAAGGTTTAAGAAGTAAAGAAGAAAATCAAGCCATGTGATGCGGTAATGTACAGAAGAAAGTAAGTCTTCAAGCCCCTCAATATTCTTCACGTTCACATTTTAATTAGACAAGGACCAGAAAACATAGCACACTAGAACTGATTTCTTGATCACCTGTCAACTAATTTAAGAACCAATAAGAAAAGAACTCTACAGTTTAATGCTCAAAAAGACTGATTTCACACAAAGTGATGGAAGAAATGCTCACTTACTCGATAATAGAAGTAATCATACAACCGGAGAATATGATACTTGTCAGCGGGATCATGCTTGTTCACATACTTGAGTAGCTTTATTTCATCAAGGCTCTGATCAAAAAAGTCCTTGTTGTTCTTTATAATCTTCACACATACATCCATGCCGGTGTGCAGGTCATGTGCCTGAATAGCTTTGCTGAATGCAGCTGATCCAAGATACTCAGTAACATGATAGCGGCCAGCAATAACTGAGTTCAACACAACATGGAAATTTTTGTCCTCCTCAAAGCCAGTCCTGAACAATAAGCAGAAGCACAAAACAAGGAAATTAATCTCTCCAGTAGAACAGTTTGAAGTAGTAAAATGAAGAAGAGAATTTATACGTGGAGTATCATAATTAGCAATTAAAAAGAGACATCAACATATGCTTTAATGACTGCTGCCGTTTGGCAGAAGAAAACTTCCATAAGTTAAATGTACTATCTGATAATTTGACACATTTAAACTGTCTACTTGGAATATATAAAGGGTGATGTAAGTTATAGGTCCAAGAGTTATAGATTGAATAACAAGTATCTGTTAACTAAGCTCCTACTCATTCATGTAGACTGTATTTCTTCATATCATAGTAAATTTGAATAGCTATCAAATGTGTGTTGTAACTGTGTATCAGCATGTGATGCTGCCACAAATTTGCACCCCATAAAGCTCACACCAACATGACATATTCCTTAGGAACAGTCTTTCTCAAGGAATATTCGTATTTGTAACATTATAAAAGCTTCTCAACCACCCAAATGTTTATTCCACATAAGAGAGTGATTGAAAAAACCGAAAACCAACAGTATTAATCATGATTTCATGTCATAATAAGAATATAAGTATTATTCGTGCTAGAACTTTCCTGAGGAGATTAGAAGCTTTAAAGAATTTCAGATTTTAACATGCAGGTAGAAAAACCTTCTTTTAGTACTCTCACATAGCCACCCATTCAAGCAAAATGGCTAAATATGGTTTAGACTTTAGAATTGTGATACACTTCTAAAATTGTCAAACTATATAAGGACTATTCATAATATTATATGATGAACATATCAAAAAATACATGCCTGTTTTTCCTGTGGATAATCTTCAAATCGAAGGTTTCAAATTCCTCCTCTTGTGCTTTTATTTGTCTCACTTGCTCTTGCACAGCAACCACTTCCTCATCTTCCAACGATGCCCCAGGATCCTCTTCTCTTATTCCTGTTGTTTTTACATCCTCTTTTTTCTGTACATACTCCCTATCAATGTAGCCATAATTTGAAAGAGATGAGGGGCTGGAATTTGCTGATTCCACAGCGCTAGTGTTGTTTTCATCCCGCGAACTCTTTATTGATGAAGCGTCTTTGCTTGTGCGCCTCCATGGCACGAGCATTTCTTCATTAGCCACGCAAGAGTCATCAGCATCATCATTGACAATGGCGTCCCCCCGGTTTGACCACAAAGATTTACCTGTACTTGCGTGCAGCAATTGTCCATCTCTAGGAGGAGGAAATGAAAATCCTCCATCACTTTGATTCTTTGCAAGTTACCCACCCTTATCATTACTCAATACAGATTTATCAGAACTATGTCTCTTTGTTCTATTTTTGTCTTTCTTGGACTGTTCACCAGCATTCTTATCTAAATCATGCTGTGAATGTCTAGACCCACAGATACTAACATCATGATCGTGAAAGTAGTCTATGTCCCCCTCACTGCTGCCTCCGACCAAACTTTCGCGTACTTCACTGCCTATATCAGCTACATCACTGTTGATTCCAACGCCAATGGATCTAACTGAACCATGTTGTTCATCATCCATATATAGATCATCTGGCCGCGGTCTTCCATGTTCATTTATAACCTTTCCATCCCCAAGCATAATGAGTTCATTTGTCTGAGTGACAAAGCCCTGCCAGACAGGTTCGGCACGCATCAAATTCAGCTCCTCCACATCCATCAATTGTCCATCATATTTATCAATCAAGTCGTTCTCATTGTTTCTCCTGTACACTTCAGTGTCCGACAACCCAACAGGATCATCTGAAGGCACAATAGAATCAACCTTCTTTGATTGGAAATACTGCTCCCCCGAGATGTACGAATCCTCCTCCGCAAATGACTGATCATCTTCATCGTTTTTGTTCTGTCCCATTTCTTGAGGGTCTGGAACACTTCCATGCCCTGTCCCCTTCTCGTTGTCACTTGGGTAATCAATTTCATGTGCAAGAAACCAGGTCTCATCTTCAATAGGTTGTCTCATATATCCAACATCGTCATCATCTTCATATTCATCAGAGTCCCAGTACTCATTAGGGTAGTCAATGGATTCACTCAATCCATCACCTATAGTTGCAAAACCAGAAACCAGATCAGAAGTATCCTCAGCAATACCCTGACTAACGGAAAGCCAACTGCCACCTGCCATCCTTTTCCCTGTCAATCATAATTATAGAAATAAGAATCAACAAATCGATAGATATATAAAAACTAACGAAAACATATTAGGCAGTATCTAAGCTCAGGATTAATGCAGAAAAATTGATAAAAGAACAACCACCACTTCAATTATGGGCATTTAAGGAATGGAAGGAACGATAAATTAATTCAAAGAAAAGAAAAGATACGCAAGATGAAGGAAGTTCATAGGCATAAACTATTTTTGTACTAACTGCTTTGGAATCCTTGAAAAAAGATTGAAAATTGGAGTGGAGAGTGGTTTTTTGACCCTGAGGACAAAGATAGATCAGTTGTTGGCTCAAGAGAATATTCATCACTTTGCTTAATCCATTTTCCCTTCAAGGTTACAGAAGCCAGTGAACAGGCAAGAAATGAGAGGGACCAACAAAATGCTGACATTACCTTAAGCAACCAGACTGCTCAAGTACTTCCTAATCCACATTGTTTAAAAGACAACAACAAATCTTTAACTTAATGTTTTGACAGTTTTTTTGGCTGAACAATTGGAGATGCAGCTTTAGTTGGTCTTTAAGTTCAATATAGCACAGGACTGAATGATCCACAGCACAAAACCCATTCAGTGCATTCACGATGTTTCATTGATTCAACAACAAAAGCATAAATAGTCTATTCTGACTATAATTCAGAGATACTTCCCAGATTTGCAATTGAGTTCAGCGAAAATCTTTGTTGATAGAGTGTCATAGGTATTCATGTAAAAACTTATCATGCTGAAATAATAACACAGGAATTGAAAAAGAATAAGCTATACATCTTAAGATTTCAAGCAAACTGAAGAATTGATTTCTTGACCAATAGGAACATCTAGAAATGAGCCTATGAGATAAGCATTGTCAGCATTCAAGATCTTGGGGGCAGGTCCATCGCGTTCATATTTCTCCTCCCAATGAATATTGAAAGGTTTGGCTTCTGACTTAAGTTTAACAGGTGGCAGTCTTGGCAACTCTTCCTTTTGGTTCTCGGAAGCAAGATGAAATTCTAATGCACCAAAATCTTCTGGCTCAGCTACCTGAGTCTTCCCAAGGAAAAGAGCTCTCCCCACCTCATCAACTTGCTCTTTGATTGCTGCTCTAATGTCATTGAGTTCCGATTTCCTTTTCCCATCCTTCTTATCAACAACAGCAACTGCAGTATCGTGACTGGTAGAAGTGTCTCCTCTGGAGAACGGGAAACAGTTTTGACGGAACACTCTTTCCGATGCTCTGAAGATGGATTGGCAGGTACATCATTTCTGGACCAGGAATTATCGTCAAGCTCATCCATAGAATACATGCTTGCCTTCTTTTGTTGATTGACTTCCATATGTTCGCTCTTATCATGCTTTGATCGAACACTAACATTACTAACACTACCAGGCCAAGACATTCTCTTTTCACCAGAAAAACTAGCATCTTCCCCGGACTTCTGATTAACCCTGCCACTATCAAGAGACTCAGCTGATTTTAACCGCGTCTTTCCAGGAACCTGGAATCCTGAAAAATTGTTCTCATCAGCACTTACACCATCATTCTGATACAGAGTAACTGGACCATTGCTCATACTGTATTTTCGTGAATACAAATCAAGCACAGTATCATCCGAATCCTTGGAGAAGGTGAAGTTTTTATCAGTTGTTCCGAAACTCTCGTTAACCTTGCTACAGCTCTTCCACTTGGTCTCAGACCCATTCCTTCCTGTTCCACACTCTACCTTTCACTATTAGTTCCTTAGACGCGTCAGCACTACTTGAGGTTGATAAATCCTTCAGACTTTCCCCACTATGCCGAGTAGTTTTTGTCTTCGGTCTTCCTCAACTACAATGCCCCCGTTTGCTGCTTCACTTGATCTAGTACCTGACTCCTTCTCGTCAAGTGTAAGCTTTTGAAGAATTCCATTTAAGTCAGGTCTGTTACCTAATTCACTTTGTAAAGCAGCCTCAGCTTTGGTGAATTTGTTCCTTCTCAGGAACTCAATTATAACATCTAGAGGACTTGAATCCGCCATTTATATACAAACACTTCCTGCAATCCAAATAGCCAAGTACTAGAAACACCACTCAACTAAACCTGGAAAATGAGACAAACAAAGACACCACAAACCCATTATTTAAAACACGAGTTAAGCAACATTCCCATTCACCACCATTGCCTCACAAATGAGAAATTTAATGCAGTAAGCTTCCTTTTGTTCCACACTCTAATTATAGGAACCCAAAAAAAAGGAAAAAACAATACACTTTTCCTCGTTTCACCATAGCCACACAACCAAGATACAATGAAGCAACGGGAAATACTAAACTTCCAGAAGCAGAGCTAAACATAAACTGAAAAAAAAAAAAAGCAGTAATATGGCATTTTCATGGATCCCAATACACAGAAATACATCAAAATTTACAATACTCAAGGAACCGCACTTTTTCCCTCGGGATTTAACATAAAAACCTCAACGAAATTTCATAAAGATCTGCGCTTTAACGAAACCCTAAAAATCACGACCACCTTCTGACAATGCGAATGATTGCCACAACGAATCAAATGAAAAAATGGGGGAAAGGGAAACAGGAAAACCAGATTGAAATGAGTGAGCATGGAAACTTACAGATCGAAGAATGTGATATCTGAGAGGCCAAATCCGGTGCTGTTGAATCCATCGCCCAAGCTCAAGAAATCTTATTATACATTTGAAGCACTCCTCCCTTACTTTTTTGAGTATAAACACATAAACTATACTAACTATTAAAATATGAAATGGAAAATGACAATTTTTTTGAATTTTTTGGTACCTTTTGATGGGAAATTTATTTATTTATTTATTTTAATACTTTTGATTTTAGTTTATTATTATATATTGCATGGGCCTGCAATATTCTCAGGTCTTGGGATGTGATTGGATAAAATAGATTCACAAATATTTAATTTTTTTTACCATATAATAATTATTACACATTAATAATTGAAATATACTCGATATTTGTGCCCAATTTAATTTTTATTGAATTGAATTAAAAATAAGAAAGATAAAATAAATAATTGATCAAATTAATACAATGATTTAACTTTATTAAGTTAGTTTATGATTAATTATTTTTCTTATTAGTTACTCATTTTTATCTTTAGTCTGTTATATTTAATTAAATAATATAAAAAAAATACTTTACATACTCATCGAGTGTGTTTCGGCCACTGATATATATATTAAAATATACACACACTATATTATGAGGTTGTTGATTGAAAATGACCATTTTGCCCATGAAATTAATTTGATTAAATATTATTTTAATATGAATCGAACTTGAATACAATAAATAGTGTGAATTATATCACATCAGCATATATAAAACCCTATCTCTAACATAATGTGATTTATATTTTTTTATATTTAATAATTATACATATGTAATATATATATATATACACACTATTGAGAAGATGCGCAGATTTGAAATGACAATTTTGCTCACAAAATTCTACGCATTAAATTGAATTTTTCTTTTCTGATATACACGGGCTAAATTAAAAAATGCCATATATTATATCACATGAGAAAAATATAAATGCTATTGTTGATGTAATATGCTTTATTTTATTTTATATTTTCACATTTGATTGATACATGAAAAATCAAGTAAGTCAATACTATTTAAATATGTTGGGACTAACTATTTGGACCATAAATTCATGTACCATATATTCTATTTTGGACCTATTTTTGTACTTTAATATATATATTTATCTTTGCATGTATTAAATTTGATGTGAATTGGACTCTCTATTGGGTATATATTCCACTAAGGACATTTAATTCTGGATAATGATAGGCATAAGGTGAATTTTTTATTGTAATTCATATTATATTTTTTATTTAATTTTATATATATCATCATATATATAAAATTAATATAAATTTTTTATACATGTGGTGTATATATTAACATAAAATATTAAATACAATAAAAACTGTTCTAAGAAATTCAATCCGATTGCTAATGATCAAATTAATATATAAATGTAAATTTAATTTGATGGCTACTTTGATTATAGTTTGAGTTGGCAATGTGATTTGGGATCATCATTACCCCATTTTAGCTAAAAAGATTGATTATGCTAATTATTAAATACATCTTTTATTTTTTGTGTCGAGTAGAAACTATATCATATATATCTATACTATTATAAAAAAATAAAAAAATAATCCTTTTGATCATATCAACTTTACATTACCCAATTTATCCTTTATTTACCCTTTAATCCATTCTATTTTTTTAAAAAAATAATTATCCAAAATAGTAATTTAAATATCTTTTTAATCATTTTATCATTATGTTTTTTTTCATATCAACTCAATATCTCTCAACTACTATTTCATATTTCTCTCTCACATCTTTTCTTCAAGTTCCTTTTCTTGATTTACAAACTTCATTTTTCTCAACCCATTACCCCCCATTATATCTTATCTCATACATTTTTCTTTCTCTTCACCTTACACTACGTTAATATCTTTTTATATGCTTGTGGAGACCGCATGCAACAGCAATTAATATATATATGTGACCCTTGCCATTTATTACTAAGTTTCTTCATCATATTTTCAACTAACTTATTGTTTTATTAAGGGTTTTTTTTTCTATTAAAATATTTATGGTACGGGAAAATTATTGTAATTATTTCAATTGATAAACTTGCATTCTTGGTCCCCATATGTTATAATTATTTATAATTTAGTTCCATTTGTTACGATTGCATCTCATAAGTTGAAAATTTTCTCAATATTAGTCGGCATATGTATTTTGCGTCCAATAATTAATAAAAAATGCTAATGACTCTGTTAACTATTAAAAGAAATATTTTTTTATTATTTATTATGCGATTTGTATGAAAAAATGGGAAAATTTTTATATCCTCATAAATAATTTATGACTATTGATGTATCCATCATAGCTCAAATGCTAAAGAAATTTCAGATTGCCAACTTTAATCGACTGTAAGTATATATAAAAAAAATGTAAGTTTCGAAAATAAGAAATAATATGCATCGATCACATAAACATCTTGATATTTATTTTATTTCAATACCAAAAATAAAATTTAAACCTAAAGAGTATATAGATCAACCTGTGATCAATTTTATTATAGATCCAGATGCATGTATATCCAATACATCCATATATAATAATTGGATCCGGCTACCCGACGACCCATTCACCAACCCGGATAGTCGTCCACGGCAAACTTCATCGACGGCCCGAACTGCTTATGATCATCAGTCTCAGCAACAGCGATCCGCTCTTCGAACCGCCGGTTTTCATCTTCGAAAAACCTAACCAACGATCCAAACTGCTTATCTCCCTCAGCGATAGCGAGCCGCTCCTTCAGCCGCCTGTTTTCATCGTTGAGCTCGGCTTCTCTCTTCTTGCTCTCTAATAGCACCTTGTGCAGATCGGCTTCGGTCCATCGGCAAACCCTGAGCTCTTGCTGGAGCCTGGAGTGGGCTAGCTGCAGCTCGGATTCGGCTTCTCTGGCTCGTTTTCGTGCTCTTTTGCGGCTGAACCAGCTGGCTATCTGCTCCACATCCAGTCCTGTAGCAGCCACCAGCTCCATCTTCTTCTCCTTGGTTAAGTGCTCCGATTCTTCGAAAGCTGACTTCAGAGCCTCGATTTGGTGTTGCTCGAATCGTTTAGACATGGTATGATGCAGCTAGCTCGGCTTGGCTTGTGCTCATGCATGATAATTAAGGTTTTTTAGATTGGTTCTTGATTTATACAATGTAGGCAGAAGAGGGCATGCATGTCATGAGATGAAATGGGGGCGAAGAAATTGAGGATCTGATGTTGTGGGAGTGAAGGTTTCGAGAAGAGGGATTGAGTTTGATTGGATTGGATTTGCATGAAGAAATTTGTCTGAGAAATTGATGTAGGGTTTTTGTTGTAACGTTGTTTGTGTTAAGATATTGACATTTGGGGGGAAAGGCAATCTTAGCCTTTTAAAGTAGCTAGGGGTGGTCAATTTTAGTTATTTTCTGTTAATTTGGTCGGAAAGTATCACGTCACCAGTCATATAAACTCTTAAATTAGAGTTTTTGACCAATTTGATGACATACAATTTATTTTATTTTTTTTTAAGAAAATAACTTGTCAAAAAGAAAATTACTATATAGCAAGTTTTTCCAAATTGTAATTTTCTTTTTGTCAAGTCATTTTCTAAAAGGAAAAAAAATATATTGTATTGTCGTTTGAGAAACCCGAATTTAGTGTTGACATGGTTGATAACGTGGAATTTTGGACTAAATTAGCTTGAGAAAACTAAAATTACAACAATTTTTAAAAGGGGAAAATGCAATTTTGGTCCAATTTTTTAGGGCCACTGGCAATTTTAGTCCAGATTCAATTCAAAATAGTGAATCAGGATAACAATTTTTAAAAAATAGCAAGTTAAAGATAAAATGAAATTTTTTTCGGAATCGTGCACATGACCACATAAATCTGGGAATTTCTTCAAAATCTGGTGAATTAGCTTACGCGGAAGTATTTTTTCAATTGGTGCTTACGTAGTTTTTTAAAACACGTCACCTTTGCCACGTAAACACTGGCTGAAAAAATACTTCCACGTAAGTTAGTTCACCGAATTTTGGAGAAATCCCCAAATTTATGTGGTCATGTGCGCGATTTCGGCAAAATTAGGAGATATTGTCTGTAAATTGCCATTTTTGAAAATTACTTTTCTGATTCGCTATTTTGAATTGAACCTGAACTAAAATTGCCACCGCCCTTAAAAAACTGGACCAAAATTATATTTTTTTCTTTTTAAAACTACAAGATCAAATTATAAATTTATTTTGATTTGAATCAGAATTATCACTCCCTAACTTACACGACTAAAATTACATTTTTTCCCCCTTTAACATTTGATGTTTTTATTGTCTGTCTCATGGGCGCGCGACTATGCTTTTGCTATATTTTGATCAAAGTGTTTTCTACCGAAAGAATTTGTTTTAGTGCAAAATTGTATTGTATTTTATGTTACATTCAATTTATAAATTTTTACTTCTATAAGAGTTGTCATCTATATATTTAAAAAAAAATTATATATGTGGTGTAAATGCAATATATATTTGTATATGTGCTTCGTTGTTTTTTCCGCCAATCTTAATACAATGGAGAATTATATAGCCATTCAACAAAGAATGTTCCATTTGTCCCAACTCCGAGTTATTATCGATAAGAAATAAACACTTTTCATCTCGTAATTTAAAATTTTTTACTTTTATTTTTAATTCTATTATTTATGAAATCTTCACTTTTTATGTTTTAGTTTTATAAAATAGCAATAATTGGTCTAATGGTACCTTTTTGTTAAATATTTTAATGAAAAATATCATGTGTTTAGCACGTAGCCGTCAAGACCTTTATATTTTTGGTCCTATTGATTACAATATTATCTTTTTTTATTTATAACTTTCAAGAAATAGAACTTTGTGATTTTATGCATTTAACGACCACGTGGCATTTTTCATTAAAAAGTAAAAGTGATAATTCAATGGACCAAAAGTAAAAAAATCCTAAATTACGGGATGAGAAATGTTATTTCCCAGCAATAAGTATATATTTGGGACAATAGAGGTGTTGCTGATCGAGCCCAACAATATATTTTTCTGTTTTACTTAATGTACGTATATATCTATGCATATTTCTTAATTTCAATTACATTTTAAATTTGATTTATAATGTCATGAATTCAATTTGAAATAATTAAGCATACATAAAATCAAACATGAGTTAAATTCCAATAATTTGTCATACATATTAAATTGAGATTCAAATTTCAATATCGATTAAAAGAAATGTTCATACTCAATTTATAATATTGCATAGATGAAGTTCAGATAGAATTCGGATTGAGATTTGAGACTTAAAATGTCAAAGCTTGCGTCCATATGTTAGATAGTGCAAGAATTACAAGAAAGTGTTCACAAGACATCTTGAAATTTTGTCTTGAAAGTATACCTTGTGAGCTAGAGAGAAGGGGGTTTAGGACTTACATGCAGCCTAAGTTTCTTATTCGTGAACGTGGAGTGCAGGATAATACATAAACAACATATAACTAAAAATTATTTCGAAAAATAAGTAGAAAATCCTAACAAGTACTCAATTAACAATGTGGATGCATGCATAAACAGAAAAGAGGTACATGCATGTCTTAGTATTGTTTGTAACTAACTAGATAGAATGGCTCTTCCTTATGTGGGATTATGGGATTTACTCTACACTAACTACAAACTTATTTCGAAAAATAAGTAGAAAATCAAACAGTGAATCACCTTCAAGAATTGTTAATCGATGTTTCAAAAGCTCATTTTCAGCTTCAAGCTCGGCTTTCCTCCTCTTGCTCTGTTTAAACTCCATTTGGAGCTTGGCTTTCCGATTATGGAGTTCCTGGAGTGATTGTTTGAGCTCAGCATTGATCTGCTCCAACTCCCCCTTTGATTCTCTAGTTCGCTTGCATGCTCATTTCCTGTTAAACCAGCTGGTGATTTGCTCCATATCCAGCCCTGTAACCCTCACCAACTCCATCTTCTCTTTGGTTAAGTGCTCTGATTCTTTGAATGCCAACTCAAGAGATTGAATCTGATATTTCTCAAAACGTTTAGCCATGATTCCTCACCCAAAGCCTCTCATGTTTAAGATTCGCTAGCCTTTCTCATAATTTATAGGCATGCCAAATGACCATTAGTGGTAAAGAAACTTAATCACAACAGGCAGATGAATCAAGAGGAAGGACGAAAAGGACGAGGATGCATTCAGAAACCATCAAGGCAAGTTTTTTATCTTTGACTGTGACATAAGAGATGTAAACATTTCTGCTATGCTGTACTTCATGGACTATGATGTATTCTTTTTTTTTTCGCAGGTCTTATGTCAACATTATGAGCTAGCAATTGTACAAGGATGTACTTTGTGCCAGCAAATGCACAAGCATGTTCGAATAAAGTAAACAAATACATAAATCTTTCACGTGAGTCTTGGTTTCCTCATCATCCTGCCAAACGATGTTCATTCATGTCAAGATGACATCAAATTTTTTGTCTTATTTATTAAGAGTTTTATCAAGATGGTGTTCAATATTTACTGCCACTTGGTTCCTGTATTTATCTGTGTTCATAGCATCCTTTTATGGAACCTTTTCTACTTTATAGATAACGGTAAGCTTATCTAAACCAATTTAAAGGAGGAAAACTGGGTAGAGGAATAAGACTTGAACTTCAGACCGAAATTTCAAAAGTGAATCTCTCAAATAACTTTTCTTCTTGTGTCTTCTATAAATATTCAGGGTAATTTAACTAATGTAATGAATTTTGATTGTTTCTAGAACATTTAATTTAGTACTTCATGGATCGTAGTCCGTCAAAACCTGAAGGCACACAATCCACAGCCTGTCAAAACCCGAAAGAACACAATCCATATCCATCGATGACTTGGTTGATTTAAGAATTTAACAAGGGAAGAGTCAACAAAATGGTTACAAGTTTACTTAGTTAGACTGATTAGGCATGACAGAGGAGTTATTAGAAGGGACAGTTGGCAGTGGATTCAGGAAAATGCTACGAAGTCCACCTAAGTTTTAAATACAACGAGACAACAATGTTGCAACAAACCATATGCAATTTCCTATTCTGCTCCCATCATTAACCAGCTTGGCCGACAACCAGTCACGTTTAAAAGCAAAAATTGTCACTTTCAAGGAGTAATTTCCTAAACCACATGGCATAATCTCGAATAGTTATATGTCCATCACCAGATCCTAATCTCCCAGCTTGAAATTGCATAAAGTTTCAATGGGGTATCTCAAAATTTCATTCCAAATGGACCGCATCAAAGCTATCAAGGCAGCTTTTGGATATTCATGACACATTCATAGACTGATTTTTGCTCAAGAGGGTTATCAACATGCCACAGGTCCTGAAAACAACTTTGAGTCCGATTCAATTAATCATTCAACTTATTTCTTAGACATAGCCACCATATCCATGCAACGCCAACTAAGGGCATCAAACTACTTCACTTTTATCAATTACCAGTCAACCAATCTTACAGAGTGGTAAAAGACTAGAATGAGCTTGTGAAGCCAAACCTGTTCAAGATCAAAATTTTCTTTATGTATACACTATAATGTGGCACATGCATAAACTGCCTGCACTTTGGATGGAAACGAATCTTTTGCTCTAAATCAAATTATCAAACACTCATTCACGAAATCTAAACGCATTACATACATCCCAGATATCTATTAAGGAAACATATCATACACCTGGTATTCATAACTGAAGTGAAATGCAAAACAAGATCCGGACTTATATAATGCACCTCAACAGAATACCAACCTACACAATGCACAACAACTTACCCAAATTTCCTTCAGGACAATAAAGCAAACCACAAATTCTTACCATGGAGCTGCTAAAACAAGACACATAGTCCGTCATGTCAAAGAATGTGAGCAGCAGAAAGAGACTCAGCCAGGACTGGATATGGAGTAAAACCCACTTCTCTACACGTCCAAAGAACCATAACTTCTACTCCAAATCCAGTCCCGGATGAGTCTCTCCACCGAATTCAGCTCCAGCTCTTAACATTCCTCCTATCATGCACAAATATATATAAAGAAAAAAAAACAACGCGCATGGTACAGAGAATTGCCGGATTGGAGAGGGTCAAGGAAATGCGATTCTACGCAGTAGCCAGTAGAATTCGAATTCATGGAGAGATGAGATTTTCGCCATAAACAAGTCGTAGATTTTTGAAGTTTAGCTAAGAGCAATTTTGTTGGGGAGAATATTCTGACGCTGGCGTTGATGTGGAGTTGAGTTGAAAAGGTGGTGGTGTTGGGCTCTGATGTTAGCATTTCACCAACTTTACGTTTTATTGGGCCTTTAGTTGAAAATCCGGCTTAGTGGAAATTCAAACAAATGTAATTTACATTTTTTTGTTCTGACGGCAAAAATTCTAATTTAAATCGAATTTGATTAAATCTAAATTAATATTATGATAAGTATATAATATACTTATTATATAATCAGTGTATTTTTTTAAAAAAAAAATCAATTACATGACAAGTATATTATATTTACTTTATGATTGATGTGTTTCGATCAAATCTAATTTGATATAAAAAAAATTCCTAGTGTGGTTCAGCTTAATTAGCCAACGTAACGAAAAATTCTTTCCCGAACCAGGTTCGGCGAATCAAACCAGTTACAGAGCAAGTATAATACACTTGCTTTGCTCTATAATTGTTCACTTTCCCCAAACTGTAAACCAATCACATATTGCACTTGTTATATGATTGATTCAGGTTCGATCGAGTTAGGTCCGAACAAGAATTTTTTCATAATTTAGTAGGTGAAACTGAGGTCCATCACTGTGGGTTTGACTCCCACCAATGTAAAGATATATTAATATTAGTATACTTTGATAGTAGTTGTTGCTCTACTATAATAGTAACTATTGATAATTGATCTAAATTCAAATTGATTATACGATAAATGTATTATACTTGTAATATACTTGATATTTTTTTAAAAAAAATATGACTAATTATATAACAACTACAATAATATTTACAGTGTAGTTGGTTGTTTATAACTTAATTTAAAGTGATATGGTAAATTACAACAAGCTCATATAAAATTTGCCATAATTATGAATATTTTTTTATTATTTAAAAAATTATAAATACTCCATTGATATTTGATGAAATTATATAATTTTTGGATGGAGGTATGAAATTATCGACTTTGCTTTTATTGTATTTGTTATTTAAAAAATCAAAAAATTATAAAAAGTTGTTCATTTAATCCATAATTTAAAAAAAAATAAAATTATAATTCATATATCAAAAGGGCAATTTGATCAATTTTATTATAAAAAATAGATGAAAATTTAAAGTAGACTAATGGATTATGTTAGTTATTGAACGATAATAAAAATAAGGGTAGTATTGATTATTTTAAAAAAATGACGGTGTATTTATAATTATGACAAATTCCAAGAGAATTCATTGTAATTTACCTTATAAAACGCGACTCTTGTCATTATTAAATGAGTATCATTAAGAAGTAATTGACAGAAATAGAAAAATCAATAAGGTTACATTTGGATGGACGGATTCAAATTTGAATAAGGAATTTGAAGAAAAAATTTCGAATGACTCCATATAAAATTAATTTAAATTTCATCACAATTTTACTAAAAATAGCTAAAAATAAAAATCGAGCATACAAATGTAGTGGATTTATAACTATATTTAACATTCGATTTATATATATATAGAAAAAAAAAAGTTACAATTTCCTATGATTTTTTTTTTCTTTTCCACATTTTAAAGTTTTTTTAGATACTTTTTTGGAGTAGTGCGCATCTATTCAAGATTCATTAAGAGTATATGACAAGACATGTCCAAATTTGCAAATACGGTGTCGTCTAAATTGTTTAAAAATTAATGCATATATCCTCAACTTTTCCCTTTTACTTTTTCTAGAAAGAACTAATGAGCACCCAATTTGCTTTGTGCAAACTTATATATTGTATCAAATATACATATTTGTACATTATGTGATTTTTATTTGATTATGAAGTTGTGTTTGGATTAAGTGATTTAAAGTTGAAAATTTTAAATTTATAATAGTAAATTAATTCACTTATTTGTCTAATTTTATATTATAAAAAAAAATCCACGCCCCTGAACGACCCTATTTTTTAATTATATTTTATAGTGTTGAAATGAATTTTAAATTTATCTGACATGGAATAAATTTAAAATATTTTTTTCAATTTTTTCATTCAAATGCAAGTCTTTTTAATGTAGCATTAATGTAGAATAAAAGATAGATGCATTTTGGAGGCGTTTGTATTTTAAAAAATCCAAAATACAAAATCCAAAACACAGTGCAGAAAGTGTTGATTTGAAGGTAGAATCTCAAAACGTCATGACTTCTGCTCTTATATGATTTATACAACAATTTCCATGTGCATAAGATCGCCCTCTCAAGGAGTCCCCAAGACCCCAATCTCTCACACTATAGTCCTGAAATTCTATTGTTTTAACTATTGTTCGGACGATTCGTTGAATTTTTTTTAAGTAAATTTTATTTAATTTTTATATTTTTATAATTTTTATTTCGGCATTGTATTTTACCAGGTTATTGGTAGTAGTTAGGGCAGCTTTGAGCTAAATTTTATATATTCTTTTAAATAGTCTGAAATTTAATCAGATCAGAGCCAATTATATATCAAATACAATACATTTATCGTATAATTTATATATAATTTTAGAAAAATAACCACTCACATAACAAATACTATGAGATTGATTTATTTCAATCATAGTTAGAATTTGGGATCAGCTTCAACAAGAAAGAAAATGAAAGAATTTGCGAGTGATGAGTAAAATTTTTATGAAGCAGTAGATTTGTTGTCCATGTATACATGAGAGCACTAGAAAGCAAAAGAGATGAACATGTTGGATTATTACACCACTCTTCTCCAATTAATGTCTGAAACATATCTCTCTCTCTCTCTCTCTCTCACACACACACACAAACAAACTCTTGAAATACATCATGTAATGGTGTAAATTGGGTGGCAAGTGGCAACAACCAATCCCATGATACAACCAACAAACTTTTGAGCTCCCAAATCAGACCTATCAAAATCAATTTGATTGCATATAGAAATATAAATAAATGTCACAACACTTCCAAAAAGAAGCAATTTAATAATCAAATTTGGAAAATATTATTATAAGGTCCTCCATCTCCATCTAATTGCTAGCTACATTACTAGTGTCGCATTTTATTACATTAATCAATCTCAACTCAAGATGCGTAGTGGATTGAGTTGGGCTAGTCCGGACCATGACCATTTTGAACCAACAAAAAAATAAGCTAGATTGGCCCAGGCCCGCTTGGGATCGAGCCACAGGTATTGAAACCTAGGACCAACTCAGCCCAGTGGCCCAAGACCACCTGGTCCTGAGCCAAGCCTGAGTTGGGTCTGCTGGACCATTTTTTTTATAATAATAATGCATTACATATAAATTTTATTTTATTCGACTAAACTAACTATTCTAGTTGCTTTTCCGTATTTATGGAACTCTAAAAACTATTATCATTATTGTTTTACTTCTAAATTTTTAGTACTTTAATTTATTAATATTATTTATTTATTTTTTCAAAATTTATTATCATCTAAGTTCATTGTATAATATTAACAAATTTTTTTAAGTTATGATTTTTTGTGTGATTTAATTTATTATTTATTACATTCCATAATTCTATAAAAAAAAATATAAGTAATTGTTCAAAAGAAAATTTCTATTTCATAAAAAAATAAAAATAAAAATATAATAGTCACATTCAGACTTGGTCTCGTCCTGGTTCAAGCCTCAATCGGGTCGATTCACCGGCTGAGTTTGGGTCTATAAATGGACCTAATTGGCCCCATTTAAAGGCCTAGGGCCGCCCCAGGACCGGTTATGAACAATAGTAGGTTGGCCCTGACCCGAGTTTTTTCCGAGCTGGTCCATACCAGTCCTGAGCTAGCCCGACCCACTGTGCACCTTGAATCTCAACCATATATGTGTTTATGAATTCACACTCACAAACCTCAACCAATCAAAATCATATTGTCACCAGGTTACATGCAATTTACCCCTCTGTGATATGTGAAACGAGCAAATATCTTCCTATGAAAAAAATTAGCAAATTATTTCCCTGTGTCGAAAAAAATGAAGCAGATTTTCCCTCTATGTAAACCATATATAAGGGGTAATTTGCTTCTTTTTTCAAAATACGGGGGACAATTTGCTATTTTATTTTTCACAGGAGATTTTTTTGCTCATTTCTCATATCACAATGAGATAAATTGTATTTTCACCCTAACAAAAAACATGTAAACCAATTGACGTTGGTAACGGCAGAAGAAGACTTGTCCGGGATGGGGTATGGGGCAACACCACCGCATGGAGATGAAGAGAGCAGTGAAGTTACTCCATACCCCAGTCCCGGAGTAGTCTTTCCACCCATCCTCATAACTACCTACCACACCTTCTTCTAGCTATATGTCTGTGTGTGTGTTTGATGTGTAGGTGAATAAGGATGTTTGTGTGACATATATAGGCAAGACAACTGTTGTGTCTTCTTTAAAGTAATGGTACATCATGTTTTGTAGTGTACAAATGTTTGCTAGGGGTAGGAATATCCCTAGCTAGGAAACATCATCAGCTTCGTCTTGTCTTGTTTTGTTTGATTGTTGGAAATATTGATGGGATTTTGTCTGTTTTTATTTTCAAAATAAATATTGATAGATAATGTCTTAAAAGATTAGGCTTATTTATATTTAGATTCCCTTGAAAAACTGAAATTACATTTTTTCTTAAAAAAAAAATTAAAATTATATATACTGACACTCTTTGAAAATTCACCATTTACACATGACGGGCTGACCCCATTTCATTATGGTCTGAGTGAAAAATATTGTTGTTAGCAAAAGAGTTACACGAATTTTCAATTTTACCCCTCATTTAACATTCTCATGTAATAATTCTGTACTTATAAAGAAAAAAATATAATATTAATTAACCTCATTTCATATATGTGTATATATATATTATATTTATCCCCTTATAACTATAAAAATTTACATGAAAATATGGAATGAGGACTAAATTAAAATTTACATTATTTTTTTTGTCGACTTTAGTTTTTACCATTTAAAATCTAAGGAAGGGGTCTGGTGTAAATAGAGAATTTGTGAATAGGGTGTAAGTACAAGTTTAATTTTTTTTTAAAAAAAAATACAATTTTATATTTTTAAAATGGGTGTAAGTGTAATTAACTTAAAAAATGATATATAATTGAAGGTTACAAGAAATAAGTAGTGAAAATGATGGATTCCTACCAATTCGTTTTTAATGCTTGCAACAAGACATGTGTGTACAAGAAGGAACACACATCAAATGGTTGCATCGGCCGGCCGTAGAGATATTTTATTTTGTTACACCTATGTGATTGCTATGTTTATTCATTTATTTTTTTTAAAAAAAAGTTTAACAATAAATTATAATTTTAAATCAAACTTGTATGCGATATATGGATGTGTGCGACATTAATGTGTAATATTATGGTAGAATAAATAATCTTTTTATCAGAAACGAATCTAAGGACGGCAAAATTATATTTAACTATTGAGTTCACATTGTGGCATTATTTGGGGGCAATTATAATTTTTTTTGGGGGGGGGGGGGGTTCGATATATATATCTATACTTTATTGTTAAATTAGAGCACATTTTTTTTAATGATCGGTTAGTTTTTCTTCTTTTTTTAATTATTTAAATTTTTTTCAAGTTCTTCTAAACTTCTACATTCCTTTATGTTCTCTCTTTTTTTTTTTTTTTTTTTGAATAATATCTCTTAATTTTTTATATTTTTTCTATATTTTTTTATTTATCTAATTAATATACTTTGTAAATAATAATTTATTTTTTAAATTTAAAATGCCCATATTTGAATGTTCCACATATACTATATACATAAATTGTGTGTAATTTTAAATAACTAGTTCTGCGCATGTGGTCCCCTATAAGAGAATTATAATGTGAGATGAAAAGAAAAAAAAAAGTACATTTGTGAAAAAAAAATCATGGTATAATTAAGGAGATGGGATAGAAAAACTTATGTAATAAGGAAAAACAAAAAAGTAGAGTGAGGTGAAAGAGAAAATAAATTATAATCGTGGGCTTATTAAAAATATCAAAACTTGTGAGGAAAAAATTATAGAGTATTAAGTAAGGTATGAGAGAAACCTAAAGTAGTGGGTAAGAGAGAAAAAAATTATAAATGTGAAATTATTATTTTGATTGAAAGAAATTTTAAGGAAAAAAAAATAAAGGATAAATTTGGGTATTCAAAAATTGGTACAATAAATAAAATATGTTTATAATAGTATAATTGATAAATTTAGAGGGCGAATATATAAAAAAAATTTAAATTTAAGTATAATTAAAAAGAAATACAAAAATTAAGAGCCAATATATAAAACATATTCAAGTTTATATATAATTCTGAAAAGAAAATACAAAATTGTGGTAGCCCCAGGTGCTCTCCTTGGATCCGTCCTCGTCTTTCACTCTTAATCGGGCTTTAAAATGAAAAAAAACAACTTAATATTTGTAATTTTATCGATAAATTATTAAAATTTATAAATAATTGTTTTTTTATTTTTGGTTTAAAATAAATCACCTAAATATGAGTGGTAGAAACAATAAATCAAAATCTTGTTGGAGAAGAGTTTTCTAACCAATTATATGACTTGGTCTTCTTCAATAATTATTATTTTTTTTTTTTTTAAAGAATTGATTGTTGATTGAATTGGTGACAAGATAATAAATCTACCCATATTTAGGGCATAGAACCTTTGTAGGTTGGATGTAGGCCAATTTAGATGTCAATTCGAGCATTAAATTCATATTAAGTGAGTAAATACTCATTACCGTAAATTACTTTAGCAACGAAGAGTAATCTGCTAGAAATTACAAATTGGTCAGAATTTGGGACTTGTGTGAAGGGCGCATACCAAATTTTTGGCCAGATTTTCTCGACGAAGTTTCCTTAATGTTCCTTTTTTTTCTTTTTTTTTTCTTTTTAAATAAAATTCCAACATGATAAAAGTTGCTATCTTTTATATAAAGGATCAAAATTAATGTGTGGAACACCAAACACAACAAACTCTTTAAATTCATCATGTAATGGTGTAAATTGGGTGGGAACATTCAATCTCATGCTACATCCAACACACTTTTTGAGGTCCAAAACCAGACCTATCAACTAACCACTTCAATATTATGAGTTCGAGTCTCATCAAAGTATATAGATGTTTGTCTCATTTTATGTGAGTTTATTATAATTTATTGGGTAAATTATATTTTGTCATTCGAATTATGCTCGTTTTTATATTTTGACATCTAAATATTTTATTTTTGTATCAACTTACTATCTCCACTTTACGAAATATGCACTTTACCGTGTATGACCATTTTTTTGCTGATTTTTTGGCCGAAAAAATATCATTTACTGTGCATATGTAAAAATTATCACATCACATAACCCTTAAATATCACATGTGCACTATATGTGAATTTTTTTATATAAAAACTTGTGGAAAAATATTTAAATGGCAAAGTGCAAAATTTCGTACCATTGAGATGATAAATTAACATAAAAAAAAATTAAATATTAAAGTGTAAAAATGACCATAGTTGAATTGGCAAAATATAGTTAACCTAATTTATTATTTTCTAATTCTTAATTATATTAATGTATTGCTCTATTACACTCTGTTTCGTAAAACATTGATATAAGTATAGTTTGTATTCTGAAAAAAGAATATCTTTAAGCCGCTATATGAATAATCGTTATTACTGTTTAATTATAAACATTTAAATATTATAATTAATTATTTTTTCATATATTTAAATCACTAAATGAATAAAATAAAAATATAATATATTTACACATATCAACCATTAAAACCTTAAATGCCACTAACTTTATAAACCTATTTCAATAACTCTCCAAAAATAATAATAAAATTCAAACATAGATATAAAATTCCTTGATACATTTTTCAAAGAATCCAATCTTCACCACCACTCTTATATCTTTTAAAATCACCTCAAAAACGAATCCAAACATATTCTAAAAAACGTATTATTATGTCCAAATCTGTGCAACGACTTTAATCCTTATATGTAAAACGTAATAACAGAAAACAAATGACTTTAACAAAAAAAAAAAAAAAAAAGACAACTATGTAAAAAGAGTTGGTGGATACAAACCTAGAACGAACATCGGTACATATATATATATAGAAAACGACAGAAGAAAACTGGGCCGAGGCCGGAAATATGGAGGGAAAGCAGTGCAGCGAGCAGGGTTTTACGTACTCCATATAGCCAGCCCCGGACAAGTCTTTCTGCCGATCCATCATTTACACCTTCTCCTCTGTACTTGAGTTGAGTGTGAGTGTGTGTAGGATATCTACGATGATGCTTGTCTTATATATAGGCAAGAAATTTGATGTGTTTCATTAAAGTAATAATCTATATACTATCGATTGATTTATTATTAATTTATTATTGGTTAAATAATTTTTTTTATGATTAAATTACCTCATATGCCTTCACACGTTAATCTATTTGATGAGATATATTTTCACCGTTATAAGGGTAGTTTAGTCCCAAAAAAATTATTTGACATGCAATAAATCAATAACAAGTCAATCGATGCTATATATATCAATTTTCATTCAATTTTTTTGTTAATGTCAGAAAATTTATTGAATTTTGACTAACGGATGGACTAGTTTGTTAGACGGAAGTAAACCTCAAGGGTGCTAGATGTAATTTTTTAAATTATAAGGAGTTTACGTGTAATTACACCAAATTTTATGAGAAAGGAGTGTAATTATCCCTTTTTTATATTAGTAGATATGACAAATTAGTATTCTTCTGTATGTATATTTAATGTAAAAGTAATAACAATAATAGGAAATGGGGGTATTATGTGCCGGCAGAGAGGTGCGGCCAAATGAAGTTGGTGGCCGGCCATCAACACACTTTTGCAAATGCTGCACACCTCACCCAGATTTTAATTTATTAAGAATTTCATAAATTTATTCCATAAATTGTGGGGATAAACTAAAACGATTATCTTTAAAGTTTTATGTAATTACGAATACCCTTTCATTATTTGAAATATTATAAATATCCTCATGATAAAATTATGTAAATATTATATGGAGGTTTGAAATTATCAACTTTGCTATTGACGAGGTGGATGAAAAAAATTAAAAAAAATTGTAAGAAAAATTATCCATTTAGTCCGTAAAATTTTTTAAAAAATTTTTAAAAAATAAATAAAATTATAATTTATGGTCTATAAGGACATTTTTGCCTGTTCACCAGAAAAATAAATAAAATAACAGATTAGGTTAATTATTAGACTATTTTTATATTTGGAGAGGTACTTGTAAGTGTATTAAATTTCAGAAGAAATTATTGTAATTTACTCTAAAAAAAAATAATGTTGACAGAATAAAAATTAATGTGCATGCAAATTTACATATATTTTGACATTGTTTTTTGTATTTCCAATTTATTTTTTTATTGAAGGATAAAAGTCTGAAAATGGGTTTTTAAAAAGAAGGCTGTGATGGTAGTGGGCTAAATTTGTTCTCCGGTTGCCTATTTAAATGAATTGGGCCAAAATATAAGTGCAGTTTAGCCCAATTTAAATGTGGCCCAATAAGAGAACCAAACCCAACCTTTTGATTTTCAACTAACTTATATAGCAGGGATAATTACACTCTCTTCCAACAAGGTTTTGTGTAATTATTTGTAAACCCTCTATAATTAAAAAATTACATCTAATACTTCTAAAATTTGCTTCCATCTAACAAATAAACTTCCCCCATTAGATCTTTTGACATTATTCAACGACCTTTTAGAAAAAAAAAATATTGAATCATCATATATTTGTTGTAGAAGGGAAATTAGTTAAAAATTGAGTGGTGGTTGCAAGCTTATTTTGCGTGTATATAATAAGTATTTTTTATATTTTAAAATATATTTAAAATAAAAATTAAATATATAAATAAAATAAAAAGTAATTATATCAGGTTTTTAAATTTATCAATTCTCATATATAAAGGGTATTTTTTTATATTAATATATCACTGATCGCCGTTTGTAAGTTTAAAGGGTATTTTTTTATATTAATAGATATACCGATAATTGAAGCACATTTGATGTTTTTACATATTTTAAATGTCTATTATGTTAATTTAGTTAAACTATATAGAAGGAAGGTAAAATGAATAACCAATAAAATATTGATAAAAATGGATTAGGAGGCTCTTAAATATGAATTAATAAGAAATTATTGATATACAAATAACTTTAAAGAAATGTTATGATATTATAGTTTACATGCATACAATAAACTCATTTCAATTTAATTAATGGTATTTATCTATTCAATTAATTAAGGGGTGGAGGGGTTAGAATAATTCATTTTAGTGTGCATCTTATGAATTACCTAATTTAACCCTATACAATATAGAAAATGACAAAAAAATAATAATAACAATTTGCCATAATTTTTTTCCTCTTCTAATATTGTTTGGTTCTCAATCATATAAATTTTTCCCCATCATCTCCAATCAAATTATTTCTTAATGTCATGTTTTTTAAATAATTAATTCAAATAAAGTACGTAAGTAAGAAAAAGTATATATCACATAAAAATAGAAAACCTTTTTTGTTAATTTAACATAAAGTAAATTATATTTTTTGTCCTTATATAACTTATGCACTTTTGATTCAAAATATTTATAATATCCGCAAATTTGATCTTATCGTTAAATCGAGTATTAAAACTAATGGAGGACTGGGACACGATCATATTGTGTCATATGGCCATACCGTGTAATGCTCAAACTAAAAGTCAAAATCATAATACATAAACATTAAGGAAATTGAGAAAAATGCAAGCAACTTTCTTGTAATATTGTAAATGAGCAAAATACTCTACTATAAAAGGAAAAATAACAACTTAATTTTTTTATATTTTTTAAAATAAAGCAATTTATCGAATCTAAACATTTACATTAAATATACCATTGCTATAATACATTGAGAAACAATATACACAAAATCTCCACCAAAAAGGAGATTCCAGAAAAAGGTTGCACGTGAAACTAATCTATATGTGATGGAGATGTGCATATGATGGAGAAGCCACCGACACCACGTTTTAAAGTGTGAGGTAAATTTTGAGTGAAATTTATCTTTACTGCTCTAAGCTTGATAAGTTATTGGGGTTTATCGACAGTAAGTTTGATGGATCATAAGCGGGGCTGCACTAAAAAAAAACTAATATAATGAGATATTAATGGATAAGGGGTCCAATCCAATAATATATAATCTTGTTATTTATTCAATCCTAATAATTCAAGTAAATATAGTTTTTTATTATATCACCAAAATGACCCATATCATAAATAAACGAGATCAAAAAATTACAATTTTAAGGTGCAATGAGCGCATTGATTAAGCATAGTTGGGTGTGCAATATGTCAATTACCCTATCTAAATTGCAGGAAGAAATAGGGCCATACCCATAATATATCGATATTAATATTTACATTTGTTTAATAACACTTAAATAATAAATTAATTTAAAATATACAACCCAAATAGAAACCCCAAACTTTAAAGAATAAAGATTGAGAGCTCACCGGTTGGCGGGCATACCCACATTTTAATGAGCATGGTGCAGGAGAAGTTACTATACATAGTAATTTCTTCCATCCCCCGCGCTGCCGCTCACACTCCAACCATTTAACCAACAATTCAAGATCAAGAACACAGCGAAAATGGGGTCTCTTTCTCTCCCGTTTCCAAGCCCAGAAGACGAAGAAACGAATCTATCCAAAGCCAAATTGGATCAGACCCATTTGCTCAATCTCTTCAAATGCCAGCAGAAGTACCTCAACCATTTCTTCCAAAACCTCGATCTCTCCCAAACCCTAACGTTCACGCAGACCCTCTTGAATGCTAGCGGCACCATTTTCTTTTCTGGGGTCGGGAAATCAGGATTTGTAGCGCAGAAGATCTCGCAGACGCTGGTGTCGCTTGGTGTGAAGTCTGGGTTTTTATCCCCTGTCGACGCGCTTCATGGGGACATCGGTATTTTGTCGTCTAAGGATTTGTTGGTTCTGTTCAGCAAGAGTGGGAACTCGGAGGAATTGTTGAGGCTTGTGCCTTGCGCGAAGGCGAAAGGGGTTTATTTGATATCTGTGACGTCGGTGAAGCCTAATGGATTGGCGGGATTGTGTGATCTGAACGTGCATTTGCCGCTGGAGCGAGAATTGTGTCCCTTTGATCTGGCGCCGGTGACCTCCACGGCGATCCAGATGGTTTTTGGGGATACGGTTGCAATCGCGCTTATGGGGGCGAGGAATTTGAGCAAGGAAGAGTATGCGGCGAACCACCCTGCTGGGAGGATTGGAAAGAGTTTGATTTTCAAGGTGAATTTCTGGGTTTTGGTTTCTATGTTATTTTCTTCAAATCTTGGCAATTTTATGCCTTTTGGTTTGTTGAATATGAACTCGTTTTCTGTGGTTCGTCTACAATTATGCCTTTATGGTTGCAGGTGAAGGATCTTATGAAAAAGAAAGAAGAGCTTCCAGTTTGCATGGAACAAGATCTGATAATGGATCAGCTGGTCGAGCTGACAAGTAAAGGCTGTGGATGCCTTCTCGTTATAGACAATGATTATCATCTGCTAGGTACATTTACTGATGGTGATTTACGGCGCACACTGAAAGCTAGCGGTGAGGGAATTTTCAAGCTCACGGTTGGGAATATGTGTAATAGGTACATTTCTCTGCTCATTGTCCCTGAAATAATAGTTGCAGCTAATCATAGTATGCCTTTTCGTTACTGTGTTTGCATCTTCATTTAGGAAAATCAGCTGAAGACAAGCCCATGTCAAATCCTTTTGTGTGCACTAGTTTGAGTTTCCTCTGCTCTCTGTGCATTTATGAGAAGAATTCCCGAGTTTTAATTCAGCAGAATTGCCTTACTGAAGGATTAATCCGCGTAAACTCTTTCTGAGTCTAAGAACACCATTTAATGAACTGATTTCCAACTAGATTCTGTGACTCAAACAAGCCCCTTTTGTGCTACCTCAATGTGTATATGTAGCTTAACTACCTTTTCCTTATGAGGCTAAAGTCCGTTATTTAGTTGATGGCATAATCATGATATGCAAGCAGGCAGCCTGTTATCACTTCTAAGCAATAGAGGGATCTTCTATTTCCTTATACTCTGGCCAGTATCACAATTTATTTGCCCCTTTCATCTGACAAACTGGCTTTCTTTATTCTAAATTGAGTTGTAGTCTTGATTGGGCTCAGAGAAGTGGGAATTGCAAATACGCTGCTTAATGGCATGACGAAGCAATTTTGGACTAGAACTACACTTTCATACAACACTATTTATGGTGTTTTGAGTCTATTGACCAATATCAGCATGGCCGATTTCTCTAACAAATCAGTGCTTCTTCGAAATTGTCCAAGTAGATTCTGGAATGAGTTTCCACTCTGCCGACAATGATGTGTTGGTTTCTATATTTAGTTGTCATGTCTTCTTTCCAAGTTTGTTTATTGTATCTAATCTAAGTTCCTGTGGATTTAAATTTACTTGATGTGTGGCTTGACACCCCAGACCGAATACCCAGAATGCTGTTTGTCATTAGTCCTATTTTTCCTATTTTCAATTTTCACCTTATAGTTATAAGCAATAATTCCTCCTCCACAATTAAAGAATCGTTAAACCATTATTTCACTCCAAGCAACAGATACTGTTGCTTCACCATGATGGTTGGGTTTCTATTGGACTTCTCCTCATTTATTGGCAACTCACTCTGATTTCATTTTTATAGATGTTTAGATTACTGTCTGAAAGATCAGTGATCTTAGTCAATTGTGTCTGCTGCATGTTGGGTGAGACTTGACTGGGAGATCAATCAAATTGATCGTATAGGATTTTTTTTGGATGAATAGGATTCACTTTTGAGTATGGGAAACAAGTGCTGGTCCATGGAAGGAGAGTGTTCTGTTAAACAGGCCTGAGAAGAATGGAGAAGAGGGTGATGGTGGGTGGTGTTAGATTTATGGAGCATGCTGGTTTTGCAGATGCTGTTCAAATGATACTATTTTCTTACAGCATATTTTGTTGTTTATGAACTTGACAAACTTGTGTTGAATTATTGGAGATGTCTTGTTAGTCGTCGTCCTTCATGGTCCCACAACATGCACATTTAGGTTCGAATTGAAACATGCAGCATTAAATCACCTGCTGGAGACAAAATAGGCTTTCAAAATGTTTTAGCTGTGTGGTCATGCCCATCCAGCCTGTTATCAGTTATTGCTTGTCTCTTCGGAAAGAAAGTTGAAAAACTTTATACTATGTTCCAGGAAGCCAAGGACAATCGGTCCTGATGCAATGGCAGCCGAAGCAATGCAGAAGATGGAGTCTCCGCCATCACCGGTGCAGTTCTTGCCTGTCATTAATGATGATAATGTCTTGATTGGCATTGTAACGTTGCATGGGCTGGTCTCTGCCGGCTTGTGATCCTGTAGCAGGCATGCTGCACTCCGGCCTTCACCTCTATTACATTTATTATTCTTTGTATTATTTCCATCTGCCATGTCTACATAATTCATTTGTTGGCACCGAAGAGAACGAGAAAAATAGACTTGATTCGCCCCTTCCACTGAAGACGAAGACGAAGATAAGTAAAATGAGTGGAGCTGAGTCATGCTTGGCTTTCCTTAGGTCGGATTTCAATGTGAATTGTATGAAGATTTATGCATAGTGTTGTGGATGGTTCAATCGTTAAGTAAAAGATGTTGTAATGTTACAATATTTGATAGTCCTTCAAACCCATGGAATAGTATTAGTATTAGTAGTTGTGCATTTGCATGTTATGTATCAGCAGTACTGCTCTTTGTGATGATTAATGGCACAACTCTTATTTCATAGTACCATTGGTGTCAATCCAATAAATATTTCAATATGACTAAAAATAATAAATAAATTATAATAATTTATATAATGCCATAATCTTTTACATATTTGGAACTCATGACATCAAATTTTGTTCATGAAACCTCGGCTTGAACTACTAGAAAAAAATGCAGAAACATTACTTATTCAGATAAATTTTGGTTAAATACATAATATTTATCATGTGATTAGTTGTTCATATGATTAATTATATAAGAAAAGTTAATTGTTGCTAAAGACAGTAAAATAGAAAAAAGAGAAAATTCTCAGAATTTTTAAAAGTCTCCTTTTCGGATAAACTTGTTGAAAATTAATATAAAAATATAGATAAAATTAGATTTTCCTATGATTTTTACACCAAATTTGAACTTATATGTATATTTTCATATTATAATAAATTGTATCTGCCAAACAAAAATCTGAAAGATTGTCCAGCAAGCCCACAATTATTCTTGTTTAATTTTTTAAAAGATTTAACTGGGATTTAATTTTACCATAATTATAATTGAATGCATGGAAAAATAGAACAGTAGATTTAGGCCCTGCCGCTGCCCAGTGCCAGACACTGACTGCGTTAGACCCAACTCAGAGTGAGTGTGTGGTTTCGCTGCAAGCGCCGCCCACCACCACCCATGTCTCCTCCGGCAACTCCCACTGCCCCACCACTCTATTCTCTCTATCCCGCCTGTCAAACCCCTTTCTTCCACCATCACCACTCTCGATCACTTTCCCTCTCTCACAATCTTCCGGTAAGTGCTCCATAAGATTTTAACTCCCACATTTACTATTCTGTGTATTAATTTGGGATTTTTTTTTCTGCAGTTGTTTTTTAGCTCAAGTAGGATTAATTTGAATTGTGGTGCATCCTCAACCTCAAGGCTCTTGTTAAGGCCTCCTCTTGTTTCAATTTCAAGACACTCCAACGGTGATTATCACAGTGCTGCTAATAGTTTCTAAACTCTATTCTTTTTTTCTTGTTTTTTACATTAAATAAGCTTTTGATTGGAAATTCTTCTGAGACAAAAAGGGTCTTTTTCGACTATTAATATCGTCTTCCTTTCTTGGTTTTGCTGCCAGAGGGCAGTGGAAGCAGTTCGTATGATCCGGAGCTTCGATCAGTGCTTGAACTTGCCACTGATTCCGAATTATATGAGCTTGAAAGAATTTTATTTGGGCCAAGGTGCTTCACTCTGTTCTTTGAATGGGTTATAAAAATGGAGTCTTTTGGATTTTGTACAGCAATTTTCTTGAAGAAGAAGGTTGACTATTTGGAAATTAACACATTTTACTTTTTGATGCTTGTAGATTTAACGTTTCCCCCTCTCTCTTCCATTAGTTCGGACTTTTCTTTGATCATGTGTGTTTTACACTTGATAAGTTGTGCATTGAGTGTTTGAGATCTTCTTTTGCAATATGCGGAATTATCTCCCTCTATATTGATTTTTTCAGTTACTTCAGTCCAATGTTGAAATCAATAACAAAAAGGGCTGATGTTGATCACATTATGATTGGAGAAGACCCAGAGGAGAGGGAAGATTTTATTTCAATGCTTGAATCTCGATTTTTGTACCTAGCAGCTGATGCACGGTCGACATTGAGGTTATTCTATAACTTTGCTAAGTGTGGTTTCTATGGTTTTATGCCATCAATACAAAATGCTTAGAGAGACAGGTTTATTTGGATCAATGTTACTGGAAAAAAGGTGTCTTTATTGGTTAATATTTCTTTCCATTACAATGTGTATTTATCAACGGGATGTAAATAGAAGCATGTGAAATTTGTCAATGTATCGGACAAAAAAATATGTGGCACTGGTTTAGATCTTTACCACATTAATTGATCATTTGTACATGAATATTAGATATATGCATATGCCTGATTCTCTTTTATAATTGAAACCGTTAAAGATTTATCAAAATGATAAGCATATAAGTTAATAATAGTATCACATTGATGGTCCTAAATGAACTTAGGCGCTCAAAGAACTTCTCATCGGCACGGCATCAATTAAGTAAATAGTTGTTTCTGAATCAGTGGCAGTGCAATGCTTCAGTTGCTCAGGGATTGATGTTGGCACAGAGTATTATCTTTTCCCTTCTTTGGAAGTCAAAGCTTTTCAGAATCATCTTTCTGATCTAACATAGAAAATTTATGGCGGTGATGAATCTGGGGCCAAAAAAGTCAAGTTGTTATCGTGTTTCATGCCAGGGGTTGGAGACCGTCATACAGAAATGTATTGCTTGGGATAAGGAAAAAGTTAAATATACCTTGTTCAGCTAAATTGTCTGCTGAAGATCTAGAAGTAGAGATTTTCCTTCATCTCTTGCAAGAATATTCAAGGTAAAGAATTTCTTTTGATTCTTTTTCTTTCCCGATTAATCTCCAGCGTGATGAGTAATGCACATCAGATGTAAGACAATGCCTGAATATGCACATCGGAAGTTAGACAAGCCAATTGCTTAGTATAAGACATGTCTCGATTTGATTTTGTTGATGTTTACGTGTTATTACTTTCCGTAGTGAAGAACCAGGAAGCTCTTCAAGCTCTAAGGGTAGCTCAAAGAATTCTGATGGTTCCAATAACCTAGAACTAGGACTCAGCCAGTGGAAGGTACAAAAGCTTGCAGCTCTAGGGATTGGAGCAGCGGATCTTCGCTCAATGGTTTTGAAGGTTTTATGGTTTCCATTTAAGAACCTTTTCCTTTCTTTCTCTCTGTTGGTTTCACTTGAGTTATTTATCAACTGACTCTTTGTACTTAAGGGAGGTGGAATGCTTACGTTGGAGAAATTGTTGGAATCGGTAAGAGATAATCCTTGATTTATCTTGAAATCTGGTTCTTATTTTCGTGCTGATGCAGTCCGTTGTTGCAGTTAGGAGGGAGATTATCAGGAAAGATGATTACAGAAGCTGCAAAGTATCAGATGAAGAAAGAACTTATTAGGAAGGTCCTTAATGATATCTTGTACTTAGATCGTCAGTTTTAGAGGCTAGAACACAAAAATGTAACTTGGCATGACTTTCCTCATTCGGGCCTTCTGAAATCTAGTATTGTCATTTCCAGGGTGGACAGTTAGCAGCTATCAACCTGGAATCTGGAGCGGCATTGCTGGCTGCTAGACAGGTGTTTTTTGTTGGGTCCTTCAATTTTTTTTCTTAAACGATATGGTTGCTTCAAAATCAATTTTTTCTTTCAGTTTATTGGTGCATATCTTTCAGAACAATGATGTTCATCATGCTCATATTTTTATACAAGCAGCTGCCATTCTGAAAATTTTAAGACATTTTGTTCCTTAAAATTCTTCACTCGCCCTCCGGACACTTGGAGGAGCATCCTTTTGTGCTTGTTACTATATCTAACTCTTGTCACTTAACAACTTAACATCCAAAACTAATACTAGGAGAAAAGATTTTAGATGCCTGAGCAGGCCATGAGAAAAGCAGCTTCCGTTCTCCTATTTACAACTTTAGTTTCAGTGTGAAGAACATTTCAAGTTTGGTTTTGGAAAACAGTTACTTCTATATGGTTCATAGTTGTTGAATTTGTTCAAATGTTGCTATTGAGGTTTTCCTCACACCAAATACACTTGACAGGGTCTAAAAGCTGCTGCCACTCGGTATCTGGGGCTTAGGAGCATGAGTCAGTTACTTGGTCCAATGTAAGGACTCTGCTTTGCTTTGAAGTCAACATGTATTGATGTTCATATGTCAGAGGTGCCAATACTCTGCATCATCCTCACCATCTCCGATCTTGTCTTATGCAGGATGTGGGGTACCTTGTTAGCAGATGTTGTCATTCAAATGCTTGGAACAGATTATGCCAGGATCTTGCGAGCCGTATATGCTTTTGCTCAGGTAATGGAACGATATACGGTTCTTTAATTCAATAGCTGTTTGTTTTAGAGTCACCTACCTTATCTAGTTTGGCACGATCGTCATAATAATGCATACAGGAACAATTGCTGATGTTCTTGAATATCATCTCTCAGCTTTCAAGTTAAATTTACGAACTTGAATCAACCCCATATACTCATTTTTCTCTTAAATTTTCTCTAAAATATGTTTCCTTTTTGTCATTGCAACTTCGTTTGCCTCAGATTCGAATCTATCGCTCTCACAAAACAGCATCAGATGTTATGTGAGAAGATCGGTGTTCTCACAGAAGTCTCTCGCTATCTGGAAGTTAGGCTTCAACTCAACTAGAGGCATTTCTTGTTAGCAATTGATTATTCATGGTAAAAATTCACGTTAGATGCAAACTCTGTGAAGATAACCTCTGATTGTACATAAACTTTTTGAAATTCCATATGAAAGTGTGAGCATACAGATTTCGCGAGTTGCTGTTCTTATTTTTGAAAGTTAATTGTTTCCGGAAATATAACATAATCTCTGTGGACGTTTAGCCGTTCCACCAATAATTTTCCTATCAAGATCTGATTTAGATCGGACCAAGAGCAAGAAAACTTGTACAGAAAGTGATATTCTTGCTATATTTCTCCATCCCAGAGTTCTTCCACTGATTTGTATTGTCCCTCTGGGAAAACAAATCTTTCTCCTCTATACACTTTGGCCTGAGGAACCTTCTGGATCTTGCAGAGTTCATCAACGGTGAGTTCCCAGTCGAAAATTTGAAGGTTCTGTTTCATCCTCTCCTTGTTGAAACTCTTTACTATAGGACTTCCTCCCTGCTCATGTATCCATCTCAATGCCACCTTCAACAAGAGTTAAAACAAGTTATCAAGAAACTTATCTTATATCAATGTTGTAATGAAGTAATCAATGCAAGAACATACAGATTTTATGTGGTCTCTGCACCAATTTTTCCCCATGTTCATAATTTTTCGACATATACGTTATGAACTATATATATATATCACCTGAGCTATGGTCTTGTTTTTAGCAGCTGCAATTTCTTTGAGAATTGGACTGTCCATGACAGCAAGGGAACCCCAAATGGCACCATTTGCTGCAAGAGGAGACCATGCACATACATGAATCCTCTTCTCCTTGCAATACTCCAACAATTTCTGTTGTTGCCATCCTACATTCATCTCAACCTATAATAAAATTTCATTACTCACACACACACATTTGATCCGGTACAACAAAAATTGTTAGTTATCACCATTGTCTCTACACAGACACACACACCTGGTTGACTGCTGGAGGGATGGAGGCAAACTCCAAGAGCTTTGAGAGTTTTGCACAGCTGAAGTTGCTCACACCAATTGACTTAACCAAACCCAATCTGCAACACTCTTCCATTCCCTCCCAAACTCCCTTTACATCAAATTCAAGCATGTCGTCTTCTCTCAAATTGAATAGCTCAGCACTTTGCTTTATCCTTATTGGCCAGTGCACAAGGTAGAGATCCACATAATCCATCCCCAGCTTCCTACAAATCACACACACAACACTTCCATATTAAAGAAACCTAGTCTTTGTTTGGTTTCATTTTTTTAGTTGTTCAAATGATGACCATATCGACCCGATTCAAATCAGCTTGAACCCTGAAAAGTACATATTCACAATGATCACGTGGTCATTTCTGTACCAATGGCACATGTAATCGTATAGCTCAGGCATATCTATAAATTCTAGCCCTTTATATCTAAGTATAATTTTGACTACATTAATTATTTTTTCGAGCATATGTTATTTTCCTTTCGACTTCAATAACTTAAACATCGGAGGACTATAAACATCATCTATTCAGTGTTTTTCTCATGGTTACATGAGCATTTTGGAGCTTTCCTACAATAACACCCTAAACCTTACCATATTCGAAGATATACTCAACGAAATCAAACGTATATATTTATTTTTATCTCCCTCTCTAAAAAAATTTAAAGATAAAATCAAACAAATAGTTACCGAAGTGTTTCCTTAAGGGCAGGCAAGACGAGGTCACGATGAGTGTCTTTTGTTGACAACTTCGACGTAACAAAAATCTCATCGCGGTTGTCAATGAGGCCGCGCTCCACTGCATCTGCCACTGCCTGTCCGACGGCCTCCTCGGTGCCGTAGGAGGCAGCAGTGTCGAAGTGACGGTAGCCGGCGGCGATGGCGTCAATGAGGATGGAGGTGAGCTGGTGGGGTGGTGGCATGGGATATGTCGCAGTTCCTAAGGCTAGAGTTGGCATTTTGTGGCCGGAATTCAAGAGTATTTCGGGGGCCAGCAATGATCTTTCCATCAAAATTCTGAATTCTTGTATGTTTCTTGTAATAATCAGCAGCCTTTATATATATAGAGACATTATTAATTCTTGCAAATTAATTAGGTTGATTTTATGGACATGTATTATCATGTACGTACTCGATCCTGTCCGAATACTGTATATATACACTTTCTTAGGAAATGTTCTTTTGAAAATTTCGAAGCTTGAGTTATGGCGGCCTGCAGCTTATTAGCACACGAATTAAATTTTTTTATTTTGAATCATATTATATGTTTTACTTCAATAAATATATACATATTATGTGTATGAAATTTTTGTTAGCTGTAATGTATGACATCATTTTTGTACTCGTAGCATTTATATACTAAGGTTTTTATTTTGTTTTATTCATTTACATAATTATAAATTTTCATTTGAGATCGATTGAATTTGGTTTGGACAATAGACAAATATAATTTTATATCCAATTGAATTATGATAAGTGTAAACTAATATATTAATTATCACTTATATTTTTTGATTTATAATTTAGAATTTATTAAATTAATTTCAAGTGTAAATAGTTAATTTAATTGGTGCTTTAATATGTTAAATCAATGGCTGACAAGTGTCAAAATTAAAATATTTCGACTAATTAAATCATGCTTCGTAGTTAAAGATTCGAGCAAATCAAATAGCGCTATGCATGTGGAACAACTCCATGTATGTTCCACCAAATCAAGACAAATAATTTGATATTTATCTCTTTAGAATATATGAATATTAAAGAGATTATAGTGTTTGATTCGTCATTACAGATAGGAGTTTTCGAATCAACGTTATCAATATCCAAGTAAATTTTCAAGAAGATTCAAGTGACAAATTTATTTTCAAATTCTCGAATTGAAAGTCAAGACTATATCACTAATTTGAGATTACATACATGATCTTTCAAATTACCATTATACAAATTTAAATTCAAATGAGATCTACACAAAAAATTTAACCTTTGAATTTGTTAAGTCTACATAATATTACCTTGAAGAGAACAATTAGAAGATTAGATAAAAATTATACTCACTTTTACCCTATTAATATATATATATATATATATATATATATATTTTATTTATAATATTTTTTTATATTTTAATTTTTAAACACGACAAAATTAGTTTTCACAAGAACAACTCAAAGAAAGTTGAACGTACATCGAGCTTTATATAATTAATATTATGCAGTATGAAGTTTATTTTTCAATGGTTCTCATAAAAGAGGGTTTACAATTAATTAAAATGGTGAAGTAATTGGGTAAGATGTCATTATCACATTCCAAACTTGGTGTCCGAGTGTGACAACGACTTTGTTCGACACTTGCAAGAAGGAATAAAAGTACTATAATGTAACAATGACCAATCCTACAATAGTATATAAATATCTCCCGTAATGGGTACTCACGAAAAGTATTTGTCAGACGATCGTTAATTTTATAAAGTATTTGTAATTTTTTTAAAAATAAGAGTATTATAATTATATCAAATTTTGGAAGATCTTGCTATTATTTATCCTAATGAATAATACCTAGCTACCATCAACACGACGATTTAGTGATTAAGTAATTAAATTTTAGACAAATTTGAGCCTCGTAAAAAGTGTGAAATTCATCACTTTATATGTGTGTACGTATTATGTACCCATAAATGTGTATTGTGAGTTGATTATTACGGAACATTACTAAAATATAAAACTTGTTATTTTATATGTACGTGTATTGTGTACGGATGGCAACGGTGTGGCTCTGCTCAAACCCGAGAACCCCTGCTTTGAAAAATATATATACGAACAATACATTTATCTAAGTTTTAATTTATCAATAATAGTTTTTGTATTCGAATTATATAATATAAAATACATTCAACTAATTTTTAATTTTATTTCTTATACAGAGTCTAATATATGCAAAATTATTTAAAAAATTTCATCTAATAATAATTTTCTATTAACTAATATTATATATAAGCATATAAATAATAAAAAATGTTTTTAAATGAAAAAGGAGGTAGGTTTGGGGCAGGTCTGGGATAAACCCGATACCCTCTCGAACCCTTGCAAACCATTGGACCCAAACCCGCCAAGAAGTGTACCAAACTCGCCTCAATCAAGGAGGGTTCGGGTCAGGACCCGATTGCCATCCCTAGTATTATAGGCTGAAAATGGTCGAACCCACTAAAAATCTCATCATTATATCATCTATATATATTTATGATATAACAATAACTGACTTATAATAATTGATCCCATGGAAATTTTTGACTTTGAACATACGTAAATTTTTGGAATCATGTATAAAATATGTTAGACAGCCCGATGGGATGAAATAATTGGTATACTAATTTAATTAGTTGTATGGAGATTTGGTTGGGTACGTTGCGTGTAATCTTGGAATTAACTCTCTATTTAAATATGGTGTATTAATATTTTGGAATGATGGAAAAATGCTGCCAATTTCTTCAAATTTTCATCATGTGTTACTAATTATTTAATAATGATAATTCCTACAATATAAATATAATGTAAATAATTAGAATCTCAATATTTAACCTTAGGATAATTAGAAAATATATTATTCCTAGTCACATTTTCTTTTTGAAAATAGAGATTATTTTAGTTAAATATTTTTGCAATTTCATGACCGGTAAATAGCATGAAAAATCAAGCTAATATAATTTTCGAGCTGTTTCAAACAATTTGATAAAAAATAATTAGTATTAACAATTTTTATCAAAATCAATTATAATAAAATCAGTTATTGCTGAATCAAATATTTAAAGTTAGGCACTCTCCCTTAATAAGGGAGGATGTGTGGTTTAAATATTGGTCACTATCATTTTAATGTCAAGATTAAATGCAATTTACCCCACATGAAATGAGCAAATATCACTCTATGAAGAAAAAATTAGTAACTTATTTCCATATATTTAAAAAAATAAACCAAATTACCCCTTATCAATGGTTTAGATGGGTTGGGGGGGGGGGGGGAAGGGGGAGTAATTTGCTTCTTTTTCCAAAATACATAGGGCAATTTGCTATTTTATTTTTCATAGGGGTTTTTTTGCTCATTTGTCACATCATGGGGAGGTAAATTGTATGTTTTCTTTTATTCCATGATATTATTGTACTCTAGTTCCACTGCAAAAAATTGAGTTTTCGGTACACTATAAGTGATTATGATTTAAAAATCATGGTAAATCAATATAATTGATCATGATTAAATAAAATCAAAATAAAAAAATAAATTTTTACCATAATTAATCAATATTCGCCATGATTTTTAGTCATAGCTAAAATATTTATCATGCTTTTAGCCATGGTTAATGTTTGGCCACATTTACAGAAACAACGATTAATGATCATTACGAAGCCGTGATTGTTTTATATTTATAATAATTTTTTTCTTTTGATTATAATAATTAGTTGTAGTCCGTAGCAAAAAAACATATTAATTTCAGTGTTCAATAATTTATATTTCATGTGAATAATAATTCGCTATCTATATGAATAATATGAAAAATTGACGCTCTAGCACATGGGCCGAGGACACCTTTTATCGTACCACACAACTACTCTTGCCAATTCCCTTCAATAAAATATAATATCCGTAACAATTTTAAAAATTGATATTAAAAGTATATATTAAGTGAAATTAATAATTTTATTCATGATACAAAATAATAATGACAGTTTAATGATAATATAGATAAAAATGACAACAAAAAGTTACTGTCATGACCCACGAATGTGTATACTGAGCTGATTAGAAAAAATTACTATTAGCTACAATATTAATAATTATGATTAAAAAATATAGTTTATTATTAATTATGATTAAATAAAATTGATGTAAAAATTTAATTTTTCTACCACAAAAAAATGAAAAAATTATTTACAACAGGTAAGAGCCATAACAAAATATTTGCTATATTTTTTAGGCATGACAAATATTTTATTCATCCTCGTAAAAACTATGGTCAACAATCATTGTGTGATTGTGATCAATAATGATTTATTATGATTATCTATTATTTAATTATGATAATTAATCATAATTAAATATTATATTTTTTATAGTGATCTCATTAAAAATATAGAACTTATCATTTTATACGTAAGTGTATCATTGGCTGACGATAAACGAACCCACATTTTATCACGTTATTCACGTCTATATTATGATATAACGGTAATCGATTCAGTAATTATTGATTGAATGAAAATTTTGACTTAACATACATAATTTTTTGAAATCCTGTGTAAAATATGGTAGACAATCACATGCGATGAAATGATTGCTATGCCAATCAATTAATTAATTAATTAATTGGATGCAGATTTGCTTACGTACGTTGCGTGTAATCTTTGAATTATCTCTCGACTAATATATTTAGGAATAATTACACTCTTTTTTAACGAGATTTGATGTAATTATACGTAAATTTTTTATAGTTTAAGAAATTACATCTAATACCTCTTAGTTTGCTTTTGTCTAACAATAAATTCCTCTTTTAGTCAAAATTCAACGAATTGACAAAAAAAAAAAAAAAATCATTTATCTCCGATTGACTTATTACTAACTTATTGAATATCAAATAATTTTTTTTATGATCAAATTACCCTCATACGTCTTCACGTGTTAATGCATGTGAGGAGGTATATCTTCACCGTTACAAGGGTAGTTTAATTCGAAAAAAATTATTTGACCAACAATAAGTCAGTAATAATTCAATTGAGAATAAATACTAATTTTCATTCAATTTTTGTCAATATCAGCAAATTCAGTTAATTTTGACCTATGGTGGAACTTATTTATTAGACAGAAGCAAATTTCAGGGATGTTAGACGTAATTTCTTAAACTATAAAAAATTTACATATAATTACACCAAACCTAAGAGAGAGTGCGATTATCCCATAATATATGTACGGTGTATTAATGTTTTGGGATGACCCAAAATGCCTCCAATCTCTTTAAATATTCATCATCATGTGTTACTATATTTTATTTTTTATTTTTTTATTTAATTTGTTTGACTTTATATTATTACTCTTATTGAATCCTAATGGTAAAGTTATTGAAATTAAAAACCCTATTTTGATTTCCATTTGAAATATATCAGCGGTATACAGCACATTTGAATCTGTGCAAAAAATATTTTAAAAAAATTACAAATAATTAATAATTTTATTGATACGTTAATTATCAATCATGGATTAGTGGCTTCAAAAATATAAAAGTGTCCAAAATTGAGGAAGTTTGAGGGGTATTTTAATAAATTCATTAAGAAACATTGAATCACTATTATGATAAAGTTTATTGAAGAAAATAAATGAGTCGAAGAGTAAATTTGAATATCCAAAAGTTGGCACGATAACGGATTTATTTTTTATTTTTTATTAGTACTCGTTGCACGCGGTTTCCGCGAGCATAAAAAAAATGATGTGAGATTAAGAAAAACGTAAAAATAACAATCATGACTTGTGAGTGATAAAAAAAAAGTCTGTTAGAAAAAAGAAACGAGAGGTAAGAGAGAAAATATATTATAATTGTTAATTTAATAAAAATAAAATAAATTATAAGAATTAATATAAAGAAGTTTAATGTGAGAGAAATAAGGGAGTAGTTGGAGAGAAAAAAAAATGTAATTGTCAAATTATTAAAAAAATTAAAATTACTATTCTAATAATTTTTTTTTTAAAGAAAAAAGTGAGTCAGGGATAAATTTGGACATTCTAATATTAATACCACAAACGATTTTTTTTTTTTTTATAATAGTATAGATACGTCAAAGTTTCAAGACAAAACACCCTAATAATTTTGATATGGGCTCTCAAGGTGGCAAAATATATTAGATCAATTGTTTAAGGAGGAGAAGTAGATGTTGATAATTTGCTCATTTAGGGGATATTAGCAACAACCACTTCTTTTGTAAAGGGAAAAAATTAAAAAAAGGGAAGTTGTAGTTAAACAATAAATAAGATTGTAAGTTGGGGATATTTGAAAATAAAAGTAAAAAGTGCAAAATAATTAAAATTTAAAAGTATTTGGACAACAACTTAATATTTATAATTTTGTGAATAAAATATCAGAGTTGGTAAAGAGTTGCTTATAATTTTCACTTAAATCATTTAATTTAAGCAGTTCAAAAAAAATTATATATATAAAAATTCACTATTTTCACAATAAAACTGATAATCGCTTATTTTCAATGGTCGGAAACAACCCTTTCATTCACCATCACTCGAAAAAGAAAATTAAAGATTTTTTTTTACCATTAATTAAATCAATCTATTCACAAAAAAGAAAAGGCTTAGGGCACTTAATCTTTCAAGGTTTGAGTCCAAATATTTTATTATAAAATTATATTCCATCGCATATTTTATTTAATATATAAATTTTTTAATATAAAATTAACTTTAATTATCTATCTTCTCGATGACCCTCAACTATTATTTCAAGAGGCAAAAAAACAAAGGAGGTGATCCCCACTGATCAGTCTAGCAGGTCTGACCCTACTGGTCTTTGAACAACGTACAACTAATTTGGCAGGCCGAAAAACAACTCCAATACAACAGTATGACTCAATAAACAATAGATATATCACATCCTACACATTTCTGATACTTTGAGACACATCATATTGGAAAAAACTCCAACAAATTCTTCCTAGATTTATGGCAGCCGACTTGGCAACAACAGGTAAAACAGAATTCGAAGAATCCAAACTAACTAGGCATGCCCATTCAAACGGTCATATTCCCATCAAGATAAGTCAGAACTTCAATTCTTTTTTTCTGGTTAGTTAGCTAACCCACGCAACTTTCAAACTGTATATCTTATATTGCAACTACTTTCGAGTTTTGCTCTCAACTGGTCTATAAATATAAATCACCATGCAGCCATGTATAGAGGTCACCATACTCTTTTTCTCTTGATTTTTAGCAAGTTCTTTGCCATTTTCGCACTCCACATGATCGTTATCATTTCAACTCAATTCATTCCAGTTCAATCACTGCACTATTGTTCTTACATTATTTTAAAATTTTTGATTATTTATTCAATAATTAATTTATTGATTTAAGTATCAGAGTGTTAACTCCTATTTTACTGGCCAGTCATCTCTCGATCTTAGTATTTTTGTGAAAATCATTCGGCTACTATAATGCTGTTGGACTTCGATATGCATTAATATTTAAAAAAAAAACAATTACATATATCAAATAAAATATAACATCAATTTTATAATATAAAAATTCGAATTATTGGAAACTAGACTTTGTGTGTGAATATGGTGGACTTGGGAAGAAAAAGCAGAAAATGTGGCAGACAAACAAGTTCCAAACCAGATAATATAATAGATTTGGATAAACTGATATATATATATATTAAAATAAAATCAAATTAAATAAAAAAAATATTAAATATCAGAACGAGCGACACGTACGGAGCCTAAAGAAGAATTCCACGCAAGAAGTGACGCCACTGTTCTGTGGTTCAAAATATAATAATCACAAAATTTTGGGCCCTACTTTCGCTGGCCGAGGCCGGGGACCAATTCTGCAATTTTTTTCATTTTTGATCCTCCAATCACATGCTCCTATCTTTTTCCCCCACATGCACGTCTCCCTCACCCTTTTAATATGGGCTTGTTTTCAGAAATTTATACTTTTCAAAAGGACTTAATTTAAATAAGTGGATAAGTACTACCCAACGCGTGCATTTTTATCTCATTTTATATGAGTTATTGTAATTTATTTATCATTATTAATCATATTGATGTATTGATTGAATAGTGATAATATTCATTGCATCGAGATGAGTTATTGCAATTTATTTACCGTCATTAATAAGTAGAAAAAAGTTGGTATATTACTGTGAAATACCGAATTATCTTGGTATGTTCAGGACTGAAAAAAAAACCAAACTATTCGGTTCTCGATTGAAATTGATCGATAAAATCTCGTTTGAACTTGATTTGATAAAATTTAATAAACCAAACTTGAATAAATATTTTGTTTGGTAAATTTTTGAGCTCGACTCAAACTCGATTCGATTAATACAAAAATAGTAAAATATACTTAAAATATCAAATTACTCGAACTTGACTCGAATTTGATCCAATTAAAGCTCGTTTGAGCTCGACTAGAATAATTATCAAACCAAATTCAAACACAATTTTTAAAATTTTTGATAATAACTCAAATAAGTTTGAACAGTAATGTATCGACTCGACTCGAATAATTTACACCACTATGTATGTCGGATCAATTACTAAAAAATAAAAAACATAATCTCGTTTTTAATTATAATATTATGTATATGATTTTCTCTCTTGATACAAAAATTATATTGATATTTTGTACGTCTGACAATGAATCGAAGATGCTTAATAATCGTATCAATGATCATAGATCGAAGATCGAAGTCGGCGTATGGATATTAAATTATAGAAAATGACATGCATGCATCTTGCCTATGGTTATTGAAAAATTAATTATGTAAACCTAATAATGGAATCTTAGAAAGTTTAATTAGGGAATTATTATCTTGTTTAAATAAATCTACAATTATTAAACTTTTTGTCACTTGTGAGGCAATAGATTCAGGGGTGTATAAAAAAGTGTATTATAAAGTTGAACCTAATAACATTTAATTTTTTTAGACATTGGTGGGGTAATTTTTTTTAAAAATATTTAATTTTATTATACCTAATATTTGATATTTGTTATGTATTTATGTACTTGAGCCACCCATGTTTAGATAAAGATGTTCAAAAATCAATATTAATATAAATAAGTTTAGTAATATATATGTATTTTTATTTTGAATAAAGGTGATGGTATCTTTTTGACCAATTAAAGTCCACAATTTTAAGAACTTGGAGGACCACTAAAGTGGACCCTTTTTTAGTTCATATTTTTGAGATATCCACATCATGCTTCACATGACTTAATTAATATATATATATATATATATATATATATATATATATATATATAGTAGAAATATCATTTTAATTAAAAATACTTATCCAAAAATTTAATTTCTCAAAATTATCAAAGTAACTTCATAACTACATAAAAACTAAAAATATGAATTAAACAAATTGAGGTTGAATCTTAGAAAATTAGTTGTATATGAGTTTTAATTTAATCGAACATTAATTTATAAAAAAATAACTTTTTTTAAATACATATTATGCCTTTTTATTTAATTAATCGAGCTAAGATGAAATTGAATGCTAAATATTATTGAATAATTTGTTTACTTATTTTAATAGATTGAGCTTAAATAAATTTATAAGCGAGTTTAAATGATTTAGTTAATTTTTAAATTTATTTATTTAGACTAGTAACTATTATTAATTGATAAAAATGTATATAATTTAAAATACCCTAAAGTATATTTGTTTCTCCACCATTTTTTAAAATTAATTTTCTTATCAAATAATTTTTTATTAGTTCATATTTACTTTAATTCATATTATTAATTTTGATAATTTAATTAAATTCAATTGTGTATTGTTTAGAATAAATTAAATAAGCTCCTATGAATTTACTATAATTATAAATATTTTTTATATTTAAAAAATTATAAATATTCTAAATTTTTAAATAAATACCTTAATAAATATCTTATCGTGACAGTTTATTTTTAAATAAATACCTTAATAAATATCTTATCGTGACAGTTTATTATAAAAGAATATTTATAATTCTTAAATAATAAAAAAATATTTTATAATTAATATAACCTCAGGCTGGCTCTTTTGCAGATTATAAGGTGGGGCCACCCCACCATCGTCCATCGTCATTAATTAATACTAATATTGCTTTAGTATTAAGCGAAAGCAGGGGATGCGGTGCTAAAGCGTTTATTTTGTGGACGTCAAGGTCGAATAGTTACGCGCCACGTAGAAGATATTTTGGGGAGCTTTGTGCGCACGTGGGCGTAACGCTATCAGGCCTCAGTTTATTTTAAGGTGCGACAGATAAGCAGATGAATCGCGTGAGCTAATTTTGCACGAGAACTGTCACGTGTTTTGCCACGTAGCAGGTTAAGGAATCTGTCGGCTCCCCTGCATTTACTGCCTTAACCGGTTACCTGTTCCTTCCTTCCCAATACCCATTTAATTACAAAATGCATCATACATATATTATTTCTTCTCCTTCTCTTTTATTCATTTCTGTGCTATTCGGGATAATTACATCATTTTATATAATTTAAAAAATTATATGAAGTTTATTTTTGTAAAAAAAGTTGAATGGAAAATAAAATTTAGTTTAGATTGACTTATTACAAGTTAAACAAATATTTTCTGATTAAATTACACCTATAAGGTGAAATATACATCCTCACATGCATTAATATGTAAAGATTTATAATGATAGTTTGATTAGAAAATATTTATTTAACCTACAACAAATTAGTAATAAATCAAGCAACAATAAATTTGGATTTTTATTTAAATTTTTATTTGCTAATATAAGCAAATTAGGTTAATTTCGACTTATGGGAGGATTTATTTGTTAGACAAAAGTAAATATCTTGATAATTAAATATAATTTTTTAAGCCACAAGAGATTACGTATAATTATATCAAATTTTAAGAGAGAGTGATGTAATTATTTCTCATTTTTTTTATTTTGAGATTTAGATAATTTTATTGATTGATTTATTCTTAATGAATTTAGCAATAAAATAATTACTTGAGGGTACTAAAAATTTTAAAACAAGAATTTTTATTTTTGTCACAATAATAATTTTAATAGTTTAATAGTGACAATATTTATGTAAAATTGACTTTATTAAGAAATCAAACTATATAATTATTAAGTTTCAATGGGGTTGACCGGAACACCGGTTGCATATTGCTGCGAGAATAACAAAAGAAGAGAAAAATTATAAAAAAGAATATGAAGAATGATTTTTTTTTTAATTAAATTTGATCGAATCAATTCAATTAAAACTTAAATATATTATACTTGTTATATAATTAATTATTTTTTTAATTATATATTAATTATATTATAAATATATTATATTTTTATATAATTAATTTAAATTTTTATCAAATTGTATAAAAATTTTCCATGAAGAAGAGAAAAGTCATATCATGCACCTGTTTGTAGTACGGTTTACATCTAAATCTAATCTAATCTAAGTCCACACATTTTCTCTCTCTTCCATTTGAGTCTTTTGTCTCCTCAAGTTCCCATTTTCTCTCTCATCACCAGCCATCCTCAACATCATCAGACAGTCACCTGTTTCCCTCCACTGCTCCCCACCAAACTTGGATTTTTCACCTTTTTTTCCCCTTGATTTTACATTTATTTTCAAGAAAACACAGTTACACACTAGTATTTCTTGTTTTGCAGAAACTGCACTACCTTTTCCCTCCTGAAGAAAGATTTGAGATTTCTTGAGTTCTTTCTGAGCTGAAGATGGAGAGAGATTTCATGGGCTTGGCTGTGAAGCAGGAGACTCCTGATGAAACCATTGATGCTGGTAATGATGTTTGCAGAACTTCTCTGTGTTTGTAACTGTTTTTTGTTTCTTGAATTCTTGGTGTTAATACGAGGATGAAGATGAACTAAAGCATGAGTTATTATTGTGATTTTCTGGTTTCTCAACACTATTTCTGACCAGAACTTATGAATCTGTGTAAAATGGAAACTTTATTTTGGATTTGAGAAACTAAAGATGGGCTTTTAGATTTTCTTTTCATCTACTTACTTGGCAGCTGAAAGAACAGAGATGGAAACGTGGGGTTTCAAGATTTTTGCTTTTTCTGTAATTTTTTGTGTTTTTGAAGGCTGAAAAAAGAACCATAATAGAGCATATAATTTAAGTTTCTGCATACCAACAGCTGTCAACTGGAGCTTTAATGCATATGCTTCTCCTATTTAAATTGATTATACTGTACTGCACTTCATTATTTTTTCTTTGAGTAAATGATGGGTGAGGTGGATTCTACACGTTTTGTGAGAACTTTCAAATGGGTATAAAATAATGTATTCTTTTTATTAATGATAATTCTAAAATAATGCATTCTCATTGGTTGTAGTGTTAGTTGTACAAGCATGAAGTTTGGTGCATTTTCAAGTCTTCCAACCCTTATTTTTTCAAATCTATGGCTTATGCTAGAACAATGGTTTGAATTTTATATTCCCCTTTCATGTTTCTTGTGTGTGTTAGTTTGTGCAAATGCTAACATGCACGTCCCATGAGTTGTTTGTTTATATTTTCTAGTGTTTGTTAAAGGCAGCATTTTTAAATTGAAATGAGTTGTGCCTTTCAAGAAGTCACCAGCACCACCTCCACATTTTAGTCTTTTTTTATTGCTGCCACAATCAAGAAAGAGGAATAAATTAGTGCGATGCCTTGTTTATATAAAATTAAGGATGTCCTGAAATCCAAATAGTTTAATGCTATGCTTTAAACTGTTTTGACCAGATGGGCTTTCTATATTCTTCTTCTGCATTGATGAGTGCAATAATTATATACTATAATGTGCATGAGATTCTCAAGATTGAGTTTTTTAAAGTTTATCAACATGTTCACCCCTTTTACAGCTAAACCTATGAGGTCCCTTTGAGTTATTTAATTCAATTCTCTTGTGAAACTTGTCTGTAATTCATATTAAAGAAGTTGCCATATTCTGATCTTTTTCTGCAGCTTTGTGAAACTAAACTTTACCAAATTACTGCCTAGTTGTTAATCATTAGGTAATTAGCCTTTAAATGAGCTTCTCTGGTAGTTGTAGTTGGAAATTTCTTGGCATTGATATTGTGACTAATTAGTCTGTTTTGTTTTCGTATCGTATTTTGATTCTGTAGCTCCGTTGAGAAGTTCAGCAATGCAGTGGTCATTCTCAAACTGTGGTTCAGCTCCTCAGCTGTTGTCTTTTCAGGCTGCTCAAGCAGAAAAGCCTAAGACTGGTTTTGATTCCCTCACGTCGACTGGATTGGTGACTGTAACTACGACAGAAGCTGCACAGGTTGATTAGCACTTCGTTTAACGTCTTTAGCACTTGTTTGTAAGAGTTATTACACTACATAACTTATCTTTTTGTACAAATAATGATGAAACTTTATGGTCTAAAAGTAGCATTTTATGTCTTGTGTAACAGATGTGATTGTTCTATATGTTCTCTTTCTTTATGCTTCAACTGAATCATTTGTTTTTCCCATTTGGGTATTCAGAAAAGCATTGTTCCTGAAAAGCATGGTGGGGTTCGCTACGCGGTTACGACTCACTCGGTCGCCAATCAAGCAAACCTGACAATCTCACCTGCTGTGACCACTGCTGTTCGCCAATTGTTCGTTGCTGGTTCGGGCCAAAATCTAATTGGTTCTGTCAGCTCACAACCTGTTGCCGCAGTTCCAGTGGCAAATCCTGTCCCGGCTATGCCTTCAAGCAGCCCTGTTGTTGGAACCACTGATTTAAGGTGTGTTTGTGTTTAAAGAAACTGTTTCGGAATAAATGATAACTAAAGGCTGAATCAAAATGGATCCCATCTCATGTGCAGAAACACTTCCAAGGTCTCAGGAGCTCCTGCTCAGCTGACTATCTTTTACAATGGTTCTGTGTGTGTACGACAACATTTCTCCAGAGAAGGTAGCCATCTGATTGCTTACGAGCTAGCCCCTGCATTTTCCTTGATTTGTATTATTGATTGTAAGTTTATTCATCAATTGATATAGGCTCAGGCTATTATGTTATTGGCCGGAAATGGCCCTCCTCTGACTTCTAATGCAACACCGGCTGCAGCTCCTGTCCAGGCCTCCATGCCGAGATCTTCTGTTCTCGACGGGTTTGTTGTAAGCCAGCCTTACGGCACAACACCACACCGTCCAAGCCCCGTTTCTGTAACCTCTATTAATGTATCTCAGTCTGCTGCCCGGTCTGGTAACAATAATGATGCAGTTGCTGCAAAACCAGCTGGGGTTATCGTATCCTCATCAACCATTGCTCAGCCTCTGAAAGCAGCTAATTCACTAGGATCCGTTTCTGCCACCTTCCTTTCATCAGGTATTTTCTGGCTCATTTCCAAATCATTTGGATTTCACACTGTAGGCATTACATTTTTCATCTTATTTATGCATTTGTGTCTTCTTTCAGACACTGTCCCTCAGTTTCGCAGAAAATCTTTGGCCCAATTTTTGGAGAAGCGAAAGGAAAGGTAATTTACGGTTGATTTAGTCTTCATTAGACATCCTTAACTAACAGTAGGCAACATGCTTATGCGAATTAAATTCGAATTTTGCAATATTTATGTTTTGAAAATATCATAAGTCTTCAGTCCTCTTGGATTACCATGGGTGTTGATGGGAGTCGCCAACCTTGTAATAGTCGAGACTATAGGAGTTCTGCTGCTAATTTATGAGTCTATAGGACATGCATTTTCTGCCTGAACACTCCATTAAAAGAAGCGAGAACTTTAGACCCCGACACAGCACATCTATCTGTTTCCTTCCCGTGATCGTTCTATTCTCATTCTAGTTAAGTATACATTCACAATGGCCTTCAACGCGCTCTAAATGTCACTTTTACAACTAGAGCTACCAGTATTTTCAAGCAGTGTGGTTCAATTCAGAGTAAAGTTACATTATTTCCTCAGAGACTGTCCATGATGTAAGAATTCCATCTTAACAATTTCTGCTTCTGACTAAAACTTGAACCAATGACCCTTTATAGGCTTCAAACATCATCGACAACCTGTACTAACGACATGCTATTCTCAAGTGCAGGGTAATCACTGCATCACCATATGCTGACAAGCAGTCTCCAGACTGCAGCAATCCCATAGGAGTCAGCAGCGCTAGCTTGTCTGTGAACTCTTCAGGCTCCTGTGCTGTTCCAGCAGTCAATTAATGGTGGATTTCAGCTAAGTTTGCACATGCGAAATAGAGATTAGCTGCAGAGGCAAATCTCCCGATCTAAAATTGCAGTATATACATTTGTATTCTGACTTGCTATGTTTGAATCGTTTGGTAGACGTGGGATGTAGTCTATTTTTGTCTTAAATCGTGGTCGCGGAAGCCTTTTCTATAGATCAGACCAAGATTGTAGTATGCTTATAATCCCAATTATTACACTGTATCATAAATATTAAGTTCTTATACATTAAGAACAGCAGTATTTACTTCTTTTGATCACCTCTGCATTGTGTAAGAAAAGAGCATTATGGGCTTAGTAAACTGGATAGTCGATTCGAGATTAATAAATTAAAGTCCCATATTAGCTTGATTTTTTGTAACTTGGACCTAATCTTTTGTGAGGCAAGTCTTAAAGTTCGATTCGAATATGATTTCATTAGTGCAAAATAATTTAACATATAGAAAAGAATGATTCTGCTTGAGTTTGAAGTAGTTTAAAACTTGTTTGAGTTTGAGTTGATTAATAATCAAACCAAGTTTCAATATTATTTGTAAATTTAGATACACGAACTTGAATATTAATGTACTCGATTGTGTTCAATTTGTTTACATGTTTATATTTATTGTATTTTCTTTTGAGGAATAAGAAAAGAGAAATGAATATACTTTTTGAACTGATAACAGTAAATAAAATTATAATAATTCATCTCAATATATACTTTTAATAACCATAAAAATGGATTGGTCGAAAGAGGCCCAAGTAGTTCAAAAAGAAAAAAGGAATGCAAGGCCTATGGTGCTTATCAAGAGGCCTAGTTCACCAGAGGCCCAAAACGCCCACATGAAACCCAATCTAGGTAGAGTACTTAGGTAGTCCAGCAGGCACCTCCAAAAAATAAATTAGTCAAAAGAAGAATAATCAGCCCAATTCCAAGAAGGCCCTGGTCTAAGAAGGATTCACAAGCTTACAAGAAAGCTTAGGGACTTGAAATTCCTCAATCAAAGTCAAAACTTATTTCACATGGTGTTCACGATTGATCTAGGTGGCATCCACATGAGATCTTTGGAGACTCACCTTACAGAGTGGGATAAGAAACAACGGCGCCTTCAAGGACACGTGGTGCTTCTAGAGAGAACTAATTATAAGTCCTAAAAGTTTGGACTCCGATTGGGAGAAGAGATCTCCTCAATCACTTCCTTGAAATTTGAGAAGGTATTTATCCCCAGATGATAATTCATCCACATCAAACTTCAACCGCCTCCTGAGAATCATGGGTCGCCAATCGCCAAGAGATAACCGTCTATCGAGTCCAAGGAATCCTCTAACCGTTGGGGACTCTCATCAAATTTGAGGAAGATTCAACATCATCTAATAATTTTGAGATAATACTCCCAGGAATTTGTGATCTTTTCCAACCAACATAGAATTGTTTATAAGTAGAGAACTCTCATAGTGGGAGACTATATTTTTGTACACTTTAAGCCTACATACTACAATTTTCACCTTCCTACTACTACTTTAGTTGAAAGAATATTTATACTTTTTTACTAAGAATTTTTTTTTTTATATCAATCTCTCATTTGTATGGACTAGTTGTTGTTCCATATGATTCTCGCGAGCATATAAAAAATTATAGTGTGAGATAAAAAGAAAAAATATAAAAAAATACAAAACGTAGTGAGGTGATGAAAAAGAAGAATTATATGAAAAAAGAAATATGGGGTGAAGTAAGAAAGAAAAAAAAGTTCATAATTGTGAATTTATTAAATATATGGAAGCTTGTATGAAAAATAAATATGGATAATATAGAGAGAAAAATTAATTGTAATAGGGCTTATTTAAAATTATGAAAGTTTGTGAGGGCAAACAATATAGAGAACATGAGAAAGAAAAAAAGTAGTGACTTGAGAGAATTTTTTTATAATTAATAAATAATTAAAAATATTAAAATTACTATTATGAGCAATTATTTTTGAAAAAAAAATAAATAAAGGGTAAAATGAAAAAAATAAAAAATTGGTAAAATCAATTAATTTTCTTTTATTAGTATAGATAAAACGAGGAATAACGTCTCAATTCACTTGTATACATTCTTTCATTTTTTAGTATTTATTTTACTACTTTCCGATCCAAGTGAACCAAGCACTATTATTTTTTTGCTACTAACGATAAATAAATTACAATAATTCACATAAATGAAATAAATATCTATACATCCAATAAGACTCGAATCCATAAACTCAAATACAAATATAATCCTACCCTAAAAGACAAATATAATAAAACGTATCATGAAATTACATTCGGACAAACATTTTATCATAGTTTTTATAAGAACTGAAACAAAAAGAACAGTTTGTTACAAGAAATCTCCTCAGGGACCCAACCCCAGTTGTTCAACATCTATGGGCCAGCCCGGTTTCATCAACCCGTTTATACTATATGGGCCAACTCGGACTATCCGATTATCCGTAACCTCATTATACGAATATTTCTAGAACTGGAATAATTGTTCTGTAAGTTGGACAAATACTCTACTTCAATTGACAAGGAAGTGATGCTCGGCAAATCGAGGTCGAGAAATGGATGCAGACAAGATTGAAGAACTGAAGGGCTTCGTGGAGCATTGCAAGCAAGACCCTTCTGTTTTGCACACTCCGTCTCTTGCTTTTTTCAAGAATTTTCTCCAAAGGTTGACTTCCTAAGTTTTCCTGTAATCTGATTCTTTGGACATTGTTTTTTTATCCTTAATTATGCCGTAAAAATGATGCCTTTAATTGTTTTTTTACTGGGTTGTTATTGTTGCTGCAGTCTGGGTGCTCAAATTCCACCGCCATCTGGAAAATCGGTGAGCAGCCCTTTTTGATTTTCTCTACTGGCTGTGCTGGAGCTGATTAAGCCCACGAGCGATAGTTGCCTCTTTGAGAAAAGAAATATATATATTTATATATAAATACATATTAATGTTGTTTCTCGCTATGGTTTGGTGATTATTTGATTTAGTTTAAAGATTGCAATTTGTTGGTGGGTTCTGGGTATTAAGTTATATGGTTCTGTTCTTGGAATGATTTGGATTGTTTGAACTCTTTTTTGTCTGCCTTGAAAAGATTCTTAACTGTGCTGGCTTTGCTAGTTTCTTTATAGATGTAAGATCAAAATTGCTGAAGAATATGAGGAAGCAGAGTGGGATTTTGATATTTCACTGGCAGGGCTACAGATTTTTAGGGTGGGGGGAATCTAATTCTGTAATCAATTTGTTACCCAACATGATTTTTGAGGTTGGAGTTGGGACTGGGGAGGGTCCATTCCCTGTTGATCCTCCATTATGAAGTTCATATGGATTATTTAAGTGCTTGATTATGTCAAAAGTTTAGGAAAATGGGATGGTTTTAATTTGAATTGTTGTGAGAAAATGGTCAGTGTGTTTGGAAATTTTCTTTACGGTGACCATGCTTAAGGTTTGAGAGCATTATAGTTTGGTTGTGGAACGAAAGATCTTCAATGATTGAGATTTTCTCAAAGGTAATGTCTACCAGAAAACTTCTACTGGAAAGAATCATAACATCTTCAATTTTCTTGTTTCTTTGGGTGATTTTTATTCCTTGAAGGTAATGTCTGTGAGTGCCCCGTTGCCCTGTTGCAAATGGCAGTTGAAAGAAAGATTGCATATCATTGACCAACTGTTGATGCCACAAGAACTTCATTGGAATATGAGTGATTTTGTTTCTAGAAACTTCGTTACTTGTCATGATTTTTGTTATGCACTTTCTATCTTTCAAAACCATCTGCTTTATGTCGAAGAAAAATTAACTGGCAATGGCATCGGAGAGGAACACTCTTCCATTTCCAACTTCCAGTTCACTCTCTTAATTATGTTTATCCAATAATTCCAAAAAGAGAATAATCCATGACAGGCATGCCATAGTTTTACGAGTCTTATTGTAACATAGTAATATAGGTTGGCTATTTGATTTCGTACTGATGACCAAAAATCTAGTGCAGGGTAAAGATGGCGAGGAACATCAAGATGAGAAGCAGTTCGAATCTAAAAACACTTATGTGTCGAGTGATGACATTTCAAATGAGGACATTGTTGAATCTGATGTAGAGTTGGACAGTTCTGATGTTGTGGAGCCTGACAACGATCCTCCTGTAAAGGTGGGTTTCTGGAAAAGAGATGATGAAAAAATGTATCTTGTTATGTGTCTGATACTGTTTGTTTACTGTGTTATTGCAGATGGGGGATCCTTCCATCGAAGTAACTGAGGAAAATCAAGAAACTGCTCAATTATCAAAGCGAAAGCCATGGATGCAATGGCCGATGGTACTACTTGGAATTTCTTGTAGCTAATATTTACATGCATTCTGTTCTTTGGAAAAATAACATGGGCAACCACCATTGTATGAGCTTCAGGTAAGTTAGATGAAGCCATAGATCTTCTAACGGAAGCAATCCTGTTGAATCCGAAGTCGGCAATATTATATGCAAATAGAGGTAATTACCCAACCTCGATGGTTAATTATGTCACAATTGTGGTGTTTCAACTGAAAAGTTCTTTTGCAGCAAGTGTCTTTTAAACTGAAAAAACCAAATGCTGCAATCCGAGATGCTGATGCAGCTTTACAGGTAGATTGAGGGAACTTGACTACTGATGCTTGTATGAGTAATAGATCTTCTTGACCAAAATGATGATTAATTCAACGTCATATATTAGATCAACCCGGACTCGGCAAAAGGATATAAAGCACGAGGGATGGCAGAGCATGTTGGATTATGGGAAGAGGCAGCTAGTGATTTGCATGTGGCATCAAAATTGGATTTTGATGAGGAGATTCATTTGATGCTAAAAAAGGTTTCACTTCATATCTACACACGCCATTGTTACCTACTTTATGGGCTTCATTTTCATATTTGGTTGCTTTAAAAGAGAGACACCATAGCAGATTTTGCTTAAACTTTTCAGGTTGAACCCAATGCTAACAGAATAGAAGAGCATCGCCGAAAATATGAACGTCTGCGAAAAGAAAAGGAGCTGAGAAAAATTGAGCTCGAAAAGCAGAGACGTCAAGCTAAATCCCAGGTATCTTCTAATTGTTGCCTTCAATTATTTATCATCAATGGCTTCCCTTTTACTATAGGCTTCTCTTGTCATTGTGTGCTTTTCTTATGTTCTGTCTAATCTGAAGTCTCAAGATTTATAATTGCATTTATAAAGCTTGTAATTCTGTATTTAGCTTACTTCCCTGGTTCCATTTTTCCTGATTTCTCGAGTTCAACATGAGCAATCACTTTCTTTCGATTTTGTTGCAGGATGCTGAAGCTGCTTCTGTTTTAAAAGATGGTACTTTCATCCCTTCTGTCGAATTTAGTCCACAGTCGATATCATTTATTCAAATCGCTTGTCGTAGTGGCCTCGTAGCTGCTACCAGAGCTAGATAAGCAACATTGCACATGCTGACACATGTAGCAGCACACGTAATGCCTTTTGTGCTGAAGTATGACTTTGCGATGGTTTTTCTGTTTATTTTCATTTGGTTTACAGGAGAAGTAATCGGAGTTCACTCTGCTAGCGAGCTGAAAACTAAGCTGAATGCCGCTTCAAAGACATCACGGCTTGCACTCATCTACTTCACTGCAACATGGTGCGGTCCTTGTCGTTTCATTTCTCCAGTGTTCTCAAGCCTTGCAGGAAAGTACCCAGAAAGTCGTGTTTCTGAAAGTTGATATAGACGGGGCAAGAGATGCGGCTGCTGAGTGGAATATCAGCAGTGTCCCAAGTTTCTTCTTTGTGAAAAATGGCAGAGAGGTTGATAAAATGGTTGGTGCCGACAAAAGTACACTTGAAAAGAAGATTGCCCAACATGCTAACAAAGTCTTTTCACAGTGTAATAACAGAGACTTCCTCGTGTAATCCAGCCATAGAATTCCTGTCCTAACTCTCATGAACTAAATCTATTTATATTCCCGAATGTGAATGTACCGTTCGGATCTTATCTGCCCTTGTGTGGGCTCTGAACTATATCTTAACTGGTATGAAATTACATATACGGTAAGCATAATACACTATTTTTTATTATAATTTCAAGGGATTTTTTACAGTTAATCGATTTTTCAAAAGTTTTCATATAACCTTATTTTTTTGTTATGGTTTGAATAGAAAATGTTGTCGCCAATAAAAAAGATACCAAAATTTTTAATTTTTGTTTTCTTCATTTAATATTCTCATGTATATTTTGGCTCTTAAAAAAATAAATGTAATATTGTTATTTTTCACCTTATGCGTATGTATACTCATGATTAAGCTTGATATCCATAAATATCAGACCTAATCATGTGTTTACTTGAACACTGATTAATGACAATAAATTAAATTGCAAACTCCTCATGCTGTTTGTCTTCTCCAAGACATTATTTCGGTCCAGGGCAGTGGGTAAATGAGCATGTATAGTAATGGCGTTTGATGTCTGGGAATGGGTTTTTTGGGGGGGGGGGGGGGGGGGGGTGGTTAATTTTGAAAATTGTTAAGTTGTTACTTATTTTGTCCCAGATGTATATTATTAATTTTGTATTTGTATTTTTAAACGAAGTTCAAATGTAATAAAGTGGCTGTAATAGTCATTGTACCGCGTCGTATGGAATTGGCGGTAGTTTTGAAAGTACGTTTGGTTTCATTTTTGGATAGTTTCTGCTGCAGGTGGAAATGGGAAATGAAAAGACATAACAACATTGTGAGCACAATTTCTCTCTAATTTCTTGTTTCTCGAGTTACATGTTGGATTTTGAATAAATCCTACTACGTAGTGAAACAACAATCACTATCAAACCTAAAATCGATCATGTTGAATTATTGAGAAATATAATAACATAAAAACGGAAGCGTACCTAAATCCATTGCTATAGGAATCCCAATGAAGTTGCAAGTCAATGGTCTTCCAGATCAGTACGGTTTCAACGAGTATCCTTCTGTTTCTTTTCTCTCTGAATTCTCTCTGATAATGGGATGTTAGGAGATCTGTTTGACGTGCCGTGTGATCCGAGGACCATGACATATATATAATAGTAGGTGTTTCAGTTTCTACCCATCACAGAAACTAAATTACCTTCACTCTCTACACATTTAAAGGTCCACATCCTATTAGATACATTAAGACCCAAATTACTGAAACCTTATTTGTTCACTTTATTTGGTCTTAAATACTGATAGTCTATAATATAATTAATTTTACATATAAGCCCAACGTTGGATTAAGGATCTAACATAGTTGGATTAAAAGTTCCAACAATATAGTGCCAGGTTTAAGATACGTAGCTAGACCTAAATGAGCTCATGCGATGCGAGAATGTGTATAATATGTCAAGCCACTTTTGCAGAGATGGCTTGAAGACGACAGTAGCATAAGTCGTTGTTTGTTATTTTTGATAGCTAGCAATAGCAGGCGTGTTTATACTTATATGACTTCTGCTGACTTTTTCAGTTTAGTTAGGTAATTAGCCAGTAGTTAATTAGTTCTAAAATTAGATTTTTTGTCCTGTCAGCTGCTAGGACTCGAGTCGCTCAGAAAAAGTCATTAGCTACACCAATAGAAGTTGATGAACTCAAAATTTAAACAAATCAGTCAAAAGTTCAGTAAATCAAGTGATATTATAAAAAAAGAGAATGATGAAATTTCTACTGAAGAAGGTGAGAAGGGAGAAAAGAAGGACAAACAATCTCAAGTGATGATGAGGAGGCCCTTAATAATTTGAAAAGAAAATATAAAAGTAAATGAAGGAAAAAAAAATGTTACCTCCAATCAAGATTACAAAAGAAAGAAAGAAAAAAAAAAAAAAAAGAGAAAGAATTGATGGGAGCATGAGTGTAGATAACAGTTAAGTCACATTGTTGTTTATAGTTGTTTTTTTTTAGGTTTTCATATCTAAGTAAAATTATTAATGTTGAACAACATCTTGAGAACTGCATATCTTTGGATTGTGAATTAATTCATATATTTTATAGTCATTACTTTTTTAAACTTATATTTATTTTGGTTAAATCATATGAATTGCGTGCAAGGCATGTGTTTATTAGTAGTTAAATCAAATATTTTCATGTTTCTTTATTTTCATTAAAAATAAGAAATACTAATTGAATTTATATAGTTCTTCAACTTTTAGTATAACCTGGTCTGCAATATCACAGATTCATGAACATTGTTTTTTAATTTTTTTTCAAAAGTCATATTGTAGCATCCCCTACAATACTATACTTAATTAACCCTAATTCATACTATTTCCTTAATTACAACATCTCTTATAAGATATTTTTATTTATCAGTATAATATATAAATGTCCCATGAGATAATAGGCAATGTCAAAAGATAATATTTATTTTTCCCAAACGTCCTTGTATACAAAGTCTCAAAAGAAAACAATGTAACAACCTACCACAAAAATTATAGACATGAACCCGACAAACATTGGTATATTCAATAATTACATAGCTAGAACTCTTGACTTCAGATATCACGGCTGACCACCTATTCACAATAATGGCACGGCTGAAACTCCAATTACTTGTCAGTGTGATCTATCTCCTGAAAAGTACGTGACAAGGCGTGAGCCACCTACTTAGTAAGTATAACTGAGCAGTCTATATACATACACCATAAGTCAAACACAATACCATCATATCAACCAATCAATGCTCATCAATAATATTAGCAGATATAAAATGACACATGCTCATAATCATATATCAACCTACATCATAATAATGATATTTTAGTTTGTTTTTTTAGGGCCCTACTCAATCAAACTGGAATGCATCACTCAATAGCTTCGCCGACTATCATCATCATCATCTCAATCACAATATTTCTCTCTTTTTTTTTTCTTTTTTTCTTTTTCTGATATCACACAACACACAGCTCATATGATATCCCATCATCACTGATACCACACAGTACACAGCTCGTATAATATGTCACATCATTTTCATTGATCAATGACAACACATAGCTCGTCATTAATCATATCATTATAAGTTAGTGTAGCATGCCCCTCCCAGTTAGGCAACCCATTTTTTATTTTAATTCACAAATCATCATCATTAATCTCATCATTCAATTCCAATTAATAATCAGTTTAATAATCATTCTCATCAATTACTTTATCATTTGATTCCATTCACCAGTCAATTGCACGATCACATAATCATTCTTCTTACATCCGTATAATGCAACCACATATCAACACATAGTAAAAATTTCACATATATCAAGATAACCCGACAAATAGTTCACGGCCAAATATATATAAACAGTCAATATATAACATCTGCACATATCTATATATATGTTCAAGTTCACGATCTGACATATAAGCAACCAATATATATAACACATATACTATTATAAAGAAAACTCATTTGGTGTACCAACATTAGAATGCCCTAATCTACCCTTTCATTCATTTTATTTCTTTAAAAAAAAAATTTGTCCAAAATTGTAATTATTTTTCCTCACAACCGCTCTCCATCATTCTCTCTCACATCTCTTCTCCACGTTTGTTTTCTCATAAACTTCCTTCTCTGTCCTATATTTTTCTTCAACTTGACTTCTCCATTTTTTTTATATTTTTAACAAAAACACAATTACAATTTATTTTTTCTCTATCATCTTATTATACATTCTTTTATTCTCATAAATTTCTTTCTTCATCATCCCTGCAAAACACAATTCTTTATCTTCACAATTTTCTTTTTTCTTTTTATGTTACCCATTATTTTTTTTTCATATGCTCGTGGGGACCGCGTGTGCCGCCGCCTAGTATTATTATAAAAGAAAACCCTTCAACCGTAGTAACTTTAGAATGCCCAAAATTACGCTTCCATTCATTAAAAAAAATTATCCATAATAGTAATTTCAATATTATATAAATAATTTTATAATTATAAATTTTTTCCCTCACAACCACTCTCCACCATTATCTCACTCTCTTTAGCCCTTCTAAGGACTAATAAAGCATCAAGATTAAGGATATAAATTTTAATTGACGGGTTTTATCAAGATTAAATTTTATTTTCGGCTAAGAAAGTATGAGAGCTAATATATCATCTTGTTCTTGTTGCAAGAGAAACGAGGAAAAAGAAAAAGAAAGACAAAATGGCGAAGAAAGAAAAGAAAAATTATTGCAAGCAAAAAGAAAAAAAAAAAAAAAGAGAGAAGAAAAGAAAGAAAATTTATCTAAAGCAAGGCCTAGTTCAAGTCGTGAAAATTGAAAAATAGAATTGGAGTATTAAGAGTTTTGATCGTTATATTTATGGATAATTACACTTTCTTTTCTTGATATTTGGTATAATTACACGTAAAAATCCCAATAGTTTGAAGATTACATTTGGTACCTGTAAAGTTTGTTTTCGTCTAACAAAAAAGTTTCATGTTAGTCAAAATTAATCTAATTTGCTAATATTAACAAAAAATATAATAAAAATCTATATTTTTCAATTGATTTATTACTACAGATCAAATAAATTTTTTTATAATTAATTTAAATGTCCCGAAAAATTGGGAGATAATTAATAATTTCATTAAAAAAAACCAAAAATGTCATGAAATTAACCAAGTAAGAGAACTTCTCCTACCAACAAAAGTTAACATAATTCATGAAATGGAACCATGTGTCTATAACAACTTATTTTTTCATATTACTATTTAGTTTTTGAATTTTTGAGTTAATAATTATTTTTTGAGATAATAAGTATTACGCGCAACGTAAGTCATTTCTATTAGTAATAAGAAAAGAGAAAAAGAAAAGTGAGCCAATGAAGATGAGCTGAAGTGGCTAAAGGGGGTTGTAATAGTCATAGAAGGCCAACAAATACGGGGTCGTATGAAATAGGCGGTAGTTTTTCAAAAGTTAGTTGGGCAATTGAGTAACGGTCGGTTTTGCAAATCAAGAACTCTTCCCTCTAAATAGACTGCTGAAGCATTTGTGAAGCAATACAAAGAAAAACCCTTTTCTAAATCCTCTTGTTACTCTGATATCAATTTTGGTAACGGCAGTTGCTTCTTGAATTCTGGGTTTATGCTTTAATCATGGAAGAATCAACAACATCGTCGGTAAGCACATTCACAACAGATTTTTTTCTTTTGATTTATATATTTTGGGCTGCTATCATTTGTTATCAGTCATGAGAAAAGATTTGCCAAATTTAAGATGTAGCTAAATAAGCTCATGTGAGAATCGTGAAATTGCCATCAAGGCACCATTTACAACAATTCTTGCACGTTTTCTCTCTTTGTTATCTCTTAACTTTCTTGATTCAGTTGATAGAAAGAAAGATTCAATTGGATTATGAGTATTTACTTGGAGTTATTGAGATCCATTAATTGGATTCAATCCTATTTAAGTATCACCGATAACGTGTACTTCTTCCTCT